>NC_069440.1:36228273-36248597 GCF_026875155.1 Cherax quadricarinatus
GGTCTTGTTCACCTGCAGAAATAGGTACCTGGGGGTTGTCGCGGTGGGGTGATCCTGGGGGACAAGATTAAGGACCCCAATGGAAATAAGTTAGACAGTCCTCAATGACGCACTGACTTTCTTGGGTTATCCTGGGTGGCTAACCCTTCAGGGTTAAAAATCCAAACGAAATCTTATCTTATCTTATCTCGGCGGATTGGAGGTCTTTTGTTCCCAAGTGATAGCTCTAACAGCGATGAAAGTGTCAGTGAAAGTGAATTCCATGGTTTTCAAGCGAGTGTGACTGAAAACAGTGCCCAGGATAACGTAATTAGTGATGAAAACTCAGATGACCCACGACCTTCCACCTCTTGTGCTGGGCCGGCTCGTTCACGTTCACCTGTACCAGGATGAAAGAAGAAACTATTTGCCCATGTACAAGACTCAGATGTGAGCAGTGAAAGTGATAGTGATAGTGATTTCAAAGCTACTGAAAGCAGTTCTAGTTTCAACAGTGAGGGTGAATATTCCCCATTGAAGCAGCAGTATGTATGACGTAGCATGCAGTCTGGTAGTGTGTCATATGCTGTTCCAAGGGGAAGGAGTAAATCTCGGAGCACATCCCGTGGCCCTACACCACGACCTGATAGTGAAGATGATGATATTGTTACGATGGGTATGAATGATGTGAGTGAGGCAGCAGGTGGTGGTGATGGTTATAGTGATGGTGGCATGAGTCATGCGGCACTATCAGTAGGCCACACTACTACCGATGCTGCAGACTACACAACTACAACCAGCCTCACCCAACCCCCACACTCCCACAACCTGCACAACCACAACCACATTTCAGTATCCAGAACTCACCAGCAGACCGCATCTGGGATTGGCAGCAAGGTGACGAGTTTGTTCCCAGTCCCCATGACTTTGATGAAACACAAAGTGGAATACGGCCATCGTGTACACTTGGGAACAATGCTACTGAACTGGAATGCTTTCAGTTATTCTTCGATGAACCCCTGATGGACTTTATTGTCAGGGGAACCAACACATACTATGAGTACACCATGGCAAATACAATTCTCTCACCACGATCACAGCTACTCCAGTGGAAGGACACAACTGTGGCAGAGATGTACCTGTTTTTTGCCACAATAATGCTTATGTCACAAGTGTACAAGCACACTGTCACCACATACTGGGCAACAGAATGCCTGATTTCAACCCCAGGTTTTAGTGACATTATAGGTGTGAATTGTTTTTTGATACTGTTACGTATGTTACACTTTTCAGACAAAACCAGGCCTGACAGAAGCGACAGGTTATATAAGATCAGAAATGTGTTTATGTACCTGAAACAAAAGTGTTGCATGTATTTTTATCCCTTCAGGAAGCTTGTTATTGACGAGTCTTTGATTTTATTCAAAGGAACTCTCTCATTCAAGCAATACATACCAAGCAAGAGGAAACGCTTTGGTATAAAGTTATTTGTACTGTGTGATTGCAAAAGTGGTCTCGTTTTGGATATCATTGCATACACTGGCAGTAATACATTGAGAGATACCAGGAAGTTATTCGGTATCTCTGGTGATGTGGTTAGAACGATGATGGAACCATATCTTGGTAAGGGGCATATATTATATACTGATAACTGGTACACAAGCCCCATACTTAGTGATTTCTTGCGAGTGAACCTGACAGACGTGTGTGGCACAGTGCGTGGTAATAGTAAACATATGCCAAGGTTCGACGCTGGCACTCGCAGAGGTGAGGTGCAGGCCTTTGCTGCCAATGACATCATGGCAGTTTGGTGGCATGACAAACATGATGTCACATTGTTGACATCAGTTCACCGAAATGAAATTGCACACACTGGCAGGCACAATAGAGAGACCAATGAACCCATTCTAAAACCTGCAGCTGCCATAGATTACAACCTCAATATGCACTTAGTGGACAAATGTGAGATGCAGATTGGGTTTGCTGATTGTGTATGCAAAAGTTATAAGTGGTATATGAAACTTTTTTTCCATCTTCTTGATATTTCCATGCTAAATGCTTATAACATATACAAATTGAGGTCCAACAACAAACCAAAATACGGTAAATTTTGTTTCAGTCATCAGACAAATAATCGCCAAGTACCAAGGAGCAACACCTGCAATAGACCAGTGCCCACGAAATTACCAACACATGCCATCTCGTTTGAGGCCTGGTGATCACTACCCCATACAACTACCTCCTACTGCTTTCAAGAAAAGTGCTCAGAAGAGGTGTTTTGTATGTGGACATACCACAAAACACCCACAAACATGCAGAGACACTTGTTTTATGTGTGAGGAGTGTCAAGTACCACTCTGCATATACCCATGTTTCAAAGAGTTCCTGCAGCAGTTCTAGGAAAGTGTTCAGTGACTGTACATATGTATATATATTATGGAACAATAGTAATAAACAATGTTTTGTATTGTTTGTGTAAACAAGTTTTGTACACAATCTAATAGTGATAATGTTTGTTCAGTTATTGTGTTGTAAACAATGAGTGTATATTTGAACAGTGCACCTTACTTTGGTCTCACAGGCCACGTAAGTTACTTAGAAAAGAAAAATATTAGAAAATACAAGAAACCTTCGAATTGGAGTAAATAAAAGAATACCAGGTGGGCGGCATTCGCCGCTGTTGCCATATGCCGCTCATTTTCTGCCAACTTTGCGCCTCTGTATCTCTGTAAATACTGATGGCAAAAAAAAATTGTTAGGCTTAAAACACTCAGTAAAATAATCCTAACATTTTGGTAAGAATTTTTTTTTTTTCAAATACAGTGGACCCCCGGTTAACGAACTTTTTTCATTCCAGTAGTATGTTCAGGTGCCAGTACTGACCGAATTTTTTCCCATAAGGAATATTGTGAAGTAGATTAGTCCATTTCAGACCCCCAAACATACACGTACAAACGCACTTACATAAATACACTTACATAATTGGCCGCATTTGGAGGTGATCGTTAAGCGGGGGTCCACTGTATTTTACGACATAGAATGACAGTTTCAGAAAGGGGCCTGTGACAGTCAAAGGGTTAAATGTCTTATTTTACATTAATATAGTCATTTTCATTAATCCATCTATGATATTTTCTTCAAAATTATGTAAGAAACATGTTACATATCATATAACCATGCAATGTTTATATACCGTGGAGGGTAAACATTACATTTTCTCTTGTCCGGCATTAGAGAAAACTGTATAAATCTATGTTGGCCCAGTAACCCCCTTAACCTTATCAAAATGATGAAGGATGAATACGATAATACTATGACGATCCAGCGGCTTCGATTTAGCTATTACCGAAGCAGCTAGCGAGGTAGTATTATATAGATGAAAAAGAAAAGAAAAATTACGATACATCGTAACACTAGGAATAAGATGGACAAGTTGAGATTAGTTACTAGAGCAGGTAACATTGATGTATTTGCCTGTGGAATGTCACATTCAGGGTTTTAAATTGTTCCAAGTAGATAGACGTATCGGGAAGGGGGGTGGGGTGGCATTGTATGTCCGAGATCGCTTGAACTGTTGCATAAAAACGAGTATTAAGTCTGAAGTAACACATACAGAGTCTGTTTGGATAGAATTTTCAGAGGGGCATGAAAAACAGATTTTAGGTGTGATATACGGTCCCCCAAACTTAGATAGGGACCAAGGGAGACTACTATGGGAGGAAATTGTTAAGGCCACAAGGCACAATAATGTACTAATTCTAGGAGTGCAAAAGGAGAGCAGATGATAGAGTGGGAGAGGCACTGTCAAGAAATTTTAATGAAAATAAGAAAAAATTTTGGAGTTAAACAAGTTAAGAAAGCCTCGGGAAAGTATGGATTTGGCAGTTAAAAACAGAGTAGGGGAGTTAGTAGATGGGGAGATGGAGGTATTAGGTAGATGGCGAGAATATTTTGAGGAACTTTTAAATGTTAAGGAAGAAAGAGAGGCAGTAATTCCATGCACTGGTCAGGGAGGTACATATACCATCTTTTAGGAGTGAAGAAGAGCAGAATGTAAGTGTGGGGGAGGTACGTGAGGCATTACGTAGAATGAAAGGGGTAAAGCAGCTGGAACTGATGGGATCATGACAGAAATGTTAAAAGCAGGGGGGGATATAGTGTTGGAGTGGTTGGTACTTTTGTTTAATAAATGTACGAAAGAGGGGAAGGTACCTAGGGATTGGCGGAGAGCATGTATAGTCCCTTTATATAAAGGAAAAGGGGACAAAAGAGACTGTAAAAATTATAGAGGAATAAGTTTACTGAGTATACCAGGAAAAGTGTACAGTAGGGTTATAATTGAAAGAATTAGAGGTAAGACCGAATGTAGGATTGCAGATGAGCAAGGAGGTTTCAGAGTGGGTAGGGGATATGTAGATCAAGTGTTTACATTGAAGCATATATGTGAACAGTATTTAGATAAAGGTAGGGAAGTTTTTATTGCATTTATGGATTTAGAAAAGGCATATGATAGAGTGGATAGAGGAGCAATGTGGCAGATGTTGCAAGTATATGGAATAGGTGTAAGTTATTAAATGCTGTAAAGAGTTTTTATGAGGATAGTGAGGCTCAGGTTAGGGTGTGTAGAGAGAGGGGAGACTACTTCCGGTAAAAGTAGGTCTTAGACAGGGATGTGTAATGTCACCATGGTTGTTTAATATATTTATAGATGGGGTTGTAAAGGAAGTAAATGCTAGGGTGTTCGGGAGAGGGGTGGGATTAAATTTTGGGGAATCAAATTTAAAATGGAAATTGACACAGTTACTTTTTGCTGATGATACTGTGCTTATGGGAGATTCTGAAGAAAAATTGCAAAGGTTAGTGAATGAGTTTGGGAATGTGTGTAAAGGTAGAAAGTTGAAAGTGAACATAGAAAAGAGTAAGGTGATGAGGGTATCAAATGATTTAGATGAAGGAAAATTGGATATCAAATTGGGGAGGAGTATGGAAGAAGTGAATGTTTTCAGATACTTGGAAGTTGATGTGTCGGCGGATGGATTTATGAAGGATGAGGTTAATCATAGAATTGATGAGGGAAAAAAGGTGAGTGGTGCATTGAGGTATATGTGGAGTCAAAAAACGTTATCTATGGAGGCAAAGAAGGGAATGTATGAAAGTATAGTAGTACCAACACTCTTATATGGGTGTGAAGCTTGGGTGGTAAATGCAGCAGCGAGGAGACGGTTGGAGGCAGTGGAGATGTCCTGTTTAAGGGCAATGGTGGGTGTAAATATTATGCAGAAAATTCGGAGTGTGGAAATTAGGAAAAGGTGTGGAGTTAATAAAAGTATTAGTCAGAGGGCAGAAGAGGGGTTTTTGAGGGTGTTTGGTCATTTAGAGAGAATGGATCAAAGTAGAATGACATGGAAAGCATATAAATCTATAGGGGTAGGAAGGCGGGGTAGGGGTCGTCCTCGAAAGGGTTGGAGGGAGGGGGTAACGGAGGTTTTGTGGGCAAGGGGCTTGGATTCACAAGCGTGCTGAGGTGTTAGATGGGAGTAAATGGAACAAAAGGTACTTGGGCCCGACGACCTTTGGGTGTGACCCAGGTTTTTTAGTGAAGGGATTCAGGGAAACCGGTTTTTTCATATAGTGGACTTGAGTCCGGGAAAGGGGGAAGTACAATGCCTGCATTTAAAAAGGGGGGGTTTTTGGATTTTGGGCATTTTTGGAGGGATATTTTTGTGTTTTTTTATAGTGTATGCTTAAAAACTGTGTATTCTGACACCTCTGCCAAAAAAATAATTGTGAGGTGGTGAAAGTTTGAATGATGATGAAAGATTTTCTTCTTGAGGATTTTCTTTCTTTTTTGGGTCCCCTGCCTCGGGGGAGAGGGCCGACTTTTTTGAAAAAAAAAAAAAAAAAAAAAAAAAAAAAAAAGGAGGATCACTGCATAGGCCCCTTGGGCCCATACTAGGCGGTCCTATACAATCCATCCCACTCCCCAAAAACATTTCCCCAAGCTAATTTTCAATGCTACCCAAAAATAACTCTTATAATCCCCCATTTTCTTTGAAGCCCACTAAATTTTGATATCTTCGGGTAAATTTTGAAAAGTCGGGGGCCCCGGTTTGATACAGTGTTCCCTTATTGTCCCCACGCCCCCCCTGTTCCTCACGGGGTTTTTTTTTATTTCCTCCTATATCTCTCACTCCAGTTTTTGTTAGGGCGTTTTTATCATGAATTTCTCATAACACTTGTTATTCCCACATAAAGGGTCATTAATGAATATTATGAACAATGAGCCTAAAACTGAGCCTTGTGCAATACCACTTATGACTGACCACTAAGATTTCACCCAATCTGACTAACAACTTATCCCCGCTTTAAAACAGAATTTACATTACCCATTTCCACATCTCATACACAACACCGTTTGAAATAAAAAAAAAGGTTATTCACAAAGTTTCCTTTTTGCTTTTTTAAAAAATCTTTTATAAGTTCAACTGGGACCAGGGATTTATTTTGCTTTAATTAGTCAACCTGTTTGATTACCTTCTCCCTAGGGACTGTGATATTACATGATTTATTTTCTTCATGCCAAATCTAATATTAATACTGGGATTATTTGTCTTCTTGTGTAAAAAACCGGAGGAAAAATTTTATTAAACAAAAAACACTTTCACTCCTCTGTCATAACTGTTAGATTTATTTTAAGGGACCTAATTTTTCTCAAACCCTTTGTTCTATATACCTGGAAATGCTTTGGGGTTTTTTTTTGAATCCCTAGCAATTTTAATTTCATAGTCCCATTTTATTTTTCTTATATTTTTTTTTTAACCTCCTCTTAATGTGAATCAGTCCCCCCCGTTTTTTTAATTTAAATGTTCCAGAAATTTGGCCGAAAACCGAAATAATATTCCTAGAAAAAAAAAAATTTCAATTAATCTTTCCAGACCCAAAATTTTAAAACAAAAAATACATTTTAAAAAAAACAGCTGTTAAAAATTGACCACTTCTGGAAAATTTTCCCAGTCCTGCACCCAACACTTCTCCTGGGGATTTCAACTTAAGGCCCCAAAAAGGGAGGAAAAAATTTAAATAAATTTTTGGGCGTAAAACACAGGAGGCGCTCTGATGAAAATCACATCCACGATTTTTAAAAATCTTGCACAAAATTAATTTAAACCAAAATAATAGAGCACATACTGGAGAATACACACCCCCTCATTTTCCCCCAACTGTGATCTGAAAAGAATGTCACCATATCAAAAACAATATACTCAGATCACAACAAAATTGGGGTTCAGCATGTAGCGGGACCCCCAGCCGCATAATGAGAATCACGGGGGAGCATTCCCCAAAATTCAATTTCAAAAAAAAAAAATAAGGGGGCCCAGTAAAACCAAGTCTAATGATATAATGGAAGATAACTAAGAAACACGACCCCAACTTATGCTGAAAGATTAACCGGGGCGCTCGATTATGCCAAAGGCTTTTTCCCTCTAAAAAAAAGGAGGAGTAGATGTAAAAGAGCAGCCTCCCTTTACAGGCAGGGAAAAGAATAACAAGCGGCTAAAAGAGGTAAATATATCTGAAATAGAAAGCATCAACTTAAGCTAAAAAATTTATGGGTCGGTCCGGGAAAACTAAAACCCAAAAAAGGAAATCAAAAAAACCCAAAGTATTTTTTCTATCCCAAATAAACAAGAAAAACGCCATTTTGGCCCCCTACTTAAACAAGATGGGCCCCTACACAGATGACAAAAAGGAAATGATGAGCTACTCAAGTCCCAATAACTCAGTTTTTAGCAAGCCGCAAACCAAGAGAGTCAAGATCAAAATGAATTTTTTTAGGGAAGAGCCAAAAAATTTTATAACCCAAACCTACCCATTTTACCCCACCCCAAATGCTTCGAACGGGCGATAAATGACTGCCCATGCACCTCCCCCGGGGGCCAGACCTGGAACCGGTTCATAAAGAACTCAAGAACCCCCTTCACCCTTTTCCATCCTATGGAAGGGCAGGCCCGGGTCGTCCCCGTTACAAAAACAACAGACAACCCCCCCACTCCAAAAAGGGGGGCAGAAAAGCAACAGCAAAAACTACAGCCAAAGCACAACCCCCATTCATAAAAACTTTGAAAGGGCCAAAAAGCAAGATCAAACCACCCTCTAAAAACCCCATCAGTTAACAACCCGGGGCAACAGGGGTTTTAGAACAGTCGCCCTGTCGTCTAACTTTTGGTCACTACGAAAGGTCCAAAATGCATAGAAGACAAAAAGAATGCAGATGAAATATATACAGACTTTTGCAAAAGCCTTGACAAGGTGACCAGGGCGTAATAGCGCACAAAATGGTGCTAAAGTAACAGGAAAAGTCGGTCTTGGATTTTAAAATTTTCCTCACTAACAGAACACAGAGGAAGTCGTCAACAGAGTAAAGTCCGGCAGCTACGGTAAAAGCTCTTTCCACAAGGCAATTACTCGCTCCCATCTTGTTCCTCCCCATACCCGACATAGAAAAGGGATTTTCACCACACATTTTTTTCCTTTCAATGACACCCAAATGCATGACATGTCTTCCTTTGCAGACACTGAAAGGGCCCCAGGGACTCAAAAAATTTTTCGGGGGGTGCAGAAAACAAATGAAGTTCAACGATGAAATTTCCTTACTCAGTATGGTAAACACGGGAAATTAAAATCTCATCAGAGTACAAAAAAAATTTCGGGCCCCAAAAAATAAGCAAAACCCCAAACTCAAAGACCTGGGTGATCATGCGGAGGTTCCCCCTTCAAGGACCAAAACATTGTATCAACGCATCCTAGAAAAATGACAGGATGGATAAGGAAAACCCTTAAAAAACTGGGGAGGCCAAGCCCTGATGCACGTTCGGGTCACTTGTTCTATCTGGGCTGAAATTCTGCACACTACAGCCCCTTTTCAAGGGCGGGGAAAATTGCTGACCTAAAAATGTACAGAAAACCCTTTAAAACGGCCGCATAACGGAGAAAAACACCTAAATTCGGGGACGTTGAGGTTCCTGAACCTGCATTCCCGGGAAACCCGGGCGGAGAGATACAAGATTAATACCCCAGTAAAAGTGGCCTTGACAAAGGATTGTGTGTCACTGTGGTTTTTTAATATTTTTTATAATGGGGTTGAAAGAAAGAAAATCGAGGGTTTTGGCAAGGGCGGGAGTTAAAGATAAAGAATCACACACAAGGGGAGTTGCACAGCTCTCTTTGCTGATGACACTGGCCTTGGGATTCTGAAGAAATTTGCAGGATTGGGGATAAATTTGGTGGGGTGTGAAAAGAAAAAAATTAAAGGGAAACAGGGAAAGGAAGGTTATGAGGATAACAAAATATTAGGTATGAAAATTGGTATCAATTGGGGGGAAGATGGGGGAGGGGGAATTTTTTTAGAATTTGGGGATGGACGTGTCATGGATGGGGCATGAAAAAGAGGGAAACATAGAATTATTTAGGGGGAAAAAAGTGGTGGTGCACTTTGGAGTTGTGGAACAAAAAAATTTTTCCTTGGGGGCAAAAGGGGGAATTATGGGGAAATAAATTTTACCAACGCTCTTTTGGGTGTGAAGCATGGGTGATGAATGTTTCAGCGAGGAAAGGGTGGAGCAGTGGGGAGTCAGTCTGAGAGCAATATGTGGGGGAAATAAAGCAGGAATTGTATTTTGGGAAGTTAGGAGGGTGCGGGGTTACCAAAAGTTTCCAAGGGCTGAGGAAGGGTTTTTGAGGTGGGTTTGGGCATGTAAGAGAAGGAGGAAACAGAAAGCTTCAAGAGTGTATCAGTCTGTATGGAAGGGAAAGGGGGGGTAGGGGGCGGGCCCAGGAAAAGGGTGGAGGAGGGGGAAATGAGGTTTTGTGTGTAGGGCTTGACTTCCACAGGCATGCATCGTTTTTTTGATAAATGAAGGAGGGAAATGGTTTTTAATACTTGACGTTTCTGTTGGGTGGAGCAAAAATAACTTTATGAAGGGGGTTTAGGGAAACCGGCCCGGGCTTAGTCCCGGAGATGGGGAATACATGCCTGCACTCTGAAGGGGGGGTTTTAAGTTGCAGTTTAAAAATGTATGTAAAGCACCCTTCGGCAAGACAGTGATGGGGTTTTTGGTGGGAAATTTTTCTTTTTTGGCCACCCCGCCTTGGTGGGGAACACCAGTTTAAAAAAAAAAAAAAAAAATACACCTGGAAAATCCTAGAGGGGTAGTCCGAACTTTACACAAAATCACTCACACAAAAACAAAGGACTTGGGAACAAAGCACCACCCCCAAGAAAAGAGGGGTGTCATAGCTGTAACCCTTTGAGGGGTTTTGTCGTCTAGTATCTTAGCGTAGGGGTTTTTGACGTACTGTACTCATAAATTCTAGCGGCCCCCAAATCAGTGGGGGAAAGCTGGTAGGCCTTCTATGAAGAATGGGTCTATGTGGTCGTGCACATCCCCAAAAAAAAAACCCGCAGCACACAGTGCAAAATGAAAAAAAAAAACTTTGCCATTTTTTTTTTTAATAAATCCGACTTTGCAGTGATTTAATGGGATTAATTTTTGTATTTAGTTTTCTTGGTCTCTTTTAAAAAATGGGGAAAAATTTAAGAAA
Source organism: Cherax quadricarinatus (assembly GCF_026875155.1). Taxonomy (NCBI): domain Eukaryota; kingdom Metazoa; phylum Arthropoda; class Malacostraca; order Decapoda; family Parastacidae; genus Cherax; species Cherax quadricarinatus. Next base: position 36,238,855 of record NC_069440.1, read on the forward strand.
TTGGGGAAAGATTTGACTGGTTTTAAAAGAAAGGTGCCTTTAAATTGAGCTCAAAGTAGCGAAATGTTTGATTTTTACCAAACTTTAAAAATAAACAAAAACGTGCCAACGGCATACACGTCAAGTGGGGAGTTAATATTCTTTCACAAGTGCACCAATAAATTTAACCATTTTTTAACTAAGCAGTTCTCATAACAAAATCATATTTTTTGTGAAAAAAAAATTCAAAGTGGAACAAAAGAAAAAAGGGGCCCCTTGGGAAAGAAATGACAAGGAAATGTCATTTTATGCCAGGGAAAGTCTTCTTTTTTATTTTGGACCCTATTCGGAAATTGGGATCTTTTGAAATTTTGTGAAAATTTGGGAAAATTGCTAAATTCTGCCACTGTACTGGAAGTTGAATTTCATAAATGAGTGGTTTTTTTCCCCATTCGATAGAAAAAAATGGATTCTACGAAATATTCAGTTTTTTGTCGACTAGTACAGTGAAAATTTGGGCCCAAAATGGGGGTCAAAGTGGGGAAATCGGATGCGTAACACGCCCAAAACCCTAACTTTGCGAGGCATAATTTTTAATTTTTTTATCAAATTTCAAACTTTTGGGTCTTTTGATCGGGAAAAAATTCTCTATCTTTTCATAAGAGAAAATAATTTTTTTTTTTAAATTTGGCCCACCCCGAGAACGGTTCGGAGAGGGTGTCACCCTCAAAGGTTAAGGACCATACAATAAGTTGGGGCCCCAGACTGTTCAACTGCCCCCCAGATACTAAAAGGGGGTTCCCAAAAAACCCCTGGCGTCTTCAAGTGGCATGGCCCCCACCTAAAGTCGGTTTCTGACCCGCCGGGGTGGCCGTACGTTGGTTTGCGTGCAGCCAGCAGCAACATTGGTTATCAGGCTCTGATCACCCGGAAGCCCGGGCCCGACCCGGCCGGGGGGTTTGACCCCCCCAAATCCCTCCAGGTAAACTCCCGGTAATGAGAAAAACTATAGTTTTTCATACAGAAAAAAAGAGAAATAAATATAAAAAGACTAATTTTTAAAGATAAAAAGAACATTTGAACCTTTTTTGAAGACTTTTGTTTGCTCTTTTCCCCGTGGTTTCCCCCCAACTCTTCCACACCCCGGCATCATACCCAACCCCCTACCTATGGCTCATACACGAGGCCCACAGCATTTATTCCATTGCATAAAAATTCACCGAATTAAACGTTTCTAACAATTCCTTTACAGCCGTCATAAACAAAGGGAGAAATAATGAATAAATTATGCCAAAAATTGTAAAAAAAAGCTTTTTTTAATTGGGAAGCCAACCTATCCGAGAGTTGGGTTGTTAAATGACTCATTTTTGGCGGGTTCTGGTTTCCCCCGGTTACTTCCATTCTCGGTTGTCCCCCCAGTCCCACCGGCAAGCTTGAGGACAGGTCTAACTACATAAACCTCTCCTCGCTACCCTGTGTTTGGAGAAGTGCCAATCCTCTTTCAGAGATTGGTTACTTTTTTTGCATATACATAATTTTTTTCCCCGGGATAGACTTGCCGGGAATTGGAGCCCCCCCCAAATTTAGAAAGGACCCCACCTGAGCGTAAAGTGATTTTATTTTATAGACAGAGATTTTCAATTTCATAATTTAAACATTAAAATTTCTTATATTTTAAGGGCCCCAAACTATTTAAAAGTAATGTACTCTTTTTCGTAATTTTTTTAATGAAGTTTAATATTTTATTAAAACTAAAATAAAAGTGTAACCTTGTTTGATTCCCCCAGTTTTTGAAGATTGAGAAATTGAATATCAAGGAAATTTGGGTTTTTTAAAAAATATACAAAAAAGGAGATCCCCCCCTGTTGAGGAGAAAGAACGTAACCCCGGGGTAAACAAAAATTTTTTTAAAAAAAAGCTCCCATTCGAATACAGCAACGGTATTTGCATAATATACATTGAAAACCCCCCTTTCTTTTACCCTTCCCGCTCATTTTGTTTTTCACAAACCTATTACGTCCTTATCCCTAGTGTACTGGCTTTTCAAAACTCCCCCGTTTGCTTATTACTAGTTCCCCCCAGAACTCATAAAATTTTCTACAGGGGCTTCACTGTTTTCCCGCCAAAACCCCCTACCCCTAACTATTCCTATTTAAAGCCTAAAGCCCCCCCTGCTTGCCCCCCCCCCCAAACCAATAAGGAACCCCATCCCTGGCATACAGTCATTTTGCCATAAAGAGGTCCCAGTTGTCAATGAATGTTACCGCATTTTCTTTACAGTATTTGTCCAGCCAGCAATTGACACCAATTGCCCTGGACAACCATTCATTTCCAACTCCTCTCCTTGGCAAAATACCACATATGACAGGGTTCCCACCAGGCCCGCTGGCCTGGTGGCTAAGGCTCCCGCTTCACACTCGGAGGGCCCGGGTTCGATTCCCGGCGGGTGGAAACATTTCGACGTTTCCTTACACCTGTTGTCCTGTTCACCTTGTAGCAAATAGGTACCTGGTTGTTAGTCAACTGGTGTGGGTCGCATCCTGGGGGACAAGATTAAGGACCCCAATGGAAATAAGTTAGACAGTCCTCGATGACGCACTGACTTTCTTGGGTTATCCTGGGTGGCTAACCCTCCGGGGTTAAAAATCCGAACAAAATCATATCTCTTATCTTATCTCCTCCTAATTATTTCTATTACTGACCTATACCTGCTAATCAGGTCCTCACTCCTACATCTGCCAACATCGTTGCCTCCAGCACTGAGACAGATAATAGGATAATAGTATGGGCCAGTAAGCATGCTGCAGTGTTCCTCCATTCTTATCTTCTTACAGGTGGATGATGATGACTGGTTGATCTTTCAGGTGGATGATGATGACTGGTTGATCTTACAAGTGGATGATGATGACTGGTTGATCTTACAGGTGGATGATGATGACTGGTTGATCTTACAGGTGATGGATGATGACCCTAGTTGATCTTTCAGGTGGATGATGATGACTGGTTGATCTTACTGATGACCCTGGTTGATCTTACAGGTGGATGATGATGACTGGTTGATTTTATGGGTGAATGATGATGATCCTGGTTGATCTTACAGGTGATGGATGAGTTTCAAGAGAGTGTGGACATGAGCACCTACCTGGTTGCTTTCGTGGTGTGTGACTACCAGGTCTTGAGCAACCTGACAGCTCACCAGGTCAACCTGTCAGTCTACACTCCACCAAACATGGTTGACCAGGCCTCCTATGCTCTCCGGGTGGCCTCCATCATCCTAGACTACTACCATACTTTCTTTGGCCTCTCCTACCCTCTACCCAAGCTTGGTAAGCTTCCTTATGCCTCCTGTTAATACTAAGTAAGATATTGACTGAGTGATGGGTATGTGTTTCTTCTAGCATTTGTTAGTTAGTACTAAGTAAGATATTGACTGAGTGATGGTTAATGTGTTTCTTCTTGGTTACTCCACCTCAGTACAGCCTTTCCTCACTTAACTACGGGGTTCCGTTCCTAAGAGCAGGTTGGTAATTGAATTGGTCATTCAACGAGGAGCATACTGTACTCGACCATCTTTAAATATTTTTTTAATGTCACCTTTGCACCATTTATAACATTTCTGGTATATTTTTAAATGTTTATACAGTGCCTCTGCAAATACAGTGATTATGTATGAGTGAGGTGAAAGTGTTGAATGATGATGAAAGTATTTTCTTTTTGGGGATTTTCTTTCTTTTTGGGTCACCCTGCCTCGGTGGAAGATGGCCGACTTGTTGAAAAAAAAAATTATTTAGGTTTGCATACTGGTTGGAGAGCTGGTTGTAAGTCCGAGTGGTCGGTAAACGAGTACGTCCCTAAGTGAGGAGAGGCTGTACTTAACTACTGCTAATTTCCAGATTTAATTGCCATCCCGGATTTTGGTGCCGGTGCCATGGAGAACTGGGGTCTGGTGACGTACAGGGAGACAGCACTCATGTTTGACAAAAGGCACTCGTCATCACGGGCACAGCAGACTGTTGCTGTGGTCATAGCGCATGAACTGGCTCACCAGTGGTTTGGTAACCTGGTTACCATGTCATGGTTAGTACATTGTTAGTGTTACACCTGGAGTATACTTGGAGGTTGTTTCAGGGGTCAACGCCCATGACCAAGCTCCATGGTGGATCAGGGCTTGATCAACCAGGCTGTTACTACTGGCCACTCGCAATCTGATCTATGAACCACAGCCCGGCTGGTCAGGTACTGACTTTAGGTATCTGTCCAGCTCCTTCTTGAAGACAGCCAGGGGTCTATTGGTAATCTCTGTTGTGTATGCTGGAATGCTGTTCACTTATTGTGTTATCTCTTAGTGTAAAAAAATGTAAAAAAAAAAAAAATAACACTGAACAGGTGGAGTTTAAACCCATGGTGAGTGAGTGGTAAAACTCAGTCAGTGTGTTAACCACTGGACCAGATGGTTCTAATAAGATTCATCCAACTAGATATTTTTCTATACACCATAGGGAGGTTAACATGGGTCCCACACTGTGACCCATGTTTGTACAGATGAATCTCCCACCAGTGTGTGAGTCACTCTTAGTGTACTTACAACACTCCTGCTTTTCATTTTGGGGATGTTGTGCCATCTATCAAGTTTTTGCATTTGTAGGGAGTGATTTTCAAGTGCAGATTTAGTACAAGTGCCTCTAGGATTTTCCGGGTGTAAATTATGATGTATCTTTTTTGCCTGCATTTCAAGGAATACAGGTCAAGGGACTTCAACTGTTCCCAGTAATTTAGGTGCCTTATTGTAATTATACATGCAGTGAAAGTTCTATGTATAGTCTTAAGGTCTGCAATTTCACCTGCCTTGAAAAGGGCCCTTAGTGTACAGCAATATTCCAGCCCAGAGAGGACAAGCGATTTGAAGAGAATACAACAATCATTGGCTTGGCATATCATATTGTGAAGGTTCTCATTATCCATCCTATCATTTTTCTAGCAGATGTTATAATGACATTGTTGTGATCCTTGAAGGTGAGATCCTCTGACATTATCACTCCAGGTCCTTCACATTAGTTTTCTGCCTGGGCATAAGCCTATGAAAGACAGGCTTACTCTCACGAAATCATAACAACACTATTGCAGACAATCCATGGTACAGGTACAGGCTTGAACTCATGGTGATTTGAGTGGTAGAACTTCAGGCCAGTGCGTTAACCACTAGGCCGGCTGGCTACAATAAAATTCATCTGACTAGGTATATTTCTGTTCCATAGGGAGGTTAACATGGGCCACCACCATGACCACATATGACTTGTGCGCTCACTCTCCATGAGTTTGAGCACCACCTGTACTGTGCTTTGTTTGCAATTGTGTTATTACAATTTTGTGAGTTGTGATGTCAGCTTTGAGGGGACTTGAGTTAGAATTCATCATGGCCATGCAGGTGGTGATTCATCTGTAAAAACTTGTATTTGTGGTCACAGTGGTGGCCCATGTTAACCTCCCTATGGTGTATAAATATACCTAGATGGATGTGAAAGCCAGCTGGCTCAGTGGCTTTCACACTGGCCTGGAGTTTAATGACTTGCTTACAGTGAGTTTGAACCCTACCTGTACTGTAGTTTGCAGGCTTACTTTGCTGCTGGGTGTCAGTGCCTCTGGAGATTTCAAATTGAAGACTATGCTTGTTTACCATTCGGAAAACTCCAGCATGTTCAAACAGTAATAAAGGATCCAAGAGCAAGTTGGTTGTGTTTTGATGTCTTAGAGCAAATTATCATAAAAGCATCTATTTTGGGGTTCAAGTTAAAATAGTTCTGAGGTATGATACTTCTGGGACAAATTAATATCATAACTCAAGGATCCATGCTATTTCTGCCACTTTGGGGTTTATTTCAAGCCAATTCTGATCTGACATCACCAAAATCATAGATCATGTCCCTTGATCAATCAATTGGCATCAAGAAACAGCTAATAAAATCATGAAAACCACCATAGAAAATGTCTTAAAATTGCTGTTTTTAACTAAAATATAAAGTCTGAGGTCAGGTGCTTGCATTGTGCATTGGGTGGAGCAGTATTTTGTTAATACTGTGCACATCCTGTAGAGAACCATTCTCTCATGCCCAGGTCAAAATTGACCTCTGACAGTAAATTTGAAGGCACTATGATTAAAATGAATATATATGCAAGTGACACTGGTCTTGGTCACATAGTTCAACATGGGTGGTACCTGAAGCCATGACCAGCAAGTTCTAACACTGGCAGTGCAGTGTGATAACCACTTCTCCATGTGAGGTTTATCACTGGCTTGCCATGACTTCAAGACCTCACTCATTCTCTGATCTCTCTGTATAATAATTGTGAGTCACAAAGGATCAGCAGTGTTCTTATTTAACAACCACTGGGATAATCTACTGCTACTACAGCAATAGCCTGAAACCTAACCTGCTGTATAAGTGGGGCCCCTCTTGTACAGCAATAGCCTGGAACCTAACCTGCTGAATAAGTGGGGCCCTCATGTACAGCAGTAGCCCAGAACCTAACCTGCTGTATAAGTGGGGCCCTCCTGTACTGCAGTAGCCAGGAATCTAACCTGCTCTGTAAGTGGGGCCCTCCTGTACTGCAGTAGCCCAGAGCCTAACTTGCTGTATAAGTGGGGCCCTCCTGTACTGCAATAGCCCAGACCCTAACCTGCTGTATAAGCAGGGCCCTCCTGTACAGCAGTAGCCCGAAATCTAACCTGCTGTATAAGCAGGGCCTTCCTGTAATAAAATATTGTTAGGCAGAAAAGAAAGACACTAGTATGGACTGCATTTCAGGCAAACTAATACTAGTGCTTACAGACTACTTAAGAACTAGACATGAGTTTTTAAATATGAATTTTTAAATGTATAAATGTCCCAGGTGCTGTATGGTCCCTGTGGGTTTAACTCTTCATTATGAATCTAATAATTGATGTGCTTGACTTGTGTGCTAGGTGGAGCGACTTATGGTTGAATGAAGGGTTTGCCAGCTTCATGGAGAACATCGGTGCAGAGGTGGCTGAGCCGGGGTGGGCCATGCAGGAACAATTTCTGGTGGAGAAGATGCACCCAGCGCTAGAGCTCGACGCACTGCTTGCCTCGCATCCCATATCAACGCCGGTCAATGACCCAGCGCAGATTGAGTCAATATTTGACACAATTTCTTATAAAAAGGTTCAGACTAATTGTTTTTGTTCTTGGTAGTTATAGAGTATATCATTAATTGAACTTTAGTGGAAACTATAAGTGGTACTATTAGGTGTTACATTATTGACAAGAGTGCCAGGCTAGTTGATGAAGAGGTGCATACATCTAAGATAGAAGACAGAATGGATAGGGTGTCATTCCAGGGATTGTTGGAGGGAGGGGGTGAAGGAGGCTTTGTGTGTGAATAGCTTGGACATCCAACAGACTTGTAAGTGTGTGTTAGAGAGGAGTGAGTGGAGGCAAATGGCATTTATGAATTGAAGTGCTGTTAGAGTGCAAGTAAGGTAACATTTTTGAAGGGATTCAGGGAAACCGGTTAGCCAGACTTAAGTCCTGGAGGTGGGAAGTACAGTACCTGCACTCTTAAGTATGGGTGTAGGTGGAAAGTACAATGCCTGCACTCCGAAGGATGGGTGGAGGATGTCATTGTTCAGTGTCATTTGAATTGATATCAACAGACTTAAGGTATGACAGTGATTAACTGAATGATGGTGAATGTGTTCCTTCTTTTGCAAGCCCCTTTCCCCCTACCTCACCAGGAGACAACCACTCTCTTAAAACCTCCTCCTGGTGCTTCTGTATTACCAGCAACTCTCATGTACTGCATTGTGTGTGCCGTCCTGCAGGGTGCATCGATCATAAGCATGCTGGAGTCGTTCATTGGTCGTGCCATCCTTCAAGAGGGCCTGCGACTCTATCTCGACCTCCACAGCTATGGTACCGCTACCACTAATGACCTCTGGGAGGCACTGACTCAGGTCACCAGGAAGCATGGCAACCACCTTGATATTAAGGTAGGTTATTATCTTACGATCAATAAAACCCTTTAATAGTAATAATACTTATTATAATAATAATATACTATGCAGACAGATTGATGACTAAGACACATGTGAGACCCTTGGGTATCTTTTATTGTGAATACGTTTCATCTATCAAGAGTGAGGGACTGACCACCTTTTGTCAAGATTGAGGGACTGACCACCTTTTGTCAAGATTGAGGGACTGACCACCTTTTGTCAAGATTGAGGGACTGACTACTTTCTATTATAGACTGGGGGATTGACCACCTGCTGTCAAGACTGAGGGACTGACCACCTTCTATCAGTGTACAGTGGGTCTATACCATTGAGAGACTGACTGCCTTCTATCAAGACTGAGGGACTGACTGCCTTCTATCAAGGCTAAGGGACTGAATACTTGCTATCAAGACTGAGGGATTGACTGCCTGCTGTCACGACTGAGGGACTGACCACCTGCTATCAATGTAGACAGTGGGTCTACACCATTGTAACACCATGAGTCCTGAATAATGTGTGTAAGATTTATAATGTATTCATAAGTAACAAAGAAAATTTTACTGGTAGAATTACTCACTTTTGAGAAAACTCTCTCAATCTCTTCTCAGTGTAAAACACCAGTTTTTCACCAGTTCTACTCCTCTTAAGCTTATTATGATTATAATATAATAATTAATAATAATAGTATAGACAGTGGGGTAAAAGATGTATGGTGTAAGTTTAAGAATATAGTGTTAAAGTGTTCAGCAGAAGTTTGTTGTTACAGGAAAGTGGATGCGAGAGGGAAGAAGAGCGATTTGTGGAATTATGATGTAAAGAGAGTAGTAAGAGAGAAAAAGTTAGCATATGAGAGTTTTTTACAGAGTAGAAGTGATGCAAGGAGGGAGAAGTATATGGAGAGAAAAAGAGAAGTTAAGAGAGTGGTGAAGCAATGTAAAAAGAGAGCAAATGAGAGAGTGGATGAGATGTTATCAACAAATTTTGTAGAAAATAAGAAAAAGTTTTGGAGTGAGATTAATAAATTTGGAAATCCTAGTTAATGAATGGATTTGATAGTTAAAAATAGGAGAGGAGAGTTAGTAAATGGAGAATTAGAGGTATTGAGAAGATGGAGGGAATATTTTGAGGAATTGTTAAATGTTCATGAAGATGGGGAAGCTGCGATTTTGTGTATAGGGCAAGGAGGGATAACATCTTGTAGGAGTGAGGAAGAACCAGTTGTGAGTGGGGGGGAAGTGCATGAGGCATTGGGTAGAATGAAAGGGGGGTAAGGCAGCTGGAATGGATGGGATAAAGATAGAAATGTTCAAAACAGGTGGGGATATAGTTTTGAAGTGGTTAGTGCTTCTATTTAACCCTTTGACTGTCGCAGCCCCAAATCCTGAGGTGGCTCCTGGTGTTGCAAAATACTTGAAAAAAAAAAATTCTTATGAAATGATAGAGAATCTTTTCCCAATGGTCATGACACCAAAAGTATGAAATTTGATGGAAAACTTGTGGAAATACACTCGCGAAGTTAGCGACCTCAGCGATATTTATGAATTGGCGATTTTGCCCACTTTGAGCCCTATTTTTGGCTAATTCCATTGTTTCAGCCGACCAAACTCATAGCTATTTCTTTAGAACTCCATTTGTTCTATCGATTGAGTACAAGAAACTGCCCATTTACTGATGTCAGCTACCCATAAAGTGGTCAGAAATTGGCAGTTTGGCCAGTTTCACACAAATTAAAAAATATGCCAATCAAAAT
>NC_069440.1:36249097-36282523 GCF_026875155.1 Cherax quadricarinatus
GTGATGCCTGTCGATTAAGGGTTTTTCCAAAACCAAATAAACTATGAAATAAATAATTTTTTTACATATAGCACATTTTTTTCCCCAAATGGCCTATTTGAACCGAAATCGCAAAATGGTTATAAAAACAAAGAATTTTTCTTTATATTGCTGCAGCTCTGTTTTGGGCTTGTGTCACCTTCTTTAGAGGTCTAGGTGTCACCGGGGCAGAACCCCCCCCTTGCACCCCCTTCGATGCATGGGAGCGGTTCATGGTCTGGGACCCTGGTTAGGTCGCTTCTTTTTTGTTGTTTTGTAGAAAAAAATGAAAGAACAAAAAAAAAAAAAAAAAAAAAAAGGGAGGGGGGGAATGGGAGGAAAGTCTTGGGTGGTAAAAAGGGGCCGTAATTTCTCCCTATGCCCATAGAACCCAAGCCCCCAAGTAGTGCAGATGCGGCGGAGCCTTGCCATACCCTCCCTTATCCCAAAAAACCACCCCAATCTGAAATAGGAACCTCACATTCCCGACCCACCTCGGTGGAAAAAAAGTCCAGAGGTGGTCGGAGATGTGAGGCAGAGAGAGGGGGTGGACACCCCCCCAAAAAGCATACCTCCTTTGCCCCCCGGAATCTGGAAGTAGCCCCCAGAGATCCCCCTGTCACCCGAAAGCCACCCCCCCGGGAGACGAGGGGATCAGGACATCCCCAGGCATCCAGTTTCCAGGCAAACTAACCACCGCCAAGGACGTCAACGGAAGGGATGGAGCCCGGTACCCTTCCCCCTCCCTAGGAACTAGAGTGCCTGGGGGAAAGAACCCCAAAGGTGAAAATGGGAAAGGGGAAATAGGGGAGGGATGGGGAGGAGGAGGAAGGAAAAAAAGGGGGGGATGGGGGGATGGGATAGGGGGGGGGGAAAAGGGGGGGTAATTTGGTTTGGTTGAGGAAGGAGAAAAAAAGGTCAAATTTCCCAGATCATTCGTCTCTAACCCCTTGTTGGAGAGGGTGTGCGCGCTGCCCCCGGAGTTGTTGGTGGCAGTATTATTTTCACCAAAGGGTGCAGGCTCGCGGGCGGGAAAAAAATACTCGCATTGTATTCCAGTGGAGCTGTAAGGGGCCTTCAATGGAGTTGCTTTTGCCTGCAATCACAGAGATACCTACGGAATACCAAAGGGATTTGTGGACTTGCATTGAAGGTACGAAGAGGATTTTTGTAAAATTTGTTCGGGACTGTGTATGAGGATTTGGGAAATAAGTTTAAAGAGGGGGCCCATCCCTTTAATCAGCTGTGAGGGTGAGGCGGGCATGATTGTCCAGTTTAACATGGGTTAAAGTAAGGAAGGGCCCTTCGAGGGGATGCATCTGACATCCGGTTTTATGTGTAAATTGGCCAAATAATACGATCACTGCAGGAAGGGGTCAGTTGGCCATTTTATGGGGATACCTGAGGGTGCTTCTTGTCAAGGGACATCGACACCCAATTCACGTAGTGGTGGGGATTTCAGGACTCGGTTTTTTGTAACTTACGGGGGCAGCGAAGCACTTGCGTTTTGGGGGTCGTATGATCCCTGGCGCGCAATGTGAAAGAAGACGTGGGATAAGGCCCGCAGCAAGGGACGGTGTGGGGGAAAAAAGGAGAGAGGTCAGATCAAGTTTTCGACTCTCCCTCAGCGAGTTCGACTGGAGTGAGGGGGTTTTGAGAGGGCCGAAAAAAAGGGATGGCAGGGGCTACGCGGGGGGAGACTCACTTCCCTGGAGTTGAGAAGTGCTTGATGAGGATCGCGGAAGGAATGGTAGCGAGCGGAAAATTACGTGTGTCGACTTTGAAAAATTTTTTGGGTAATGAGAGCCCTTGTCCGGATGTTGGAAAGACCGGATCTGGGTCTGCGTTGAGGGGGGTGGTGACCCCAAACCCCGGACTAAGTGTGTCGTTAAGGATGCACATTTGGGTGAGAACTGTGGAGGTGGAGGTTCATCGTGGGCTGAGTGGTGACTTGATGCAGGTCGGGGTACAGCGAAAGCGCGCGCAGTGTTTTCGGTTCGACGCGGTTACGCCCGACAAGGACCGGGAAAAACATGGGGAACCCATGAGGAGGGGTTTTTCAAGTGGCGCCCAGGGGCAGGGGTTGGGTAAGGGTGGACAGAAAGGGGGGGGGGAGGGAAAAGGGTGAATGAAAGACAGGTGATAAATGGGTTTTGTGTAAGGGGAAAAACCCCCTTTGTGGGTTTTTTAAGTGCCTGACTTGAACATCAATGGTTTGGGTTAGAGAAAGTTTTTGGGGTTTAAGGAAACTTTTGGGTGCGTCATGACGTTGACTTTTGTGTTCTTGGGAACAAAATTTATAGACGGGTTATGAGTTAAAGGTGGATGGGTATAATGTGTTGTTGAGTTTGCGTCGATTAAAGGAGGTGTGGCCTTTTTGGTAAAGGGGAAAACTACCCCGTTTTTTGTGGGGCACAGTGAGGGGGGAGGGGGAGGGTGTTCGTGGGGAGGGTTTGGGGTCGGGTACAGATAACTTTGGGTGGTGAGGCCCAGCAGAGGGAGATGGAGGATAAAGTAAATTCGTGGGACGTTTGGTTTTTATTTGCGTGGATTGGGGGGTTGCTGTGATGGGGGTGACTGGAACTGTGTGAAAAGGGAATAAGGTGTTGACCGAGGGGGGCGGGCATTGTTTGAGGTATTGGGGAATTTTTTCCCGGGATGGTTTACGATGTTGAGGGAGGTGAGGTGGTGGAGCCCCCCCTTTATTAAGCGTGGGTTGCGGCTAGGTCGTCGAATAGCCCCCAGGACGTTTAAAATTTTACATGTGTGAGGGTAATGGACGTTATTTTCTGATCACAGGGGGTTTTTGGGGGAAATTAGGTTGGGGGGGGGTTCCCGGAAAAGGGTGTAAGGGGTTTTGGAAAGTTGAATGTAAATTTGTTGCAGCAAGAAGGATTAAAACAGTCTTTGCAATTGGGGGGGGAGTTCCCTCAAAGGGGTTCCCGATGTTGGTGGGGGTCTTGATTTAGGGAAATTTGGGTCTGAGCCCCGTTCCCAATTAGCCCCGAATCCTTCCAAAATCCCCCCCCCCCCCAGGCGCTGTTAATCCCCCCGGGTTTAGCGCTTCCCCCTTTATTTAATAATAAAATGGGGAGGGTGGTTTGGGGGGGGGCGCCCGGGAATAGTGAAATTGGGTTGTTGGTGGGATCTTGGCGAAAAATTTGTATTAAGGAATTTTTATTGTATGGGAGGGAAAATTTCAGGTTGAAGTATGGGTACCCAAATTTATCTTTAGGGAAGTTGGGCCTGCTCGGCGTGGGAGGTGTCACCCGGGGGACGATATTGAGGGATTTAAAAGGGGTTCGGGATTTGCAAAATGAAAAAAATTTTATGGTGGCGAAATTTTGGGTGGGCTGGGAAAAGGGTTATGGGGGCGGCCTTCGGAAAGCGGTTGAGGAGACGCGTAAAAAGAAGAGTGGCGACGGAGTGATGGGATTAATGTTTATGGGGAGGGGGGGGTTTTTGAGAGGGGCGGTATTTGGAGCAGAGGGTATGAGTGGTTATCTAGATGCATGGGTTTTGATCATTGCAAAAACGGAGGTATTCGAGATGAGGTTTAAAGGAAATGGGGGGGTTTTTTTGAAGTGGGATGATGGTTGGATAGGGTAACATTAGAAGGTTGATCTGGAAAGTGAGATTTCGCACGCTTTGTTGGTTTTCAAGTTTAGTAGGCGCCGGTTTTGTGGGTTGCCCAATGATTTTTACGTTTGGAATTGGGAAGTTTGGGGATTTTAGTTAGGTATCAATGTAATGAAGGATGATGGGGAAAAGGGGGGGGCACAAAGGATGTGTTGTATTAGTTCCGAAAAGGTGGACAGCTACGGTAAAGGGATTTCCGAGGCAATATCGCTTTGTGTGGCGATTTAAGTTATTTTCCGAAAATTAGGGAAAAAGAAAAAAAAAGGTGATAGGTAACGTAATTGCAGAGGACAATATGGGGTACCGGGGGGAGGGAAAAGTATGAAGGGCATGGGGTTTTTTAGAAGTTTTTATAGAAAGGGGGGGGTTTGGGGGATGGGGGTGTGTTGGCATTGGATGGCGAGCTTCTTACGTAGTGTGGGGAGGGATGGGGTTATGGGGGGTTTATGCGTTTTTCAGGGTTGGGAAGGAAAATTATATTTGGGCGAAAAATTGTATCAGGGGATCTATGAGAGTACAGGTAAAAGGGGGGCTGGTGTTAACATTCGATGGGAAGGGGGTTTTCGACAGGGTTGCCCTCTTCGCAAATATTGTTTGGTGCCTCCGGATCCTTTTTAGGCAGTTGGGGAGTATCCAAGTGGAGGGGTTAGTAAAAACGAGAGGGGTTGGCCGGGGATTTTGGGTTAGTGGATGATCAATGTATTGGTGAGGGATGAGAAGGATTTACCCAAGGTTGGAAAAGGGGGTGAGGTTTGGAGGGGCCCGGGTAGAAAAATTTAAGTGGCAAAATCTAAATATATGGATAGGCAATAAAGTAATAGGATGGGATGTAGGGCGGGGTGGGGTGGTGGATCAGTATGTTTTTTGGGTAGGTCGTAAAAATATAGGGTCGCACAAAGGTAAAATTTGTGGCACCGTGGATGGGGTTTTTGAAAAAATTGGGTGGTTGAGGTGGGCAGCTAACGTTGAAAAGGGGTCATTGGACGAAGTGCTGTTTTATAGTAAGATTGGCACGAGGTGGCAGTATACCCACTGAGGGGGGCGAGAGGTGCAACGGGTTTCAAAAATGGGTTTTTTTGATTTAATGGGGATGGGTTGTGATGGCTAAGTAGAGGGGTGGTTGGGGCCTTCAGTTAGCCAGGGGGGCTGGGGGTTTTTAAATTTTGAAAAGCGTTGATGAGTGTGTATCTAAAACGTGGGTTTTTTGGGGGGGGGGGGGGGCGAGGAAAGGGGGGCTAGAAAAACTGGTTGGTATGCAACGATGGTGGGGGGGGAAGGTTTTTAATGATTTTGGTGAGGCCCCGTTGAGGGTTTTAATTTCGGTGAGGTCCGAAGCGCCTTAAATTTGGGGTTTAAGAGGGTGGGGGGTGGGTTGTGGTGGTGGCAGTTGGGGGGCATACCCCATGTATGCGTGGGGGGAAAAATCTGGAAATGTTACGGCAATTGGTATTAAACCAGGGTAAGGGAGGTAATGTTTAGGTTTCTAATGGAACTTGCGTCTGGTGTTTTGTTTTTTTATAGGAGACTAGGGAGGGGGGGGGTGCAAAGCGTTTTGGATGTTCCCAGCATTTTTTTATCGGTGTATTTTTGTAATTATTTAGAAGCTGTGAGGGTATGGTTAGGTAGGGTAGTTAGGTTAGTGGGTGGGGAAGGGTTACAGGTGTTAAGGGTGTGTTAAGTTTAGATATAGGTGGGATGAGTCAGATGGTGGTGAATGAGGTTGCGTTATGTGGTTACTGATTTTATTTAACGTCTTGGGCTATGAGGGAAGTGGGTGTGAGGGAGGTGGGTGTGAGGGAGGTGGGTGTGAGGGAGGTGGGTGTGAGGGAGGTGGGTGTGAGGGAGGTGGGTGTGAGGGAGGTGGGTGTGAGGGAGGTGGGTGTGAGGGAGGTGGGGTGTGAGGGAGGTGGGTGTGAGGGAGGTGGGTGTGAGGGAGGTGGGTGTGAGGGAGGTGGGTGTGAGGGAGGTGGGTGTGAGGGGGGTGGGTGTGGATAAAAGAATAAAGGTGTTAGCGGCCACCATTTATAGAACTAAGTGTCGCAATAGTGATGTTTATGGGGGAAGGTGGGAGACAGTGTTTACTGAGGGATACCGGAGTGGTGGGAGACAGTGTTTACTGAGGGATACCGGAGTGGTGGGAGCAGTGTTTACTAGGGTACCGGAGTGGTGGGAGACAGTGTTTACTGAGGGATACGGAGTGGTGGGAGACAGTGTTTACTGAGGGATACCGGAGTGGTGGGAGACAGTGTTTACTGAGGGATACCGGAGTGGTGGGAGACAGTGTTTACTGAGGGATACCGGAGTGGTGGGAGACAGTGTTTACTGAGGGATACCGGAGTGGTGGGAGCAGTGTTTACTGAGGGATACCGGAGTGGTGGGAGACAGTGTTTACTGAGGGATACCGGAGTGGTGGGAGACAGTGTTTACTGAGGGATACCGGAGTGGTGGGAGACAGTTTTTACTGAGGGATACCGGAGTGGTGGGAGACAGTGTTTACTGAGGGATACCGGAGTGGTGGGAGACAGTGTTTACTGAGGGATACCGGAGTGGTGGGAGACAGTGTTTACTGAGGGATACCGGAGTGGTGGGAGACAGTGTTTACTGAGGGATACCGGAGTGGTGGGAGACAGTGTTTACTGAGGGATACCGGAGTGGTGGGAGACAGTGTTTACTGAGGGATACCGGAGTGGTGGGAGACAGTGTTTACTGAGGGATACCGGAGTGGTGGGAGACAGTGTTTATGAGGGATACCGGAGTGGTGGGAGACAGTGTTTACTGAGGGATACCGGAGTGGTGGGGAGACAGTGTTTACTGAGGGATACCGGAGTGGTGGGAGACAGTGTTTACTGAGGGATACCGGAGTGGTGGGAGACAGTGTTTACTGAGGGATACCGGAGTGGTGGGAGACAGTGTTTACTGAGGGATACCGGAGTGGTGGGAGACAGTGTTTACTGAGGGATACCGGAGTGGTGGGAGACAGTGTTTACTGAGGGATACCGGAGTGGTGGGAGACAGTGTTTACTGAGGGATACCGGAGTGGTGAGAGACAGTGTTTACTGAGGGATACCGGAGTGGTGGGAGACAGTGTTTACTGAGGGATACCGGGAGTGGTGGGAGACAGTGTTTACTGAGGGATACCGGAGTGGTGGGAGACAGTGTTTACTGAGGGATACCGGAGTGGTGGGAGACAGTGTTTACTGAGGGATACCCGAGTGGTGGGAGACAGTGTTTACTGAGGGATACCCGAGTGGTGGGAGACAGTGTTTACTGAGGGATACCGGAGTGGTGGGAGACAGTGTTTACTGAGGGATACCGGAGTGGTGGGAGACAGTGTTTACTGAGGGATACCCGAGTGGTGGGAGACAGTGTTTACTGAGGGATACCCGAGTGGTGGGAGACAGTGTTTACTGAGGGATACCGGAGTTTTAAGTTAAAGGATTTACGGGATTTAAGTGTAAAGGGGTAACGACGGGCTAGTTTCTTGAGCGGAGATGTGTGGATGGCTTTTAAAGTGTGTGACTGGATTTGCACTGATACATTTATGCTTATCCTGAGTAGTGAGTGTGGTGTGGGTGGTGTTTTTACACATGTGTTCCCTTTATGTCGTGAAGATTTTGGATAGTACATGTACGTAATGTATTGGAGCACTACATCATTGTGTGAAAGAAAAGGTAGAATCTTAAAGTTTTTATGTGTGTGAGAATGACTGTTCGTTATTGTGAGAGTGCCTTCAAAGATGTTATAGAAAGCACATACTAAATGGTGTTACTAAGGTCTGCCATATGACTGTATCGAATATGCTGTGATACAAAGTCCGGGGTTTCCCTTCTTGTTGGATGCATTCTGTAAGACAATTTCTGTATATCAGAAGGTTCGAAGTTTACATAGCTGTAATGAGTAACGTGGTACAGTTTTATATTATGCGAGATTGTATTTTGGTACATAAGGCCTAACATATAATGTTACAGCGGCCTGGTTAAGATTATATAGTACATGTCGTGTGACACTGTATGTGTAGGGTAGTGTTAAATATTTAAGTACACGCTGTTGGTTTCCCTTTGCTATTTTAATGTTTAAAGTCACATATAAGAGTATATGTAAAGTAATATAAAAATGTATATTGATTTTGTGTAAATACGCAATTTCAGATGACTTTGTTGGATCAGGTGTGCATATGAGTTCAAGTAGCGGTGTATATGATGTATTAATACTGCTATAGGGTATATAGTGTATGAAGAAGTCTTGGGTGGACTGCACCCGTGTTGAGATATAGAGTATATTATCCTTGTATGCTAGGCAAAGTTTTCATAATTGTTACTTAGAGTAAGTAGTATCCTACGCTCTTATAGTATGTTATTGTTTTGTAGGTATTTGATGGGGGGGGGGTACCTTTTACTTCCAGAGCACATATGTACGACTTTATAAATGTACCTTTGGTGGGGGGTGGATGTATAGGTTTTAATGGTATGTGGTGAGGTTTTTACCTTTAAGAATTGTTTTGTATATAAAACTTGGCATAAGATGTTTAAGTGTGCTGAAGTAGATTATCTGGATATGTTGTTGGTATACCTGTGTGAAGTTTCTTTTTCTTTTGTGATGGTGTATACGTATGTTGTACTTTAATTTTGTTGTTACATGTTGATTGGTTTAGTGACATGTTTGCTTACACGTATAATGTATACTGTATTTTAAATAAATAAAAAAAAAAAAAAATGTATAGGGGATGAGGGACAGTTTGTGTCAGCACAAAGTTAAATGTTTATGTGTATTTTGACAATGTAATTTATAATTCTGGGTAAGAACTGATACTATGTTCTTTTATTTATTTAATGTATTGTATTTTTTAAATAAAATATAAAAAAAAAAAAAATTTTAGGATAGGTGTCTTTCCTGTAGTGAAATACTTATGTGTGCTACATGCCTTTTATGTTGTAGCAATGTAATGTTTGTTGTGATATATATATCATGTAATTCTGTTGAGTAGCTTCAACAGGTTTGTGTTAAGTGATAGGATGAGGGAGCAGGGGGGGGGGTGTACCCACACGGAGTTGTAAGTGTGGTGTGTAATGTTAGCTGTAGGGAGGATTGTGTTAATTTATAGACTTAAATGAGTTTTACACATTATATTTTTGTAATGTCATGTTTTAAATAAAATATAAAAAAAAAATTCCTCAGACCAAGAGCCTCTTCACCGTGCCAGAGAGTCCCCTTGAAGAGGAAAATAACCTAATAAGAGAAGAGGTGGTAGTAAGGAAGAAACCAGAAATGCAACATGTTGAATAGATAATACTCGAGGAGAAAGATAGGGAGACCAGACCTTATACCACTTGTTCAAGTAGATGTTGGCTACAGTTTAATGCAGTGAAGTGTAAATAAAGATCTGATGGTATGGTATACCTGTGCATACAACACGTGCACTTTCATTAAAAGCTCCATCAAGAAAAGGATCTGATGAATGCAATAAAATTTAGCCCAATACAGGATTGATAAGAGTACAGTGTAATTTAGGTTCTTGTAAACATACACAAATGGGAAAACTAGGAGAGCAACATCTGAAGCTCACCCTGATTACCTGAGGCCTTGAATCTTCCACTGTAAATAAGTCATGATTTATGAAGAAAAGCATACTAGTAACACGAAGCAGTAGGTGTCTATGGACTAGGAGGGTTAGTAGTGTCTACATGAAGAGGTAGAGGAAAATGAATAAGCAGCAATGGATTGGAATGCTGCAAAGAAAAAGAGTTGTGAAAATGGTTTAGAAAAATGAGGAAGAGGAGGCGTGATGAGAGGTAAATTGGTGTCCAACCTTGGTTTTATCTCCCCAACATATTCGGAAGTAGCACCAAGTGCTTCAGAGGACAAGAATAGTTATATGCAGTATGACATCAGAGATAGAAGAGGGGAGAGCGAGTAAAGATAGGAAAGATGATGGAAGTTAACAAAGAAGGGGAGGGGGATGAGAGGGCAGAGTTAATTTTGGAAGAAACTTGGGAGGGGGCAGGAGAGGAAGAAACTTGGGACGGAACAGGAAAGGAGTGAATTGTACGAGGGAAAGGATGAACCTCCACACAAGTAACAGAGAAAGTAAGAGGCAAAGTACTAGACACAGACACTAGAGAGGAAAAATATTTTCTATGGATGTTACAAAAAACGCGATTCTAAAAGCTTAGAGATCTCCAGTGAATTCTAGAAAGTACTGCCCTTCTAGCATCCAGCCTGTTACTGGGTTTTCGTAACTAGTCAGTATCCTTGTCCAATTATCCATTAAAATTCAGTATGGTTCAATAGTGCTTTAGGATTACAACTGGTAGGCTACTAACTAGAGAAATTAAAATTTAATAAATTTATTAAGTCTATAAGTTGTCTAGAGGTATATTATCAAATTAAATTAATTACAGCAATCAAAATAAAATCAATCTCTCGAGTTCAATATTATTGTGCTGAAAGCACATATCACATTTATAATTCTTAAGTACCGTCAGGTACATTAACATTTAATAAGATATTACAAATATGTACAAGTGTGTGTATGCGTGTAAGTGCTCTTAAGTAGTTAGCTATGTCTCAAGACTCGAATAAGACTTAAATAAGTGACTGACAAAGTCCTCAAATAAACTAACATCTTGACCGACTGGCAACCCGAACAGTCTGCTTGAACAACAAAGAATGCTAAGCCCAATAGCAATGCAATATCAAGCGACTGCGACACAGAATCAGGAACTGGGAAATAATATAACGACACTAAGTAGGGACCATCAGCAGATCCTCCACTAAAGTTGCAAAACTCCCATAATACTGAATCTATGTTCAGCATAGGAAAACTGTGACTGTGACAATACACAGGAACCAGTACAAAATTAGGTCAGAAGCTATAGCTAAGGACCTGAGATGTTCAGAGTGTCTATGTGACACACAACCTCAGTACAACGTCGAAAATCACAAAGTCTATACAATGTTCTGTGAACAAAGTTCTACAGAACTAACAAGAATAATGAGACAGACAATCTGTCCAACCACCAAGCAAGTCTCCAGCAGACTGAAAACTTCACGAGAGGTGAGGACACCCCCCCTCGATCACGTGATAGCTACGTGGACAACTGCAGCTCAGAAGCCGGCAGTATAACGAGCGACAAGCGATAATTACAGTAGTTTGACAATCAAGACTAACTGAGCACATTTTATATACATCCTAACAACATAAGCTACGTCAAATAACAATATAAGGCAATACATTTGCGATTTAGCTATTATCGCAAATATAAGCAATATAAAATTAAATGAAAAGGTAATATACATTATATATACATAATAATCATTGTAACCCATTCAGGGGTTGCAACAATGGACAAGTGAAAGAGGGGTTAAAGGAGACTCAAATGTTGGGGATATTTTAGAATTTCGAGAAGTGGAGAGGCGAAGGGAAGGTGTAGTTGTGTGAAGTCTTGTAGACACAGATACAAGCGAGCAAGAAGATGAAGACTCAAGGACAGTTTGAAGGGACAAGGTAGAGACCTCAGAGTCCAGGGCTACAAAAAGAGTTAGAAACAGATGTGATTGTGGAAGTTGTGACCACAGAGGAGATTGTGGAAGTAGGTACCACCGAGGTTGGAGGCCATTTAGTAACTCTAGAATAAGAAAGTCGTGAAAATCTCCCTTGGAGGTGGAGATGAGAGACTACCGTCGCATAAGTGAAACCATCTTTTTCTTTGAAATGGCTGTTTTCTCGTTTTTTAAACTAAACATGACAATGGCATGAATAAGCTGGATGAGCCTCATTACAATTAAGGCAAGAGAGAGGTAGGGTGCTGGTTGTAGTGGTATGGTCAGCAGCACCACAGACTGGGCATTCTGCCATGGACCTGCAGTTTTTCGTTGGGTGGCTGAAACTCCATTTTCTACACTGTTGTGATGAAGGGATCGACTCGCGGACTTCTAAACATTGTCTCACAATATAAACTTAGAATGGAAGTTCTCAGCAGGGGTAGCCTCTCCACATATAGGCAGGTAGTACGTAAGTGACCACGTTGAGAATTGGGAGGTCTTGGAACTCAAGTTGGTCCAGAACATCAGTATCATATGCCTGGAAGTCACGCTGAACAATGGTACACCTGGAGTATACATGGAGAGGATTCCAGGGGTCAACACCCCCACGTCCAGGTCTGTGACCAGGCCTCATGGTGGACCAGGGCCTGATCAACCAGGCTGTTACTGTTGGCCGCATGCAAACCGACGTACGAACCACAGCCTGGCTGGGTTTGTATGTTGGTCTATTGGTAATCCCCCTTATGTATGCTGAGAGGCAGTTGAACAGTCTTGGGCCCCTGGCACTTATGTTGCCTCTTATCGTGCTAGGGGCACCCCTGCTTTTCATTGGGGGATGTTACATCGTCTGCCGAATCTTTTGCTTTCATGGGGAGTGGTTTTCGTGTGCACATTTGGTACTAATCCCTCTAGGATTTTCCAAGTGTATATGCTCATGTATCTCTCCTGCCTGCGTTCTAGGGAGTACAGGTTTAGGAACTTCAAAGGTTCCCAGTAACTGAGGTGTTTTATTGCAGTCATGTGTGCCGTGAAGGTTCTCTGTACATTTTCTAGGTCAGCAATTTCACCAGCAATTTCAAGGCAGAACTACAGTACTACTGCAAGAAATGAGAGAAATGTGTTTTTGAATTGTGACAGGAATATCATCTATTGAGGTAAGAAGAGACTGTGAGCCTGGCCAGCATTTTTCACTATGAAATATTTTGACCAGCATGGTTGGATGTATCAAAGGAGTTAGGTGAAACCCCAGTACCAAGGACGGGCAAAGAAATGTTACCCTGTAGAAGGTACCCGGGTGTTAGAAAGGTCCAAAGAATGGTCTGATAACAAGGTAGTTTGGAAAGAGGGCATCGCAGCAGAAAGGGGTCTTGGAGGAGAAGTATCTTGGACTTGGGACACCGTGGTTAGGTCACTTGTCTTAAATTTTTCAAAATAAGAAAAAAAATAAATAAAAAAAGCAAAAAGCTAAATAAAAAAGGGGAAGAAACGTAGAGGGTTAGCTCTTAGGAAGACTCAAAGGGCCACAATTTTCCCATGCTTCCTAGAGGACCACAGTGCAGCCAGTAGTACAGATATGCCATACCCTACTTTTCATTCCTGTCAACTGACAATTCAGGAGAGCAACCTCACATCCACCGAGCCACCTTGTTGGACAAAAGAGAGGGCGGTCAGAAACCTGTCACAAGGCATACCTCCTTCGGATACCACCTCCCAGAATCCGACAGGTAGCCTCCAGAGAAACACCCGTCACCCGAAAGACATCACAAGCTGCTCCCTGGGAGACAGGAGAGGGATTGAGACATCCCTTGATGATTCAGATTCCACGACAAACTACACCACCTTCAAGGACCTCAACGGAATGGGACGGACAATACCCGTACCCCAATCTAGGAGCTAGACTTCTTGAGGGAAGAACCACAAAGGCCAAAAGTAGTAAAGGAATGAGAGGGGAAGGATGGGAAAAGGAAGAGGAGGGATGTGAAGGATGGGCTAGAGAAGGGGGTGACTGGAGGGTAATTAGGTTCGATTGGAGGAAGAAGACCGAAGAGTTCAATTCCTCAGATCAAAAGCCTCTTCACTGCATCAAGGAAGGTCCCCCCCCCCCCATGAGGTATATTAGATGTATGCTTGGGGAAGTGTTTTAAATACTCTGAAGAGTGATATAATTTTTTTAATTGCAGTATCTTTCCTATTTTATTATGTGTGTCAAGAAAGGTTTAACAGTGATATAGTTCATTTTTTATTTGCACTGGTACATTTTTCATTATTTTTAATTTTATTGGAATGTCTCGGATTTTTAATAATTTTATTGACAACGCCAAGCCACTGCTCATTCAGCCATGAAATATTCACTTTTTGGATAATCTAAACACTGAAATTAATTCAGTCAAACTTCTCCTTAACAGTTTTCAGCAATCTTAGACAAAAAATTGGCAGGACAAGTGCTCTATTGGACAACATGGACAAATGTAATTTCGAATTTTATCTGCAGTGGTAATGTTCGATTGACTTCAGAGTATCAGATGACACCGATGTTTCTCCAGTATTGGTCAGATTATTATTATAATCAAAAAGAAGCGCTAAGCCACAAGGGCTATACAGCAGTATTGGCCAGAGTGAACACATCCAGGATCTGTTTCCCTTGTTCAGCGAGCAGGGAGACACTTTGGCCTGCCAGCCACTCAGGCAGGTAGGGTAGGGAGGGCTGGCAGGGTAGGGAGGGCAGGCAGGGAAGGGAGGGCAGGCAGGGTAGGGAGGGCAGGCAGGTTAATAAGTAGCTTGTGCGCGCAGCAGCAGGGTAGGGAAGGCAGGCAAGGTAGGGATGCAGGCCAAAAAAAAAGGGTAGGAGGCAACACAGTAGGAGGGCAGGCAGGGAAAGGAAGGCAGGCAAGTAGGGAGGGCAGGAAAAGGGTAGGGAAGGGCAGGCAGGGTAGGGAGGGCGGCAGGGTATTAGAGGGCAGGCAAGGTAGGGAGGCAGGCAGGTAGGGAAGGCAGCAAGGTAGAGGCAGGCAGGGTAGGGAAAGGCAGGCAAGGTAGGGAGTGCAGGCAGGGTAGGGAAGGCAGACAAGGTAGGGAGGGCAGGCAGGGAAAGGAAGGCAGGCAAGGTAGGGAGGGCAGGCAGGGTAGGGAAGGCAGGCAAGGTAGGGAGGGCAGGAAGAGTAGGGAAGGCAGGCAGGGTAGGGAGGCAGGCAGGTAGTGGAGGGCAGGCATGGTAAGGAAGGTAGGCAGGGTAGGGAGGGCACGCAGGAAGGGAAGGCAAGAGCAGCGTAGGGAAGGCAGGCAGGTAGGGAAGGCAGGCAGGCTAGGGAAGGCAGATGGCAAACTAGGGAGGGCAAAGGCAGGGTAGGGAAGGCAGGCAGGGGTAGGGAGGACAGGCAGGGTAAGGGAAGGCAAGACTGGATAGGGAGGGCAGGCAGGTATGGAGGGCAGGCAGGTTAGAGGAGGGCAGCAGGGTAGGGAGGGCAGGCAGAGTAGGAAGGTAGGCAGGGTATGGAGGGCAGGCAGGGTAGGGAGGGCAGGCAGGTTAGGGAGGCAGGCAGGTAGGGAGGGCAGGCAGGGTGGGAATGCAGGCAGGGTAGGAAGGCAGGCAGGTAGGGAAGGCAGATGCGGGGTAGGGAGAGCAGGCAGGGTAGGGAAGGCAAGGCAGGGTAGGGAGGGCTAGGCAGGGTAGGGAAGGCAGGCTAGGGAGGGCAGGCAGGGTAGGGGAAGTCAGTCAAGTAGGGATCCAGGCAGAGTGGGAGGCAGGCAAAGATAGTGGAGGTCAGGCAGGGTAGGAAGGCAGGCAGGGTAGGGAAGCAGGCAGGGTAGGGAGGGCAGGCAGGGTAGGGAGGGGCAGGCAGGGTAGGGATGGCAGGCAAAGGTAGGAGGGAAGGCAGGGTAGGGAGGGCAGGGCAAGGTAGGGAGGGCAGGCAGGGTAGGGAGGGCAGGGCAAAGCGTAGGGAGGGCAGGCAGGGTAGAAGGGGCAGGCAAGGGAAGGGGAGGGCAGGCAACGTAGGGAGGGCAGGCAGGGTAGGAGGGGGCCCCAAATCCCAGGTTAGGGAGGGTCAGGCAAGGTAGGGAGGGCAAGCAAGGTAGGGAAGGGCAGACAAGGTAGGGAGGGCAGGCAGGGTAGGGAGGGCAGCAAAGGCAGAGAGGGCAGCAAGGTATGGGGAGGTAAGGGCAGGGGAGTGGGCAGGCGGTAGGGAGGGTAGGGAGGGCAGCAGGTAGAGAAGGGAGGCAGGGTAGGATGGCAGGCAGTAGGGAAGGCAGGCAGGGTAGGGACGTCCAGGCAGGGTAAGGGAAGGCAGGCAGGGTAAGGGAAGGCAGGCTAGGGTAGGGAGGGCAGGCAAAATGGGGGGTTTAAAAGGGAGGGCAGGAAGGGTTGGGAGGGGAGACGGGGTAGGGAGGGAGACGGGTAGGAGAGGGCAGGCAAGGTAGGGAGGGCAGGCAGGGTAGGGAGGGCAGGCAAGGTAGGGAGGCGGCAGGGTTAGGAGGGCAGGCGCGAAAGGGAGGCAGGCAGGGTATGGAGGGCAGGCAAGGTAGGGAGGCAGCAACGTAGGGAGGGCAGGCAGGGTAGGAGGGCAGGCAGGGTAGGGAGGGCAAGCAGGGTAGGGAGGGCAGGCAAGGTAGGGAGGGCAGGCAAGGTAGTGGGGGCATGTAAGGTAGAGAGGGCAGGCAGGGTAGGGAGGGCAGGCAAGGTAAGAGGGCAGGCAGGAAAGAGGGCCAGGCAAGGTAGGAGGGCAGGCAGGGTAAGGGAGGGCAGGGCTAGGTAGGGAGGGCAGGCAGGTGGGAGGCAGCAGGGTAGAGGCAGGCAGTAAGGAGGGCAGGCAGGGTGGGAGGGAAGGCAGGGTAGGGAAGGCAGCAGGGCAGGGAGGGCAGGCAGGGTGGGAAGCAGCCAGTTAGGGAGGCATGGCAATAGGGTAGGGAGGGCAGGCAAGGTAGCGAAGGCAGGCAGAGTAAGGGAGGGCAGGCAGGGTAGGGAGGATAGGCAGGGTAGGGAGGGCAGGCAGGGTAGGGAAAGCAGGCAGGGTAGGGAGGGCAGCAGGTAGGGAGGGGCAGGCAAGGTAAGGGAGGGCAGGTAGGGAGCCGGCAGGGTAGGAGGGCAGGCAGGTAGGGAGGGGCAGCAAGGTAGGGAGGGCAGGGTAGGGAGGGCAGGCAGGGTAGGGAGGGCAGCAGGTAGGAGGGCAGCAGGGTGGCTTAGTTTTTTAAATAAAAGGTTACGATAAAAGTAAAATGTAACGAAACTACAGAATCTAGTGCCGAGTGTTGTAGGCTGATGGATAAAACCCTCTCACCTCCTCCCCTCTCAACAGGACACCTGGTCCTCACCCACCCTCCCCATCACCAGACAACCTGGTCCTCACCACCCCTCCCTCTCAAAGGACAACCTGGGTCCGCACCACCCCTCCCTCTCACAGACAACCTGGTCCTCCACCCCCTCCCCTCTCCACTGGACAACCTGGTCCTCACCACCCTCCCTCTCACCAGACAACCTGGTCCTCACCACCCTCCCTCTCACAGGACAACCTGGTCCTCACCACCCTCCCTCTCACCAGACAACCTGGTCCTCACCACCCTCCCTCTCACAGGACAACCTGGTCCTCACCAAACACCCTCCCCTCACTAGACAACCTTGGTCCTCTCCCCCACCCTCCCTCTCAACCAAAACCAACAACCTGGTCCTTACCACCCCCTCTCACGCAGACAACCTAGGTCCTCACCGGACCCTCCCTCTCACCAGACAACCTGGGTCCTTACCACTCTCACCTTTCACAGACAACCTGTACGATACACACACACACCGCAACCTCATCTCGTCACCAGAGCAACCTAGTCTTTTTCTAACTCACCACCCTCTCTCATCACTAGACAACCTGGTCCTCACCACCCTCCTCTCACCGACAACCTGGTCCTTTCCACTCTCCCCCTCTCACCAGACAACCTGTCCTACAACCACCCGCCCCTCCCACTCAGACAACCCTGGTCCTCACCGAGACCCTCCCTCCTCACCAGACAACTTTGGTCCTCACCACCTCTCCTTTCTCACTAGACAACAATGTCCTCTACGCCACCCTGCCTCTCACCATACAAAACCTGGTCCTCACCACCCTCCCTCTCACCAGACAACTGTTCCTCACCACCCTCCCTCTCACTAGACAAACCTGGTCCTCACCAACCCTCCCTCTCACCAACAACTTGGTCCTCACCCCCAATCCCTCTCACTAGACCAACTGGTCCTCGCCCAACCTCGCCTCTGTCACCAGACAACCTGAGGTCCTCACCACCCCTCCGCGAGCTCACACAGATACAACCTGTCCTCACCACCCTCCCCTCTCACTAGACAACTGGTACCTCACACACCCTCCCTCTCACTAGACAACCTAGTCCTCACGCATCCCTCTCACACGGACAACCTGGTCCTCACAACCCTCCCTCTCACTAACAACTGGTCCTCACCACCCTCCCTCTGTCTCACTAGACAACCTGGTCCCTCAACCATCCTCCCCTCTCACAGGACGACCTGGTCCTCACCACCCTCCCTCTCACCAGACAACCTCGTCCTCACCACCCTCCCTCTCACTGGACGAACCTGGTCCTCACCTGCTACCCTCCCTCTCAACACAGACAACCTGTCCTCAATCACCCTCCCGCTCACTGAGAAACTGGTCCTCACCACCCTCACCTCTCACTAGACCAACCTGGTCCTCACCACACTCCCTCTCACCAGACACCTGGTCGCCGCACCACCCTCCCTCTAACTGGACAACCTGGTCCTCCAACCCTACCCTCCCTCTCACTAGACAACCTAGTCCCTCACCATCCTCCCTCACACAGGACAACTGTCGCGCAACCACCCTCCCTCTCACTAACAAACCTGGGTCCTCACCACCCACGCCTCTCACCAGACACCCTGGTCCGCACCACCCCCCTCTAAGCGTGAGCGCGCGGCCTGGTCCCTCAACCACCCTCCCTCTCACCAGACAACCTGGTCCTCAACACCTCCCTCTTCTAGAAACCTGGTCCTCGTTACCCTCCCACTCCACCAGACAAACCTGCCCTCACCACCCTCCCTCTCACTAGACAATCTGTCCTCACAACCCTCCCCACCTCACCAGACAACATGGTCTAAACGGTCACCACCCTCTCTCTCACTAGACACACTGGTCCTCACACACCTCACCTCTCACAAACAACCTGGTCCTTACCACCCTCCCTCTCCGCAGAACAACCTGGTCCTCACCACCCTGCCCTCTCACCAGACAACATCTATGGTCCTTACCACTCTCCTTTCACAGACACCTGTACCCTAACCACCCTCTCCTACTCACCGACAACCTGTTTTCCTCACCACCCGGAGAGGGGGGGGGGGGGGGGGGGGGGGGGGGGGGGGGGCCGGGGCCCACACAATACACACACTTCCTCACCACCCTCACCAATCTCACCAGACACCTGTCCTTTCACACTCTCCCCAGACAATCAACCAGACATCCTGGTCCTCACCACCCTCCCTCTCACCAGACAACCTGGTCCTCACCACCCTCCCTCACCAGACAACCTGGTCCTCACCACCCTCCCTCTCAACCAGACAACTTGGTCCATTCACCACCTCTCCTCTCACTAGACAACATGGTCCTCAGACACACCCTCCCCTCTCCACCAGACAACCTGGTCCTCACCACCCTCCCTCTCACCAGACAACCTGGTCCTCACCACCCTCCCTCTCACTAGACAACCTGGTCCTCACCACCCTCCCTCTCACTAGACAACCTAGTCCTCACCATCCTCCCTCTCACAGGACAACCTGGTCCTCACCACCCTCACTCTCACTAGACAACCTGGTCCTCACCACCCTCACTCTCACTAACAAACTGGTCCTCACCATCCTTCCTCTCACAGGTGGATCAACCTGGTCCTCACAACCCTCCTCTCACCAACAACCTCGTCCTCACAAACCCTCCCTCTCACTGACAACCTGGTCCTCATCACCCTCCCTCTCACCAGACAACCTGGTCCTCATCACCCTCCCTCTCACTGGAGAACCTGGTCCTCACCACCCTCCCTCTCACTAGACAACCTGGTCCTCACCACCCTCCCTCTCACCAGACAACCGTTCCGCCCCCCACCACCCTCCTCTCACTGGACAACCTGGTCCTCACCACCCTCCCTCTCACCAGACAACCTGATCCTCAACACCCTCCCTCTCTCTAGAAAACCTGGTCCTCGTTACCCTCCCTCTCACCAGACAACCTGGCCCTCACCACCCTCCCTCTCACTAGACAATCTTGTCCTCACCACCCTCCCTCTCACCAGACAACCTGGTCCTCACCACCCTCTCTCTCACTAGACAACCTGGTCCTCACCATCCCTCCCTCTCACCAGACAACCTGGTCCTTACCACCCTTCCCATCTCACCAGACAACCTGGTCCCTTACCACCCTCACCTCTCACTCAGACAAATAACCTGGTCCTCACCATCCACCCTCTCACCAACAACCTGTCCTTACCACTCACCCCTTTCACAGACAACCGGTCCTAACCACCATCCCTCTCAACCAACCAACCTTTTCCTCACCACCGTCTCTCTCACAGACAACCTGGTCCTCACCACCCTCCCCTCTCACCAGACAACCTGGTCCTTCCACTCTTCCCTCTCACCAGACCAACCTGGTCCTCACCACCCTCCCTCTTCACCAGACAACCGGTCCTCACCACTCCTCCCTCACCAACAACCTGGTCCCTCTAACCACCCACCCTCTCACAAACAACTTGGTCCTTCGCAACCCACCCCCTCTCACAGACAACCTGGTCCTCACCACCCCCCTCTCACCAACATCTTGGTCGCTCACCACCATCCCTCTCACTAGACTATATGGTCCTCGCCACCTCCCTCTCACGAGACAACCTGGTCCTCACCGCTTTCCTCTCCACTAGAACAACCTGGTCTGCTTCGCCACCCTCCCTCTCGACCAACAACCTGGTCCTCGCCAACCATCCCTCTCACTAGGCAAAACCTGGTCTCACCACCCTCCACTCATCAGACAACTGGTCCTCACCACCCTCTCGTCTCACTAACCACCTGGTGTAACACCATCCTCCTCACCTCCACCAGACAACCTGGTCCTAAACCACCCTCCCTCTCACCAACAACCTGGGCCTTACCCCACCCTCCTCTCTCACCAGACAACCTGGTCCTCCACCTCCCTCCCTCTCACGCAGACAACCTGGTCCTCACCACCCTCCTCCCTCTCACCAGACAAACCTGGTCCTCTACCACCCTCCCTCTCAACCAGCCAACCCTGGGTTCACTTACCACCCCCCTCTCACCAACCACCTGGTTCCTCACCACCCACCTCTCCACCAGACAACCTGGTCCTCACCACCCCCTCTCACCAGACAACCTGGTCCTCCATAACGACCCTCTCTCTCACTGACAACCTGGCCTCACCACCCTCTCCTCTCATCACCAAAAACCTGGTCCTTTCCACTCTCCCTCTCACCAGAGAAACCTGGTCCTCCACCACCCTCTCCCTTTCACCAGACAACCCTGTGTCCTCACCACCCTCCCTCACCAGACAACCTGGCCCCCTCAACCACCCTCTCTCACACTAGACAACACCCTGGGTCCTCCGACCACCCTCCCCTCTCACCAGACCAACCTGGTCCTTTCCACTATCCTCCCCTCTCCACCAACAACCTGGTTCCTCACCACCCTTGCTCTCACTAGAACAACTTGGCCCTCACCACCCTCCCTCTCACACCAACAACATGGTCCTCACCACTCTCCTCTCACCAGACAATCAACATGGTCGCTCACCACCTCCCTATCACTGGACAACCTGGTCCTCTCACCACCCTCCCTTCACTAGACAACGTGGGTCCCTCACCACCCTCCCTCTCACTAGACAACCTGGGCCTCACCATCTTCCCTCTCATCACACAACCCTGGCCCTGAACCCACCCTTCCTCTCAACCAGACAACCTGGTCCCACCACCCTCCCTCTCACTAGACAACCTGGTCCTCCACTCACCCTCTCTCTCAACAAGACAACGTGGAGTCCTTACCACCCTCCCTCTCCAACAGACCAAGACAAACCTGGTCCCTCACCACCCTCCCTCTCACCAGACAACCTGGTCCTCACCACCCTCCGTCTCCCTAGACAACCTGGTCCTCACCACCCTCTCTCTCACCAGACAACCTGGTCCTCACCACCCTCCCTCTCACCAGACAACCTGGCCCTTACCACCCTCCCTGTCACCAGACAACCTGGTCCTAACCACCCTCCCTCTCACCAGACAACCTGGTCCTCACCACCCTCCCTCTCACCAGACAACCTGGTCCTTACCACCCTAACTCTCACCAGTAAACCTGGTCTTCACCACACTCCCTCTCACTAGACAACCTGGTCCTTACCACCCTTCCTGTCACTAGACAACTTGGCCCTCACTACCTTCCCTCTCACCAGACAAACTGGCCCTCACCACCCTCCCTCTCACCAGACAACCTGGGCCTCACCACCCTCCCTCTCACCAGGTAATCTGGTCCTTACCACCCTCCCTCTCTCTGGACAACCTGGCCCTCACCACCCTCCCTCTCACTAGACAACCTGGTCCTTACCACCCTCCCTCTCACTGGACAACTTGGTCCTTAACCACTCTCCCCCTCACCAGCCCCCACAACGTGTCCTCTCACCTCCCTCCCTACACAGACAACCTGGTCGTCAACACCCTCTCTCTCACTAGACAACATGGGCCCTCACCACCCTCCCCTCTCATAGACCCTGGCCCCTGACAACCCTCCCTCTCAACAGACAACCTGGTCCCTCAACCACCCTCCCTCTCACTAGACCAACCTGTCCTCACCACCCTACCTCTCAACAGAACACCTGGTCCTTACATCTCCCCTCTCACCAGACAACCTGGTCCTCTACAACCCTCCCTCTCACCAGAAAACCTGGTCCTCACCACCCTCCCTCTCACTAGACAACCTGGTCCTCACCACCCTCCATCTCACCAGACAAACCATGGTCCTCACTACCCTCCCTCTCACCAGACAACCTATCCCTTAACACCCCCCTCCCTCACAACAGACAACCTGGTCTCAACCACCCTCCATCTCACCAGACAACATGGTCCTCACAATCTCCCCTCAACCAGACAACGTGGTCACCACCACTCTCCCTATCACTGGACAACCTGGTCCTCACCACCTCTCCCTCTCACTAGACCACCTGGTCATCACCAACCCTCCCTCATCACTAGAACAACCTGGCCTGACCACCCTCCCTCCATCGACACCCATGGCCCTGGACCACCCTCCCTCTCAACCTCTCACCAGACAACCTGGTCCTCAACCACCCTCCCTTCTCACTAGACAACCAGGTCCTCACCACCCTCCTCATCACCAGACAAACCTGGTCCTTACCACCCTCCCTCTCACCAGAAACCTGGTCCTCACCGCACCCTCCCTCTCCACCAGACAACCTGGTCCTCCCAACCCTCCCTCTCACAAAACAACAATGGTACTCCACCACCCTCCCTCCGCCCAAGAACCTGGTCCTCACCACCCTCCCTCCTCTCACCCAACAACTGGCCCTTACACCCTCTTCCTCTCACCAGACAACATGGTCCATCACCACCCTCCCCTCTCACCAGACAACCTGGTCCTCACCACACTCCCTCTCACCAGACAACCTGGTCCTCACCATTCTCTCTCTCATTAGACATCCTGGTTCTCACCATCCTCCCTATCACCAGACAACCTGGTCCTCACCACCCTCCCTCTCACCAGACAACCTGGTCCTTACCACCCTCCCTAATCACCAGACACGGGGGGGGGGGGGGGGGGGGGGGGGGGGGGGGGGGGGGGGCACAACCTGGTCTCACCACCCACCCTCTCACCAGACAACCTGGTCCTTACCACCGTCCCTCTCACTAGACAACCTGGTCCTCGCTACCCTCCCTCTGACCAGACAACCTGGTCCTTACCACCCTCCCTCTCCACTCAACAACTGGATCCTCACCACCCTCCCTCTCAGCCAGACAACCTGGTCTTCACTACCCTCCCTCTCACCAGACAACCTGGTCCTCACTACCATCCCTCTCACCAGACAACCTGGTCCTTACCACCCTCCCTCTCACCAGACAACCTGGTCCTCACCACCCTCCCTCTCACCAGAAAACCTGGTCCCTAACCCACCCTCCACCCACCCTCCACTAGACAAAATGGTCTTCCACCCTACCTCTCACTAGACAACTTGGCCCATCAAACCACCCTCCCTCTCACCCAGACAACATGGTCCTCACACAACACACTCCCCTCTCACCTAGACCACAATATCCTCACCACCCTCCCTATCACTGGACAACCTGGTCCTCACCATCCTACCTCTCACTAGACAACCTGGTCCTCACCACCCTCCCTCTCACTAGACAACCTGGGCCTCACCACCCTCCCTCTCATCAGACAACCTGGTCCTGACCACCATCCCTCTCACCAGACAACCTGGTCCTCACCACCCTCCCTCTCACTAGACAACCTGGTCCTCACCACCCTCCCTCTCACCACACATCCTGGTTCCTTTCTTACCACCCTCCCTCACAACAGACAACCTGGTCCTTCACCACCTCCCTCTCCCAGACAACCTGGTCCTCACCACCCTCCCTCTCCCTAGACAACCTGGTCCTCTCCACCCTCCCTCTCACCAGAAAACCTGGCCCTTACCACCCTCCCTCTCACCAGACAACCTGTCCTCACACACCCTTCCTCCACACTGACAACCTGGTACCTCACCACCCTCCCTCTCACCAGACAACCTGGTCCTTACCACCCTCCCTCTCACCAGAAAACCTGGTCTTCACCACCCTCCCTCTCACTAGACAACCAACCTTGTCCTTACCACCCTCCCTGTCATTAGACAACTTGGCGCTCACCACCCTCCCTCTCAGCAGACATCCTGGCCCACACCACCCTCCCTTTCAGCAGACAACCTGGTCCTTACCACCCTCCCTCTCACTGGACAACCTGGCCCTCACCACCCTCCCTCTCACCAGACAATTTGGTCCTCACCATTCTCCATCTCCCTCACCAGACAACGTGGTCCTCACCACCTCCCTATCACAGGACAACCTGGTTCGTCCATCAACCCTCCCCTCTCACTAAACTACCTGGGCCTCACCACCCTCCTCTCATCAGAACAACAACCTGGCCACTGACCAACCTCCCTCTCACCAGACAACTTGGTCCTCAACCCACCCTCCCCTCACTAGACAACCTGGTCCCATCCACCCTCCCTCTCACCAGAACAACCTGTCCTTACCACTCTCCCCTCTCATCAGACAACCTGGTCTCACCACCCTCCCTCTCAAACCAGACCACCTGGTCCCTCCCACCTCCCACTCACACAGACAACCTGTGTCTCACCACCCCTCCCTCTCACTCAACAACCTGGTCCTTAACCACCCTTCCCTCTCACCAGACAACCTGGTCCTCACCACCCATCCTCTCACCAGACAACCTGGTCCTCACCACCCTCCCTCTCACCAGACAACCTGGTCCTCACCACCCTCCCTCTCACCAGACAACCTGGTCCTTACCACCCTCCCTCTCACCAGAAAACCTGGTCTTCACCACCCTCCCTCTCACTAGACAACCTGGTCCTCACCACCCTCCCTCTCACCAGACAACCTGGTCCTCACCACCCTCCCTCTCACCAGACAACCTGGTCCTCACCACCCTCCCTCTCACCAGACAACCTGGTCCTTACCACCTCCCTCTCACCAGACACGCTGGTCCTCACCACCCATCCTCTCTCTAGACAACATGGCTCTCACCACCCTCCCATCTCACCAAACATCTGGCCTGGCCCTCACCACCCTCCCTCTCACCAGACAACCTTGGCCTGCCTCACCACCCTCCCTCTCACCAAACAATCTGGTCCTGACCACCCTCCCTATCACTGGACAACCTGGTCTTCACCAACCTCCCTCTCACTAGACAACCTGGTCCTCACCACCCTCCCTCTCACTAGACAACCTGGGCCTCACCACCCTCCCTCACATCAGACAACCCCCTGGCCCTGAACCACCCCCCTCTCACGCAGACACCTGGTCCTAAACCACCCTCCCTCTCACAGAACAACCTGGTCCTCACCACCCTCACTCTCACCAGACAACTTGTTCCTTACCACCCTCCTCTGCACCAGACAACAGGTCCTAACCCCCTCCCTCTCAACCAGACAACCTGGTCCCTCACCACCCTCCCTCTCACTAGATCACCCACTGGTCCTCACCACCCTCCCTCTCACACAAGACAATCTGGTCCTCACCACCCTCCCTCTCACCAGACACCCTGGCCCTTACCACCCTCCCTCTCACCAGACAACCTGGTCCTCACCACCCCTCACCTACCACCAGACACTTGGTCCACAAACATCACCCTCCCTCCTCACCAGACAACCTGGTCCTTACCACCCTCCCTCTCACCAGAAAACCTGGTCCTCAACACCCTCCCTCTCACTAGAGAGCCTGGTACTTACCACTCTCCCTCTCACTAGACAACTTGGCCCTCACCACCCTCCCTCTCACCAGACAACCTGGCCCTCACCACCCTCCCTCTCACCAGACAACCTGGCCCTCACCACCCTCCCTCTCACCAGGCAATCTGGTCCTTACTACCCTCACTCTCACTGGACAACCTGGCCCTCACCACCCTCCCTCTCACCAGACAACATGGTCCTCACCAACTCTCTCCCTCTCACCATCAACCTGGGCCTCACCAACCCTCCCTCTCAATCAGACCAACCTGGCCCTGACCCCCCCTCCCTCTCACCTGACAACCTGTTCCTCACCAACCTCCCTCTCGCTAGACAACACTGGTCCTCACCACCCTCCCTCTCACTAGACACCTGGCCCTCACCCACCCTTCCTATCACTAGCAACCTGGTCCTACTCACCCACCCTTCTCACTAGATAACTATGATGCCCTCAACCACCCCTCCCTCTCACTGGACAACCGGCCCTCACCAACCCTCCCTTCTCACCAGACAACATGGTCCTCACCACTCTCCCTCTCACCAGACAACGTGGTCCTCACAACCATCCCTATCACTGGACAATCTGGTCCTCACCACCCTCCCTCTCACTATACAACCTGATCCTCACCGCCCTCCCACTCACTAGACAACCTGGGCCTCACCACCCTCCCTCTCATCAGACAACCTGGCCCTGACCACTCTCCCTCTCACCAGACAACGTGTCCTCACCACCACACCCTCTCAATAACAACCTGGTCGGTCACCACCCTTCCCTCCACCAACAAACCTGGCCCCTCACCACCCTCCCAATCACTAGCAACCTGGTCCTTACCACCCACCCTCTCACTAGACGACTTTGCCCTCATCACCCTCCCTCTCACTGGACAACCTGGCCCTCACCACCCTCTCTCTCACAAGACAACCTGGTCCTCACCACCCTCCCTCTCACCAGACAACCTGGCCCTTACCACCCTCCCTCTCACCAGACAACCTGGCCCTGATCACTCTCCCTCTCACCAGACAACATGGTCCTCACCACCCTCGCTCTCACCAGACAACCTGGACCTCACCACCCTCCCTTCTCACTAGACAACCTGGTCCTCACCACCCTCCTTGTCACCAGACAACCTGGTCCTCCCCACCCTCCCTCTCACTAGACAACATGGGTCCTCACCACTCTCCTCCCTCAAACCAACAGACCTGGTCCTTTTCACTCTCGCCTCACCTCTCACAGACAACCTGGTCCTCCCACCCTTGCTCTCACTAGACAACTTGGCCCTCCCCACACCACCCTCCCTCTCAGCCAGAACCAACATGGTCCCTCACACTCCCTCTTCACCCAACAACATGGTCTGCCCACCTTCTCTATCACTGACAACCCTGGTCCTCACAACCCCCCCCCCCCCCTCCATCTCACTAAACAACGTGGTCCTCACCACCCTCCCTCTCACTCATCAACCTGGGCCCACAATCCGTCCCTCTCATCACACAACCGGCCCCACGAACACCCTTCCTCTCACCAGACAACCTGGTCCTCACCACCCTCCCTCTCACTAGACAACCTGGTCCTCACCACCCTCTCTCTCACCAGACAACGTGGTCCTTACCACACTCCCTCTCAACAGACAACCTGGTCCTTACCACCCTCCCTCTCACCAGACAACCCTGGTCCCTCTCACACCACCCTCCTCTCCCTAGACAACCTGGTTCCTCACCAACCCTCTCTCTCCCAGACAACCTGGTCCTCACCACACCCCCTCCCTCTCACCAGACAACCTGGCCCTTACCACCCTCCCTGTCACCAGACAACCTGGTCCTCACCACCCTCCCTCTCACCAGACAACCTGGTCCTTACCACCCTCCCTCTCACCAGACAACCTGGTCCTCACCACCCTCCCCTCTCAACACAACCTGGCCCTATACCACCTCTCACCTTCACCAACAACCTGGGTCCTCACTACCCTCCCTCTCACGCAGACAACCCTGGTCCTTAACCACCCTCCCTCTCACCAGAAAACCTGGTCTTCACCACACTCCCTCTCACTAGACAACCTGGTCCTTACCACCCTCCCTGTCACTAGACAACTTGGCCCTCACTACCTTCCCTCTCACCAGACAACCTGGCCCTCACCACCCTCCCTCTCACCAGACAACCTGGGCCTCACCACCCTCCCTCTCACCAGGTAATCTGGTCCTTACCACCCTCCCTCTCTCTGGACAACCTGGCCCTCACCACCCTCCCTCTCACTAGACAACCTGGTCTTTACCCCCCTCCCTCTCACTGGACAACCTCGCCCTCACCACCCTCCCTCTCACCAGACAACTTGGTCCTCACCACTCTCCCTCTCACCAGACAACGTGGTCCTCACCACCCTCCCTATCACAGGACAACCTGGTCGTCAACACCCTCCCTCTCACTAGACAACCTGGGCCTCACCACCCTCCCTCTCATCAGACAACCTGGCCCTGACCACCCTCCCTCTCACCAGACAACCTGGTCCTCACCACCCTCCCTCTCACTAGACAACCTGGTCCTCACCACCCTCCCTCTCACCAGACAACCTGGTCCTTACCACTCTCCCTCTCACCAGACAACCTGGTCCTCACCACCCTCCCTCTCACCAGACAACCTGGTCCTCACCACCCACCCCTCCCTCTCACATAGACAACCTGGTCCTCACCACCCTCCCTCTCACCAGACAACCTGGTCCTCACTACCCTCCCTCTCACCAGACAACCTAGCCCTTACCACCCTCCCTCTCACCAGACAACCTGGTCCTCACCACCCTCCCTCTCACCAGACAACATGGTCCTCACCACTCTCCCTCTCACCAGACAACGTGGTCCTCACCACTCTCCCTATCACTGGACAACCTGGTCCTCACCACCCTCCCTCTCACTAGACAACCTGGTCCTCACCACCCTCCCTCTCACTAGACAACCTGGGCCAGACCATTTTCCCTCTCATCAGACACCCTGGCCCTGACCACCCTCCCTCTCACCAGACAACCTGGTCCTCACCACCCTCCCTCTCACTAGACAACCTGGTCCTCACCACCCTCCCTCTCACCAGACAACCTGGTCCTTACCACCCTCCCTCTCACCAGACAACCTGGTCCTCACCACCCTCCCTCTCACCAACAACCTCTGATCCTCCCCACCCTCCTCAAACCTCTCACAATACAACCCTGTACTCACCACCCTCACTCTCGCCAGAGAACCTGGTCCTCACCACCCTCCCTCTCCCCAGACAACCTGGCCCTTACCACCCTCCCTCTCACCAGACAACCTGGTCCTCACCACCCTCCCTCTCACTAGACAACCTGGTCCTCACCACCCTCCCTCTCACCAGACAACCTGGTCCTCACCACTCTCTCTCTCATTAGACATCCTGGTTCTCACCATCCTCCCTCTCACCAGACAACCTGGTCCTCACCACCCTCCCTCTCACCAGACAACCTGGTCCTTACCACCCTCCCTCTCACCAGACAACCTGGTCCTCACCACCCACCCTCTCACCAGACAACCTTGTCCTTACCACCGTCCCTCTCACTAGACAACCTGGTCCTCGTTATCCTCCCTCTCACCAGCAACTCTGGTCCTTACCCCCCCTCCCTCTCCACCAGACAACTGGTCCTCACCACCCTCCCTCACACCAGACAACCTGGGTCTTCGAAGGGGGTGACTGAGGGTAATTAGGTTCGATTGGAGGAAAAGACCGAAGAGTTCAATTCCTCAGATCAAAAGTCCTCTTCACTGCATCAAAAGGGAAGGTCCCCCCCCCCCCATGAGGTATATTAGATGTTAATGCTGGGGAAGTTTTTAAATACTCTGAAGCAGTGATATACTTTTTTTTATTGCATGTATCTTTCATTTATTATGTGTGTCAGAAAGGTTTAAATAACAGTGATACACATGTTTCACATTTTTTCATTTGGCACTGGTACATATTTTTCATTATATTTTTTAATTTTATGGAATGTCTCGGATTTTTTAATAATTTTATTGACAACGACGTCGCAAGCCCTGCTCGCAGTCAAGTCCCCCCCCACCCCCATGAATATTCACTTTTTGGATAATCTAAACACTGAAATTAATTCAATCAAACACACACACACCTTAACATTTTTCACACCTTAGAGACAAAAAATTGGCAGGACAAGTGCTCTAATTGGACAACATGGACAAATGGTACATTCGATTTTATCTGCATGGTAATTGTTCGATTTGACATCAAGAAGTATCAGAATGACACCGATTTCTCCATATTGGTCATATTATTACAATCAAAAAGAAGCGCTAAGCTCACAAGGGCTAAACAGCAGTATTGGCCAGAGTGGAACACATCCAGGATCTTGTTTCCCCTTGTTCAGCGAGCAGGGAGACACTTTGGCCTGCCAGCCACTCAGGCCAGGTAGGTTAGGGAGGGCTGGCAGGGTAGGGAGGGCAGGCAGGGAAGGGAGGGCAGGCAGGGTATGAGGACAGGCAGGTTAATAAGTAGCTTGTGCGCGCAGCAGCAGGGTAGGGAAGGCAGGCAAGGTAGGGATGCAGGCCAAAAAAAAAGGGTAGGAGGCAACACAGTAGGAGGGCAGGCAGGGAAAGGAAGGCAGGCAAGTAGGGAGGGCAGGAAAAGGGTAGGGAAGGGCAGGCAGGGTAGGGAGGGCGGCAGGGTATTAGAGGGCAGGCAAGGTAGGGAGGCAGGCAGGTAGGGAAGGCAGCAAGGTAGAGGCAGGCAGGGTAGGGAAAGGCAGGCAAGGTAGGGAGGGCAGGCAGGGTAGGGGAAGGCAGGCAAGGTAGGGAGGGCAGGGCAGGGTAAGGAAGGCAGACAGGTAGGGAGGGCAGGCAGGGTAGGGAAGGCAGGCAAGGTAGGGAGGGCAGAAGAGTAGGGAAGGCAGGCAGGGTAGGGAGGCAGGCAGGTAGTGGAGGGCAGGCATGGTAAGGAAGGTAGGCAGGGTAGGGAGGGCACGCAGGAAGGGAAGGCAAGAGCAGCGTAGGGAAGGCAGGCAGGTAGGGAAGGCAGGCAGGCTAGGGAAGGCAGATGGCAAACTAGGGAGGGCAAAGGCAGGGTAGGGAAGGCAGGCAGGGGTAGGGAGGACAGGCAGGGTAAGGGAAGGCAAGACTGGATAGGGAGGGCAGGCAGGTATGGAGGGCAGGCAGGTTAGAGGAGGGCAGCAGGGTAGGGAGGGCAGGCAGAGTAGGAAGGTAGGCAGGGTATGGAGGGCAGGCAGGGTAGGGAGGGCAGGCAGGTTAGGGAGGCAGGCAGGTAGGGAGGGCAGGCAGGGTGGGAATGCAGGCAGGGTAGGAAGGCAGGCAGGTAGGGAAGGCAGATGCGGGGTAGGGAGAGCAGGCAGGGTAGGGAAGGCAAGGCAGGGTAGGGAGGGCTAGGCAGGGTAGGGAAGGCAGGCTAGGGAGGGCAGGCAGGGTAGGGGAAGTCAGTCAAGTAGGGATCCAGGCAGAGTGGGAGGCAGGCAAAGATAGTGGAGGTCAGGCAGGGTAGGAAGGCAGGCAGGGTAGGGAAGCAGGCAGGGTAGGGAGGGCAGGCAGGGTAGGGAGGGGCAGGCAGGGTAGGGATGGCAGGCAAAGGTAGGAGGGAAGGCAGGGTAGGGAGGGCAGGGCAAGGTAGGGAGGGCAGGCAGGGTAGGGAGGGCAGGGCAAAGCGTAGGGAGGGCAGGCAGGGTAGAAGGGGCAGGCAAGGGAAGGGGAGGGCAGGCAACGTAGGGAGGGCAGGCAGGGTAGGAGGGGGCCCCAAATCCCAGGTTAGGGAGGGTCAGGCAAGGTAGGGAGGGCAAGCAAGGTAGGGAAGGGCAGACAAGGTAGGGAGGGCAGGCAGGGTAGGGAGGGCAGCAAAGGCAGAGAGGGCAGCAAGGTATGGGGAGGTAAGGGCAGGGGAGTGGGCAGGCGGTAGGGAGGGTAGGGAGGGCAGCAGGTAGAGAAGGGAGGCAGGGTAGGATGGCAGGCAGTAGGGAAGGCAGGCAGGGTAGGGACGTCCAGGCAGGGTAAGGGAAGGCAGGCAGGGTAAGGGAAGGCAGGCTAGGGTAGGGAGGGCAGGCAAAATGGGGGGTTTAAAAGGGAGGGCAGGAAGGGTTGGGAGGGGAGACGGGGTAGGGAGGGAGACGGGTAGGAGAGGGCAGGCAAGGTAGGGAGGGCAGGCAGGGTAGGGAGGGCAGGCAAGGTAGGGAGGCGGCAGGGTTAGGAGGGCAGGCGCGAAAGGGAGGCAGGCAGGGTATGGAGGGCAGGCAAGGTAGGGAGGCAGGCAAGGTAGGGAGGGCAGGCAGGGTAGGGAGGGCAGGCAGGGTAGGGAGGGCAGGCAGGGTAGGGAGGGCAGGCAAGGTAGGGAGGGCAGGCAAGGTAGGGAGGGCAGGCAAGGTAGGGAGGGCAGGCAGGGTAGGGAGGGCAGGCAAGGTAAGAGGGCAGGCAGGAAAGAGGGCCAGGCAAGGTAGGAGGGCAGGCAGGGTAAGGGAGGGCAGGGCTAGGTAGGGAGGGCAGGCAGGTGGGAGGCAGCAGGGTAGAGGCAGGCAGTAAGGAGGGCAGGCAGGGTGGGAGGGAAGGCAGGGTAGGGAAGGCAGCAGGGCAGGGAGGGCAGGCAGGGTGGGAAGCAGCCAGTTAGGGAGGCATGGCAATAGGGTAGGGAGGGCAGGCAAGGTAGCGAAGGCAGGCAGAGTAAGGGAGGGCAGGCAGGGTAGGGAGGATAGGCAGGGTAGGGAGGGCAGGCAGGGTAGGGAAAGCAGGCAGGGTAGGGAGGGCAGCAGGTAGGGAGGGGCAGGCAAGGTAAGGGAGGGCAGGTAGGGAGCCGGCAGGGTAGGAGGGCAGGCAGGTAGGGAGGGGCAGCAAGGTAGGGAGGGCAGGGTAGGGAGGGCAGGCAGGGTAGGGAGGGCAGCAGGTAGGAGGGCAGCAGGGTGGCTTAGTTTTTTAAATAAAAGGTTACGATAAAAGTAAAATGTAACGAAACTACAGAATCTAGTGCCGAGTGTTGTAGGCTGATGGATAAAACCCTCTCACCTCCTCCCCTCTCAACAGGACACCTGGTCCTCACCCACCCTCCCCATCACCAGACAACCTGGTCCTCACCACCCCTCCCTCTCAAAGGACAACCTGGGTCCGCACCACCCCTCCCTCTCACAGACAACCTGGTCCTCCACCCCCTCCCCTCTCCACTGGACAACCTGGTCCTCACGCACCCTCCCTCTCACCAGACAACCTGGTCCTCACACACCCTCCCTCTCACAGGACAACCTGTCCTCACACCCTCCCTCTCACCAGACAACCTGGGTCCTCACCCCCCTCCCCTCAAAAGACAACCTGGTTCCTTACCACCCTCCCCTCTCACCAGAAAACTGTCCCCACCACCCCCCCCTCCAGAAAATGGTCCCACCACCCCCTCTCACAGACAACCTTGGCCTTACCACCCTCCCTCCAAACCCGACAACCTGGGCCCCCACCCCCCCCCTCCCCTTTAAGACAACCGGGCTCACCACCCTCCCTCCCCCAAAAATGGGCCTTACCACCCCCCCTCCCCTCTCCTGGCCCTGCCCCCCACCACCCTCCTTCAGCAAAACCTGGGCCTTAACCCTCCCTTTACTGGGCAACCGGCCCCACCACCCCCCTTCCCACAGACAAAAATGGTCCCCCCCACTCTCCCCCCTTCACCCGACACTGGCCTCACCACCCTCCCCTCCTCAAATGGCCTACCACCTCCCCTCACCAACAACCTGTCCTC
>NC_069440.1:36283023-36343023 GCF_026875155.1 Cherax quadricarinatus
CCCTCCCCCCCCCCCTCACCAGCAACTGGTCCTCACCAACCCCCTCCCTCTCACCCCCAAAAACCTGGCCCCTTTCCCCCCTCCCTTCACCCGCAACCTGGTCCTCCACCCTCCCCTCACCGAAAACCTGGCCTACCACCCCCCTTCACCCAGACAACCCGGTCCCCACCACCCTCCCCCCACCCGAAAAAATGTCCCACCCCTCCCCCCCTAGAAACCTTTTCCTCCACCCCCCTTCCTCACTGACAACTTTGGCCCCCACCACCCTCCCTCTCACCAACAAAATGGCCCTTCCCCCCCCTCCC
This sequence comes from Cherax quadricarinatus, assembly GCF_026875155.1. Taxonomy (NCBI): domain Eukaryota; kingdom Metazoa; phylum Arthropoda; class Malacostraca; order Decapoda; family Parastacidae; genus Cherax; species Cherax quadricarinatus. Next base: position 36,283,329 of record NC_069440.1, read on the forward strand.
TCTCACCAACAACCCGGCCTACCACCCTCCCTCCACCAGGAACGGGCCCCCCACCCCCTCTCACGGCAACCGGCCCCCACCCCCTCCTTAAACAACCGGGGGTTTTCCCCCTCCCCTCAACGGACAACTTTTCCCCACCACCTCCCTCCACCGACAACTGGCCCCTCACCCTCCCCCCTAAATTTTACAGACAACCTGGTCCCCTCCCCACCCAAACCCTTTCCCTCCCCTATACAACCTGGGCCTCCCCCCCTCCCCCTCACCCCAACCTGGCCCTACCCCCTCCCTTCAACTTTTTTACCCCCCCCCCAACCCGGTTTTCCCCCACCACCCCCCCCTCTCACAGACAACCTTTGGCCTCAACCCTCCCCTCACCAGACAAAAATGCCTTACCACCTCCCCCCTCACCCAAAAACCTGGTCCTCACACCCTCCCTATGACAACTGGCCTCAACCCCCTCCCTCCACAGACAACCCGTCCTCACCCCCCCTCCCCTCCCCGCAACCCGGGCCCACCACCCTCCCTCTCACCCGAAACCTGGGTTACCCCCTCCCTCCACCAACAAGGTTTTTCACCACCCCCCTTCACCAACAAAGGTCCCCACCACCTCCCTCCACCAGCAACGCCTCACCCTCCCTTTACGAAACCTGGTCCCTACCACCCCCCTTCACAGACACCTTTTTCCCCCACCCCCCTCCCCTCCTGGGGCAACCTGGGCCTCCACCCCCCTCCACAGACAATTGGCCTACCCCCTCCTCTCAAGCAACCTGGCCCCCCACCACCCTCCCCCCCCCCAAAACAACCTGGTTCCCCCCCACCCCCCTCACCCGACAACCTGGTCCTTCCCCCCCCCCCTCCCCCCAGACAAACCCGTGTCCTCCACCACCCCTCCTCTCACCTAGACAACCTGGGCCTCACACCCTCCCTCTCACCAACAACTTGGCCTCACCACCCTCCCTCTCACGAAAACTGGTCCTCACCACCCTCCCTCTCACCAGACAACCGGCCCTCACCACCCTCCTCTCACCAACAACGGTCCTTACCACCCTCCTCTCACTACAACTGGCCCCCACCCTCCCTTCACAGACAACCTGGTCCTTACACCCTCCCTCTTTATGACAACCTGGCCCCCACCTCCCTCCCCCACCAGAAAACCTGGGCCTCACCAAACCCCCCCTCCCCACCAGACAACTGGCCCTACCACCCTCCCTTCACCAGACAACCTGGTCCTCACCACCCTCCCTCTCACCAGACAACCTGGTCCTCACCACCCTCCCTCTCACCAGACAACCTGGTCCTCACCACCCTCCCTCTCACCAGACAACCTGGTCCTTACCACCCTCCCTCTCACCAGACAACCTGGTCCTCACCACCCCCTCCCCCAACAACGGTCCCTCTACCCTCCTCCAAGACAACTGTCCTTACCACCCTCCCTCTCACTAGACAACCTGGCCTCACCACCCTCCCCCTTTACAGACAACCTGGTCCTCCACTCCCCTCTCACAGACAACCTGTGTCCTCACCACCCTCCTTCACCGGAAACCTGGTCCTCACCACCCTCCCTCTCACTAGACAACCTGGTCCTCACCACCCTCCCTCTCACTAGACAACCTGGGCCTCACCACCCTCCCTCTCATCAGACAACCTGGCCCTCACCACCCTCCCTCTCACCAGACAACCTGGTCCTCACCACCCTCCCTCTCACCAGAACACCTGGGCCTACCCCCCTTTCCCCCTACCGACAACCTGGTCCTCACCACCCTCCCTCTCAACAGACAACCTGGTCCTACACCGTTCCCTCACCACTCTCCCCCCTCTCACCAACAACGTGGACCTCACCACCCTCCCTAACATACTAGGACAACCTGGTCCTCACCACCCTCCCTCTCACTAGACAACCTGGTCTCACCACCCGCCCTCTCGCTCGATACCTGGCCCTCACCACCCTCCCTCTCATCAACAACCTGGCCCTGACCCCATCCCTCTCACAGACAACCTTGTCCTCACCACCCTCCCTCTCACCAGACAACTTGGCCCTCACCACCCTCCCTATCACTAGCAACCTGGTCCTTACCACCCACCCTCTCACTAGATAACTATGCCCTCACCACCCTCCCTCTCACTAGACAACCTGGCCCTCACCACCCTCCCTCTCACCAGACAACATGGTCCTCACCACTCTCCCTCTCACCAGACAACGTGGTCCTCACCACCGTCCCTATCACTGGACAACCTGGTCCTCACCACCCTCCCTCTCACTATACAACCTGTTCCTCACCGCCCTCCCACTCACTAGACACCAGGCCTCACCCCCTCCTCACATCATACAACCTGGCCCAGACCACCTCCCCTCTCACCAGACAACCTGGTTCCTCACCACCCTCCCTCTCACACTAACAACCTTGTCCTCACCACCCCCACCCACCAGACAACCTGGCCCTCACACCCTCCCTATCGACTAGCAAACCTGGTCCTTTCCACCCACCCTCTCACTAGACGACTTTGCCCTCATCACCCTCCCTCTCACTGGACAACCTGGCCCTCACCACCCTCTCTCTCACAAGACAACCTGGTCCTCACCACCCTCCCTCTCACCAGACAACCTGGTCTTCACCACCCACCCTCTCACCAGACAACCTGGTCCTTGCCACCGTCCCTCTCACTAGACAAAACCAGGCCGCAACACCCACCTCTCACCAGACAACCTGGCCCTCACCACCCCTCTCTATCACTAGCCACCTGGTCTTTTTCACCACCCACACCTCTCACTAGACGAACTTTGCCCTCATCACCCTCCCTCTCACTGGACAACCTGGCCCTCACCACCCTCTCTCTCACAAGACAACCTGGTCCTCAAACCACCCTCCCTCTCACCAGACAAAACCTGGTCCTCACCACCGCACCCTCTCACCAGACAACCTGGTCCTTGCACCGTCCCTCAACTAACACCTGGTCCTAGCACCTCCTCTCCCACCAGACAAACCTGGTCCCTCACCACCCTCCCTCTCACCAGACAACCTGGTCCTCACACCCTCCCTCTCACCAAAACCGGGTCCCCACTACACCTTCCTCTCACCAGACAACCTGGTCCTTACCCCTCCCTCCGTCACCAACAACCTGGTCCTCACCATCCACCCTCTCACTCTACCACCTGGCCCTTACCACCCTTCCCTCTCACCAGACAACCTGGTCCTCACCACTCTCCCTCTCACCAGACAACGTGGTCCTCACCACCGTCTCTATCACTGGACAACCTCGTCCTCACCACCCTCCCTCTCACTAGACAACCTGGTCCTCACCGCCCTCCCACTCACTAGACAACCTGGGCCTCACCACCCTCCCTCTCATCAGACAACCTGGCCCTGACCACCCTCCCTCTCACCAGACAACCTGGTCTTCACCACCCTCCCTCTCACTAGACAACCTGGTCCTCACCACCCTCCCTCTCACCAGACAACCTGGCCCTCACCACCCTCCCTATCACTAGCAACCTGGTCCTTTCCACCCACCCTCTCACTAGACGACTTTGCCCTCATCACCCTCCCTCTCACTGGACAACCTGGCCCTCACCACCCTCTCTCTCACAAGACAACCTGGTCCTCACCACCCTCCCTCTCACCAGACAACCTGGCCCTGATCACTCTCCCTCTCACCAGACAACATGGTCCTCACCACCCTCCCTCTCACCAGACAACCGGTCCTCACCACCCTCCCTCTCACTAGACAACCTGGTCCTCACCACCCTCCTTCTCAACCTACACCCTGGTCCACCCCACCCCCTCCACTACAATACAAATGGTCCTCACCACTCTCCCTCTCACTAGACACGTGGTCCTCACACCCTCCCTCTCACCATGACAACCTGTTACCTCACTACCCTCCCTCTCACCAGACAACCTTGTCCTCACTACCTCCTCTCCATCTCACCAGAGAACCTGGTCCTTACCCACCCTCCTTCTCACGCAGACAACCTGGTCCACGACCACCCTACCCTCTCACCAGAACAACCTGGCCCATACCACCCTCCCTCCACCAACATCCTGGTCCTCACCACCACCCCTCCCTCTCACCAACAACCTGGTCCTCAACCACCCTCCCGTCTAACCAGACAACCTGCCCCTTACCACCCTCCCTCTCACCAGACAACCTGGTCTCACCACCCTCCCCTCTCCCAAGACAACTGGACCTCACCACCCTCTCTCTCATGTAGACATCCAGGTTCTCACCGTGGCCTCCCTCTCACGCAGACACCCTGGTCCCTCAACCACCCTCCCTCTCACACGACAACCATGGTCCTTACCACCCTCCCTCTCACCAGACAACCTGGTCCTCACCACCCACCCTCTCACCAGACAACCTGGTCCTTGCCACCGTCCCTCTCACTAGACAACCTGGTCCTCGCTACCCTCCCTCTCACCAGACAACCTGGTCCCTCACCACCCTCCCTCTCACCGGACCAACAACCTGGTCCTCACTGCCCTTCCATCTCACCAGACAACCTGGTCCTCACTACCCTCCCTCTCACCAGACAACCTGGTCCTGACCACCCTCCCTCTCACCAGACAACCTGGTCCTCACCACCCTCCCTCTCACCAGACAACCTGGCCCTTACCACCCTCCCTCTCACCAGACAACCTGGTCCTCACCAACCCTCAAACTCACCAAGAACAATCGGTCCTCACCACCCTCTCTCTCACCATACAACCTGGTCCTCACCACCCTCTCTCTCATTAGACATCCTGGTCCTCACCATCCTCCCTCTCACCAGACAACCTGGTCCTCACCACCCTCCCTCTCACCAGACAACCTGGTTCCCTTTACCACCACCCTCTCACGCAGAAAACCTGGTCCTGACCACCCACCCTCTCACCAGACAACCTGGTCCATACCACCGTCCCCTCTCACTAGACAAGCCTGGTACTCCATCGCTACCCTCCCTCTCACCAGACAACTGGACCTTAGCACCCTCGCCTCTCACCAGAACAACCTGGTCCTCCACACCCACCCTCCTCACCCACAACCTGTCCTCACTACCCTCCCTCTCACCATAAACAACCTAGTCTCACTACCCTCCCTCTCACCATACAACCTGTTCCTGTACCACCCTCCTCTCGCACCAGACAACCTGGTCCTCCCCACCCACCTCTCCCCAGACAACCAGGTCCTTAACACCCTCCCACTCACAGAAAACCAGGTCTTCACCACCTCCCTTCTCACTAGACAACCTGGTCCTTACCACCCGCCCTGTCACTAGACAACTTGGCCCTCCACCACCCTCCCTCACGCATACAAAACCTGTCCCTCACCACCCTCCCTCACACCAGACAAACTTGGCTCACCACCCTCCTTCTCCACCAGGTAATCTGGTCTTACCACCCTCTCTCCCTCTCTCCTCTCTGGACAACCTGCCCTCCCCCCCCCCCCCTCACCACCCTCCCTCTCAGCAGACAACCTGGTCCTTACCACCCTTCCCCTATTGGGGGCTCACTGGACAACCTGGCCCTCACCACCCCTCCCTCTCACCAGACAATTTGGTTCCACACCCACTCTCCCTCTCACCAGACAACGTGGTCCTCCCCACCCTCTCCTATCACAGGACATCCTGTCGACCAACACTCCTCTTTCTCACTGGACAACCTGGCCTCACACCCTCCCTCACATCAGACAACTGGCCCTACCACCCCCACTCACCAGACCAACTGGTCCTCACCACCATCACCACTCACTAGACAACCCTGTCCTCACCACCCTCGCCTCACACCAGACAACCTGGTTCTACCACTCTCCTCCCTCTCACACACAGACAACCTGTTCCTCACCACCCTCGCCTCTCAAGCCAGACAACCTCGGTCTCACCACCCTCCCTCACATCAAGAGGGCAACCTGTCCTGCCACCCACCCTCACCTCTCACCAACAACCTGGTTCCTCACTAACCCACCCCTCAATAGACCAATCAAGCCCTTACAAACCTCCCCTCACCAGTCACTCGTCCTCACCACCCTCCCCTCTCCACCATACAAACCAGGTCCTCACCCCCCTCCCTCTCACCAACAAAACCAGATCCTTACCCACCCTCCCTCACACTCAGAAAAACCTGGTCTTCACCACCCTCCCTCTCACTAGACAACCTGGTCCTTACCACCCTCCCTCTCACTAGACAACTTGGCTCTCACCACCCTCCCTCTCACCAGACAACCTGGCCCTCACCACCCTCCTTCTCACCAGACAACCTGGGCCTTCACGCACCCTCCTCTCACCAAACAATCTGGTCGTTACCACCTTCCCTCTCTCTGGACAGCCTGGCCCTCACCACCCTCCCTCTCAGCAGACAACCTGGTCCTTACCACCCTCCCTCTCACTGGACAACCTGGCCCTCACCACCCTCCCTCTCACCAGACAACATGGTCCTCACCACTCTCCCTCTCACCAGACAACGTGGTCCTCACCACCCTCCCTATCACTGGACAACCTGGTCCTCACCAACCTCCCTCTCACTAGACAACCTGGTCCTCACCACTCTCCCTCTCACTAGACAACCTGGGCCTCACCACCCTCCCTCTCATCAGACAACCTGGCCCTGACCACCCTCCCTCTCACCAGACAACCTGGTCCTCACCACCCTCCCTCTCACTATACAAGCCTGGTCCTCACACCCCACCCTCTCACCATGACAACCTGTTCCCTTACCACCCTCCTCTCACCAGACAACCTTGTCCTCACCACCCTCTTTCTCAACTGACAACCTGGTCCTCACAAACCACCCTCACGTCGCACCAATACAACCTAGGTCCTCACACACCCTCGCCTCACACCAGACAATCTGGTCCTCACCCCCCTCCCCTCTCACCAGACAACCAGGCCCTTACTACCCTCCCTCTCACAAGACAAACCTGTCCTCACACCACCTCCCCTCACCCAACAACTTGGTCCTCACCACCCTCCCACTCCACACAACAACCTGGTCCTTACCACCGCCCTCCACTCTCACCAGAAAACCTGGTCCACCACCACCCTCCCCTCTCACTAGAGAACCTGTAACTTACCTACCACCCTCCCTCTCCACTAGACAACTTTGCCTCACCAACCTCACCTCTCACCAACAACTGGCCCTCACCACCCTCCCTCTCACCAGACAACCATTGCCCTCACCACCCTCCCTCTCACCAGGCAATCTGGTCCTTACACCCTCCTCTCACAGACTAACCTGGCCTCAACACCACCCTCCCCACTCAGCAGACAACCTGGTCCTACCACCCCTCCCTCACACCTGAAACCTGGTCCCACCACCCTCCGTCTCACTAGACAACCTGGTCCTCACCACCCTCCCTCTCACCAGACAACTTGGCCCTCACCACCCTCCCTAACACTAGCAACCTGGTCCTTACACCCACACATATCACACAAATACTTTGGCCCTCACCACCCTCCCTCTCACTGAACAACCTGGCCTCACCCCCTCCCCTTCACACCATGAAAACATGGTCCTCACACACCCTCCCACTCACCAGACAACTGGTGCCTCACTCACCGTCCTATCACTGGACAAAACCTGTCCTCACCACCTCTCCCTCTCACTAGACAACATGGTCCTCACCCCCTCGCCACTCACTATACAACCGGCCTCAACCACCCACCATCTCATCAACAACCAGCCCCCTGACCACCCTCCTCACACAACACCTGGTCCCTCACCACCCACCCCTCTCACTCTAACAACGTGTCCATCACCAACCTCCCTCTCCCAGACAACCAGGCCCTCACAACCCTCCCTATCACTACCCCCTTGTCCTTTCCACCCACCCTTCTCACAGACGACAATTGCCCTCATCACCCCCTCCCCTCTCACTGGACACCTTGCACTCACCACCCCTCTCTCACAAGACAACCTTTCCTCACCACCCTCCCACTCACCAGACAACCTGGCCCTTAACCACCCACCCTCTCAACCAGACCACCTGACCCTGAACACTCCCCTCTCACAGACCAAACAAGGTCCACCTCCCACCCTCCCCACACACCATACAACAACCAGTTCCCAAGACCCTTCCCACTCACAAGACAACCTGCTCCTACCCCACCCTCCCTCTAACTAAGACAACAAGGACCTCACCACTCTCACCACTCACAAGACAATTAGGTCCTCACACCCTTTCTATCACTGGACAACCAGTCCTCACCACCCTCCCTCTCACTAGACAACCTTGGCCTCACCACCCTCCCACTCAATCAGACAACCTGGCCCTGACCACCCTCCACTCACCAGACAGACCTGATCCGACAATCACCGTCCCTCTCAACTAGACAACCTGGTCCTCACCACCCTCCCCACTCACCATAACAAACATGGCCCACACCATCCTCCTATCACTAAACCTGGGTTCCTTATACCACCCACCCTTCACTAGCCGACTTTGCCCTCACCACCCTCAGTCTCACCAGACAACCTGGTCCTCACCACCCTCCCTCTCACTAGACAACCTGGTCCTCACCACCCTCCCTCTCACCAGACAACCTGGCCCACCCCACCCTCCCTCACACTAGACACCTTGTCCTCGCCACCCTCTCCTCTCCCATCAGACTACCTGGCCCTCACCACCCTCCCTCTCACCAGAGAACCTGGCCCTGATCACTGTCATTCTCACCAGACAACATGGTTCTCACCACCCTCCCTCTCACCAGACAACCTGGTCGTCACCACCCTCCCACTCACTAGACAACATGGTCCCTCAACCACTCACCCTCTCCCAGATCAACGTTGTCCTCAGCCCACCCTCCTATCACGGACATGCAGGTCCTCACCACCCTCCCTCTCACTAGACAACCTTGTCCTCACCACCCTCCCTCTCACTAGACAACCTGGGCCGTCGCCACCCTCCCTCGTCATCAGTACAACCTGGCCCTGACCACCCCGTCACTCATCTAGAAAACCTGGTCCTACCAACACCTCCCTCACACTAACAACCTGGACCTCATCACCCTCTCTCTCACTAGAAAACCTGGTCCCTCATCACCCACCTCACTAGACAACCTAGGTCCTCACCACCCTCCCTCTCACTAGACAACCTGTACCTCCCCACCTTTCCCCGCTCACTAGACAAACGGTCCCTAACCATCCTGCCACCTCATCAACAACCATGGGCCCTGACCACCCTCCGCTCCCACTAGACCACCTGGCCCTCACGCACCTTCCCCATCCACCAGACAACCTGGCCGTTACCACCCTCTCCCTCTCACTAGACAAACCTGGTCCCTCATCACCCTCCCTCTCCAAGACAACCTGGGTCCTCAGATCACCCTCCCTCTCACTAACAACCGGTCCTCATCAACCCTCCCCTCTCAACTAGACAACCATGACCTCACTCACCCTGCCCCTCTCACTAGACAACCTGGTCCTCACCAACCCTCCCTCTCACCATAAACCATACTCCCACCTTTCCTCTCACTAAAGACAAACTGGTCCTCCGACGCATCCTCCCTCTCATCAGACAACCTGCCCCTGACCGCCCTCCCTCCCACTAGAAAACCTGGCCCTCACCACCTTCCCTCTCACCAGACAACCTGGTTGTGACCACCCTCCCTCTCACTAGACAACCTGGGCCTCACCACCCTCCCTTTCATCAGACAACCTGGCCCTGACCACCCTCCCTTTAACCAGACAACCTGGTCCTCACCACCATCCCTCTCATCAGACAACCTGGTCCTCACCACCTTCCCTTTCACTTGATAACCTGGTCCTCACCACCCTCCCTCTCACCAGACAACCTGGTCCTAACCACCTTCCCTTTCACTAGACAACCTGCCCTCACCACCCTCCCTCTCACCAACCTTGCCCTCACCACCCTCCGTCTCACCAGACAACCTGGCCCTCACCACCCTCCCTCTCACCAACCTTGCCCTCACCACCCTTCCTCCGTCTACACATACAACCAGGCCCTCACCACCCTCCCCTTTCAACCAGAAAAAACCTGGCCCTCACCACCCTCCCGTCGCCAGACCAACCTAGCCCACCTCCCTCCCAGTCGACCAGACAACCTGGCCCTCACCACCCCCACTGTCACCAGACAACCTGGCCCTCAACCACCACCCTGTCACCAGACAACCTGGCCCATCCACCACCCTCCCTTCACCAGACAAACCTTGCCCTCACCACCACTCCCCTGTCACCAGACACCCAGGCCCTCACCACCCTCCCTCTCACCAGAACAATCCTGCCCACACACACCCTCCATCACACCCAGACAACCTGTCCCTCCACCACCCTCGCCTGTCACCATACAACCTGGCCCTCACCACCCTCACCTTTCACCATACAACCATGCCCTCAACACACCCCTCCTCTACCAACAACCTGGCCCTCACCACCTCCCAGTCACCAGACCAACCAGGCCCTAACCACCCTCCTCTCTCACCAGACACCTCGCCCTCACCACCCTCCCTGTCAGCCACCGCATACAACCTGGCCCTCACCCACCCACCCTGACACAATACAACCCTGGCCCACACCACCCACCGTGTCACCAACAAACCTTCCCACACCACCCTCCCTGTCACCATACAACCTGGCCCTCACCCGCACTCCCTCCCTGTCACCAGACACCCTGGCCTCAACCACTCTCCCTGTCACCACAACCCTGTCCCTCACCACCCTCCCCTCACCAGACAAACCTGTCCCCACCACCCTCCCTGTCACCAGAACAACCCGGCCGATTACCACCCACCCTCCACAATGACAACCTGGTCCTCATCACCCTCCGTCTCACTAGACAACCTGGTCCTCATCACCCTCCCTCTCACTAGACAACCTGGTCCTCATCACCCTCCCTCTCACTAGAACATCCTGGTCCACACCACCCACCACCCTCCCTCTCACTAACAACCTGTGTCCTCACCACCCACCCTCTCACCAGACAACCTGGTCCTCCTCCCCACCTTTCCCTCACTCAGACAAACAGGTCCACCCATCCCTCCCACCATCATACAACCAGCCCTGTACCGCCCTCCCGACCCATTAGTGAAAACCTGTGCCCTCATACCACCTCCCTTTCTCACTCGAACCACTGGTTATAGACCAACCCTTTCCGCCCTCTCAACAAACAACCTGGGCCCCACCACCTCCCTTTTCATCGACAAACCTGCCCCTGACACCCTCCCTTTAAACCAGACTAACGGGTCCCTCACACCATCCCTCTCATCATACAACCCTTGTCCTCACCTCCTTTCCCTTTCAACTTGATAACGCTGGTCCTTCACCACCCTCCCACACACCAGACAACCTGGTCCAAACCACCTTCCCAATCACTAGAACAACCATGCCATCACCAACCCCCCTCTCACCAACCTTGACTCACCACCCTCCGACTCACCCGACCAACCTGGCCCTCACCACCCTCCCTCCTCACCACCTTGCCCTCACCATACATCCCTCCCTCTCACCAGACAACCTGGCCCTCACCACCCCTCCTGTCACCAGAAAACCTGGCCCTCACACACCCTCCCTGTCACACCAACAACCTGGCCCTCACCACCACCTCCCTGTCCCATACACCCTGGCCCTCACCCCCACCCACCCTCTCACCAGACATCCTTTGACCCTCACCACCCCATCCCTCACACAAGACAACCGTGGCCCATCACACCACCCTCCTTTCACCAGACAACCATGGCCCACACCACCCTCGCCTGTCATACCCCAGACTAACCTGCCCTCACCACCCCCTCTCACCATACAACCTGGCCCTCACCACCCACCCTGTCACCAGACAACCAGGCCCCTAACACCCTCCCTCTCACCAGACATACCTTGCCCTCACCACCCTTCCACCTGTCACCCAGACAACCTGTCCCTCAACCACCCTCCCTGACACAATACAAACATGCCCTCACCACCCTCCGTGTCACCAGACAACCTGGCCCTCACACCCTCCCTTTCAATTCCACCAGACACCAGGCCACTCACCACCCACGCCCAGTCACCAGACAACCTGGCCTCTCCACTCTCCCCTGTCAGCCGATACAACCTGTGCCCTCCACCACCCCCCGCTCACACAGACAACCTGGCCCACACCACCCTCCCTTCACCAGACAACCTGGCCCACACCACTCGCCCTCCCTCTCACCAACAACCATGCCTCACCACCAACCTGTCACCAGACAACCTGGCCCTCAGCAACCCTCCCTGTCACAAGACAAACCTGGCCCACATCCACCCACCCCAGTCACCATACAACCTTGCCCTCACCACCTCCCTGTCCAACCAGACAACCTTGCCCCACCACACTCCCTCTCACCATACAATCCTGGTCCTCCCCACCTTTCCTCTCAACTAGACAAACAGGTCCTCACACCCTCCCCTCCACACTAGACAACCTTGCCCTCAACCACACCCTCCCTCCTCACCAGACAACCTGGTCCTCCCCAACCCTCCTCCTTAACTAGACAACATTGTCCACAAGCCACTCTCCCTCTCACTAGACAACGTGGTTCCCTCACCACCCTTACTAACACTGGCCACCCTGGTCCTCACCCCCCCTCCCTCTCACTGACAACCAGGGGCCTCACCACCCTCCCCTCTCATCATACAACCTGCCCAGACCACCCTCCCTCACACCAGAACAACCTGATCCTCACCACCGTCCCTCTCCACAAGACAACCTGGCCTCAGGTCCTCACCACCCCTCATGACCCCTTCGTCCCTCTCATCAGACAACCAGGCCCTCCCAAACCCTCCCCTCTCACCAGACAACCTGGCCCGATCACTGGGTCCCTCGTCGTCATTCCCTCTCACTCAACAACATGGTCCTCACCACCCCCCACACACGCCCCCCCACCCCCCCCCGCCGCCCGCCCCGCCCCGCCCCCCCCCCCCCCCCCCCTCTCTCCACACCCCCCCCCCCCCCCCGCCCCCCCCCCCACCCCCCCGCCGCCCCCCCCACCCCTCCCCCCCCCCCCCACCCCCCCCACCCCCCCCCCACCCCCCCCCCCCACCCCCCCATCCCGCCCCCGGCCCCCTCTCACCAACAACCTGGTCCTCACCACGCCTGCCCCCCACACACTAGACAACCAAGGTATCCTCGACCCACAACACCAACCCCTAGAACACGCCTCACTTCTCCCATACAACCTGATCCCTTCACACCCACGTCTCATCACTAGACAACATTGACCACACCACTTCTCTACTCTACTCCTACGCACTCTTGCTCCTCCTTCGCTCCCTCCAAGCTCTCTCTACATCTTCCCCCCGAAACTATCCCTCCCCTTCTCTTCTCTATCTCCCTCAATTTCTTACCACTCAATATCTCTCTCCTTTCTGACCACTCCCCTTTCACTCACCCTCTTTTCCAGTCAAGTATGGCGCGGGGGACGCGACCGGCGTGTGGGTTGGCGTCGTGGGGTGTCTGGGGCGGCCGGGCGCGCGGGGGGTGAGTCTGTGGAGGTTCGGTGGGGGGGGGGGGAACGCGGGCGACGGCGACGGGAGTGGAGGGCGTCGGGCGGTGAGGGCGACGCGTCGTACGCGACGTGGACGGCCTACTAGGACCACACAAAGCACTCCAACCCACCCTCCCTACTCACAAGTAACACCTTGTACCTCACTACCCACCCACTCCCCACTCCCCCCCCCCAGGGCCACACCACCCACCCCCCACCCCCCCCACCTTCCCCCCCACCCCCCACCCCGCCTTCCCTCTCATGGAAAAACCATTATCAATTTTCTCAATCAATCAAAGTATACAGACAACCTGGCCCTGACGACCCACCCAGACACCAGACAATAACACCTGGTGCCCTCACCACCCCCTCCTCTCACACACCAGACAACCTGGCCCCTCACCCCCAACCCTCCCACTCACCTCACAACCAACAACCAGTCCCTTGATCACTCATCTCCCCTCCTCACCAACAACATGGTCCTCGGACCACCCCCCCCTTCCTCTCACTAGACAACCTGGGAGTCCACCACCACCCCCACGTTCTCATTACCACCCACACCCTTCCCTCCAACAAGACCCATAAACAACCTGTGCCCTCACCACACCACCCTCCCTCCACGTCACCAACAACCTGGCCCTGAACCACTCCAAGAAGTGCTCACTCCACTCTCTCTCACTCTCAAAAACTTTCCTCAATATTCTCCCACTCACCAGACAACACAAGGTCCTCCACCACCCTCCCTCTCACTAGTACAACCTGGTCCTCACCCACCCACCTTCCTCTGGGGGGGGCACAGACAAACTGGTCCTCCCCCACCCTCCCTCTCACTAACAACCTGGTCCTCATCGCACGCCTCGCCTCTCACTAACAAAAACACCCCCTGGTCTTCATCACCCTCCGACTCAACTAGACAAAAACCTTGTCCTCACCACCCTCCCTCTCTCACCAGACAAACCTTGGTCCTGTCCCCACCTTTGCCCTCTCAACTAGACAAACTGGTCCTAACCACCCTACCTCTCCATCAGACAACCTGGCCCTGAACCACCCCTCCCTCCCACTAGACAACCTGGCCCTCCAACCACCTTCCCTTTCACCCCAGACAACCCTGGCCGTGAACCACCCTCCTCTTCTCACTAGACACCCTGGGTCCTCAACACCCTCGGCATCTCACTAGACAACCTGATCCTCATTTCATCACCCTCCCTCTCATTAACACCTGCTGGTCCTCATCACCCTCCCTCACACTAGACAACCAGGTCCTCACCACCACTCTACTCCCCTCACTAGAACAACCTACAGCTGGTCCTCAACAACCACCCCTCCCACTCACCAGACAAACACATAGGAAAAAAAAAAAAAAACAAAAAAACAAAAAAGAAACCAGGTCCCTCCCCCACCTTCCCACTCACTAGACAAACTGGTCCTCAACACCAATCCTCCCTCTCATAAACAGACGAACCTGGCCCTGACCACCCTCCCTCCCACTAAATGAAACCTGGCCCTCACCACCCCTCCTTCCTCTCACCAGACACCTGTTTTTGAGACCACCCCCTCTTATCGACTAACAAGCTGTGGGGGGGGGCCTCTCACCACCCTCCCTTTTTTCCATCAGACCACCTTGGCTGGGGGGGTGCTGGGGCGGGTGACCTGGGGGGCACCCCTGACCACGCCTCCCTTTAAACTCAACAACCTGGTCCCCTCACCACCATCCCTCTCAGTTCATAATACAACCAGTTTTGTGACCCTCCACCACCATCCCATACACCAATCACATCCATCATCAATCACGACAAACAACAATACAACCTCCCTTCTACTACACTTGATAAACCATGGTCCTCACTCACCCACCCTCACACCAGACACACCTGTCCTAACCACCTTCCTTTCACTAGACAACCGGCACACACCCCACCCTCCCTCACACCAAATACCAACCTTGCCCACACCACCCTTCGACTCACCAGACAACCTGGCCCTCACCACCCTCCCTCTCACTCAACCTTGCCCTCACACCCCTCCCTCTCACCAGACAACCTGGCCCTCACCCACCCTCCCTGTCACCAGACAACCTGGCCCTCACCACCCTCCTGTCACCAACAACCTGGCCCTCACCACCCTCTCTGTCACCAGAAACCTGTCCCTCACCACCCACCCCATTCACCAGACAACCGGCCCTCACCACCCTCCCTGTCACCAGGCAACCTGGCCCTCACCACCCTCCCTCTCACCAGACAACCTTGCCCTCACCACCCTCCCTCTCACCAGACAACCTGGCCCTCACCACCCTCCCTCTCACCAGACAACCTGGCCCTCACCACCCTCCCTGTCACCAGACAACCTGGCCCTCACCACCCTCCCTGTCACCAGACAACCTGGCCCTCACCACCCTCTCTGTCACCAGACAACCTTGCCCTCACCACCCTCCCTCTCACCAGACAACATGGCCCTCACCACCCTCCCTCTCACCAGACAACCTGGCCCTCACCACCCTCCCTCTCACCAGACAACCTGGCCCTCACCACCCTTCCTGTCACCAGACAACCTGGCCCTCACCACCCTCCCTGTCACCAACCTTGCCCTCACCACCCTCCCTCTCACCAGACAACCTGGCCCTCACCACCCTCCCTGTCACCAGACAATCTGGCCCTCACCACCCTCCCTGTCACCAGACAACCTGGCCCTCACCACCCTCCCTGTCACCAGACAACCTGGCCCTCACCACCCTCCCTGTCACCAGACAACCTGGCCCTCACCACCCTCCCTGTCACCAGACAACCTGGCCCTCACCACCCTCCCTGTCACCAGACAACCTGGCCCTCACCACCCTCCCTGTCACCAGACAACCTGGCCCTCACCACCCTCCCTCTCACCAACCTTGCCCTCACCACCTTCCCTGTCACCAGACAACCTTGCCCTCACCACCCTCCCTCCTTCTCACCATTATTATAATGAAAATTAAGCGGTAAACCCACATGAGTTATACAGCGCTGCATGGGGACTAACGAGGATGTAGAAAATAACGGAGGTAGAGTTATGAGGGCGGTGACGAGTGCTTAAGGAAGTATAATCAAAAGTTGCATAACAAATCTGGTTTACAAAAAAGTAGAAGAGAATCAGTTTTCCACAGCTATGGAAGAACACCTAGCGACCAGGTAAGATTAACAAGACTGCGAAGACTGATGGATGTAAATGTTAAAGCCTACAAATATGAATGCTATCAGACCCAACTGCTGGTGACTGGCAAGGGGAAAGTTCCAGAAGTGTAAAAGGCACATTATAAAACTCATCTCTGATGGAAGGAAAGTCTAGCGGTAATAATTCTAGAAGACTTAGAGGAAAAAAACAAGGGGCATAGATGGACCCCATGAGATATATGGACAAGATGATTTCCAATTTGGCAACTAAAAAGGGCTTGCAAACTGACACCTGCAATCCTAAGAATGGGAGCTGAGTCTAGAGAGTACTTGCCACTCAATTTCCATACTTTCTTCCAAACTCCACGCATAGATAAAGTGATGGTAGAAACATAATCCCACAACAAGTGCATTCGGCTTATCGGATGACACATCTGGCAACTGCCCACACACTTAAAATCAAGGAGTCGCTCTGTGCTCCTATTGTAACGATATAGGCCTCATGCAGCACGTTTCAAACACGCTGCATGAAGTAGGAGTGTCTACCTGAGATTTGAGGGACTGTAGTTGAAGTTCCGGTTAAAAGCGAGGAAAAAAAAATAATTGTAATACCTCAGCAGTAGAGGATGAAGGAGAAGGTTCTTCACTAAAAACAGTCTGACTTGAGAAAATGGCCCAAATTGCCCTTTCAAACTACCAACATGGGCTATGAAGAGGTCAAGAATACATATGGGAAATAGGATAGGAAAATGCTAGCTGTCATGTAAATCAGGGAGCACAGAACAGATGAAGTTGCATGCAGTTGAGGATGAGCAAATTGAGACATCTATGCAAGAGAGAGTTAGATTACGAAGGTTGAAATGAGTGGGAGTACGTGTATTTAAATCATGGAGGGTAAGAGAAGCAAGAAGAGCCTCTAACTCACCACGAGAATCACAGTGAGACTCTCCAGAGAAATGAGCATTACATTGTCCTAATAAAAGGAGAGGAGGAGATAGAGAAGACATCAAAGATGCCACACCTCTAATAGAGAACAGCCGAGGAGAAATTTATAAATACCAGACAGTATACCAATTGTCTAAATAGATGCAGGCTGGAGTGCATCAGTGCAGCAGGGCTGGGGATAGTGCAGAATTATAAAGGACAACAAAAGAAGAGTTAGAAAGGGCTGTGAGGAGTGCTAGAGGAAGCATCATTAAAGTTTGTGTAGTAAATCGAGTATTCTCAAAAAGTCAACAAGGAATCTGAGCAAAGGTGGGTCCGTCAGCAGAGGGAAGATAAAGTAATAGCAGAGACGATGTCAGAGGTAAATTCTGTGTACCCGTTGATAAACTGGACAGTCCAACAGAATATGGTGAACCGAAACTGGAACCTGACAAGTCTCACAGTGGAACGGGGCACTTCCCCATGAGATACCTGTGAGTAAGACGAGCGTCTGATGTGAAGACGGGAGAGTGTAGTCTCTCAACCCTGGCATCGATAACAAGATGGCAAGAAACCTAAACTTGGTTTGAAAGAATGTAATTTGTTATGTATAAGACCAATGGTTGCGAAGGTGGTCAGACATTATAGCAAAATAACCTGCGAATGGAACACCTCTATATGAAACTGGAAGGTCAACTGCTGACCTCGCAGCAGTGTCCGATAGTTCATTGCCCTCTACATCAACATGACCGGGGACCCAACAGAAAACAATATCTTTGCGTAACCAAAGATGTATACGAAGGACAAGGGGATGAGATGAATCAAGCTTTCTTATTGCTTGCAGAGCACTAAGGGAGTCGAAGACTACCACAAATGGCGACACAGGCATAGATGCAACACGGATAATTTCTACGAGAATTGTATACAATTCAGTAAAAATGCTGAGTCTAATAAATGCCCTCGCACTATGCTGTCCAGAAACACTGCTGCAAACCCGACACCATCGGAAGATTTAGAACCAGCAGTGCACACTGTGATGGCATGAGAATGAGACCGGAAGTGATTAAGAAAAAGAGAATAAGAAACAGTTGTAGTTATTTGGGCTTTCGCGCATGGCAGTGGGGAAGAACATACATGAACTGTTGGAACCTCCCAAGGAGGAAGGGAAAAGTTAGATGCTACATGAACATATAAAGGGGGGCAACTGAAGAGAAGGCAATAGTGAATGTAGATGAAGGGAAAAGGGACAGAATAAACTGGGGCAACGAACAATGAACCTCTACTAACATCCGTTATTATCCCATATATAGAAGGATTGAGGTCATGAGAGACAACAAAACAGTGAAGGAAATGAGCATCACAATGAACATTCCGGGACAGAATATTCGCCTCTTCATAAAATGACGGCTGAATGCAGTCGAAGGAGAGTTTGAGAATCAGCCCCATAGGCGAGGGTTCAACCAGTTATGAAAAGTTGCCTTAAAGGAGGCAATATGAAGTTTCCAGGATAACCGACGGTCAAACAGAAGGCCGAGGAACTTGACAGTATCATGTTCAGGTATAAGTGAGATATACAGGTACATTGGATTTTCAAGAACAACAGAACGTCTAGCGAAGGTAATTAGGTGTGTTTTTGTACTAGAAAATATAAGCCCATGAGTAGTGGCCCAATTGGAAACATGGTTGACAGCATTCTAAAGATAAAGTGCAATGAGGCGACAGTCAGCGCCTGCACAAGGTATAGCAAAGTCATCACCACAGTGATGAAAAAATATTAGATGGAAAAACAGATGCCAGACCATTTATAGCAAAGAGAAAAAATATGGTGCTAAGGGCACATCCCTAGGGAACACCTTCGGCTTGGACAAAGTCCAGGGAAAGCACATCATTAACCCGAACACGGGAATGTCTTTCAGAGAAGAAATTTTTAAGGAAAAACGGGAGATTGCCTCAAAGGCCTAAGGAGTGAACCTAGGCTAAGATGTTATATCTCCAGGTTGTGTCATGTCTTCTCAAGATTAAAAGAGGTGGTGATAACTGAGTGGTTATTAGGAAAGGCATTATAAACATACATATCTAAATGGAGTAAGGGATCAATAGTAGAGGGGCCCTTGCAAAAGCCATATTGATTAGTGGTGAGACTATTGTCTCTAAATACCACATCAAATGTCTATTAACCAGACGTCCCATCACCTTTGCAAACTGCACTGGTAAGAACAATGGGACGATAGTTAGAGGCTTCATGTCCCGAAGTACCTGGTTTACAAAAAGCTGGGGAAGAACTTCTTTCATTTACATCTGTCAGCAAGGGCTGATGGATGTAAATGCTGGAGCATATGAATATGAATTCAGTCAGGCCCAGCTGCCAATGATCAGAAAGTGGAAAGTGCTGACTCTAGTTCCAGACGTGTAAAAGGCACATTATAAGGCTTTTCTCTGCTAGAGGAAAAATCTAAGGTATCTAACTTTCTGGCAGCCTTGGAGGAAAGAAACGAGGGACATAGATGGAGCCCCTGAGAGATGCAGACAGGATCATTACCAATTTCGGTAGCAACTTTAAGAGGGTTTGCTGTAGTGACACCAGCAACCAGAAGAATGGGAGCTGGGTCTGGAGAGCATTTGCCAGTCAGTTTCTGTTATTATTATTATTATTATAATCAAGGGGGAAGCGCTAAACCCATAGGATTATACAGTGCCTGTGGGGGGAATGTGGAAGATATTCAGGCTTAATTCAGGGAACTGAAGCACAGATCCAAGTCCCTAGATCAAGAACCTCTCACCAGCATCACTCAGTTTCTGTACTTTTTTCCAGACTGCACTCACAGAGGAGGCCTAAGTAACGGTAGAAACAATCTCACTAACTTGTTGTCTCACTAACATGACAACAAGGCGATTAAAATCAAGGAGTCGCTCTATGGTCCTAATGTAATGATCTCTGCGACATGTAGTATTTTTCAAACGTGCTGCATGAGCACAAGCAGGAGACTACCAAGGCAGGCATTTCTCAAAATGCCTGCCTGAGGTTTGGGGCATAGAATGTGAAGCCACAGATAAAAGGGGAGTCAAGAATAGATGGAACAGCTCATCAACAGAAGATGAAGCAAAATCCTCACTAAAAGCAATTTGATGCGAGTACAGTGAACAGTTTGCTCAGTCAAATTGCCAGCGTGGGCTATGAGGAGGTGGAGAATATGAATGAAAAGCAAGGGTTGGAAAATAGTCGCTGTCATGTAAGTCCAGGAGTACAGACCAGGTAAAGTCTAATGCAATTGATGAGAAACAAACTAAGAGATCAATGCAAGAGAATGATTCCAAGATTCAAAATGGGAGTACCTGTATTGAAAACAATGTGGGGAAGAGAAGTGAAAGGCACTTCCAACTGAATCCTCTTCAAGGGGGGCTCCTTGGCGTGGTGAAGAGGATCTTGGTCTGAGGAATTAGACCTGTCGGTCTCCTTCCTCAGACCGAACCTAATTACCCCCCAATCCCCTCTTCCCTATCCCATCCTCCCCATCCTCCCCTTTTCCCTTTCCTCCTCCTCCTCCCCACCCCTCCCTTTTGCCCTTCCACTTTTTGGCCTTTGGGATAGTTCCTAGGTAGGGGAAAGGGTACTAGGGTCCATCCCATTCCATTGAGGTTCTTGGCGGTGGCGTAGTTTGCCGTGGAATCTGGATCGCCTGGGGATGTCCCGATCCCTCTCCGGTATCCCGGAGAGTGGCTTTGGGTGTCTTTCGGGCGATGGGTGTATCTCTGGAAGCCACCTTTCGGATTCCGGGGGTGGTGGCCGAAGGAGGTATGCTTTGTGGCGGATATCCGGCCACCCTCTCTTTTGTCCACTGAGGTAGCTCGGCAGATGTGAGGTTGCTATCCCAGATTGCTGGTTTACTGGCATGATGGGTAGGGTATGGCACGGGTTCCATGCTGCATCTGCGCTACTTGCGGTGCTGAGGTCCTCTTGGGCGTGGAGGGAGATTTCTAGCCCTTTCATTCCTCCTAGGAACTATCCCTCCCCGGTCCCCCCTTTTTTTATTTTTTTATATTTTTATTTTTTCTTTCTTTTTTTTTCTTAAAAACAAAAAGAAAGAACCTAACCATGGAGAACCCAATCCATGAACCTGCTACCCCAGGGTCCCTTCTTGATACCACACCCCGTTCTGACCCTGCCTCGTCTTTGGACCACTTCGGACACTCCTCATGTCTTTGTACCTCTTGCCGGTGCTGTTTCCTCACCTACTTCAGGTACTGAGGTCTCAACTGACTCCTTCAATTTATCTGACCTCTGCTCACCTTTGACTATGCTTCCGGCCTCTCCCTCTACGGTGCGGCAATTTTCGAATCGCCGGCCCGTTCCACGTCGGACCAACTCTGGTCCCACGCCTAAACGCCAATGACAATTACCTGCTGATGATACTTCTCCACCTTCTCGTTCTTCTCAGAAAAGATCGACACGTCCTGCACTCCCTTTCCATGCTCAGTTTCAGACTGCACAATGGACTAAATTCTTCACTTTACGACCGACTTCCTCTACCGCCTATCTTTCCGACCACAGTATTGGCAAGGCACTCCTATGCCATGTTGGTAAAGATATTTCTTTTCATGCTCTTAAGAGCGGTACATGCATCATCACTGTACAGAATGCTACCCAGGCTCATGATCTTTCTCTTCTTTCCCATATAGATACTGTTCCCGTCACTATTGAAAAACATCATTCCCTCAATTCTTGTAGTGGTACTGTCATTCTGCCCCATACCATAGTTCAACAAAATTTCCAGACATGTGGCAATGACATTCTTGAACAGCTGGAACTCCAAGATCTCCCAATCCTCAAGGTAGACGCTTATGTTCTTCCTGCCAACGGGCGGAGACGATACCCTAGCAATGTGGCTCATTTAACTTTTGACAGCTGTGAACTCCCATCCTCAGTTTATGTAGCAGGACATCGGTTACAAGTTCGAAAGGTGATCCCTACACTGCAACAGTGTAGAAATTGCTGGCGATTTGGCCATCCAGCGAAATATTGCAGATCTATAGCCGAATGCCCAGTCTGTGGTGCCCATGACCATTCAAATACATCTTGCAATCGACCTCCGTCTTGCCTTAATTGTCATGAGGCTCACCCTTTGTACTCTCGCCGTTGCCAAGTCTACTTAAATGAGCGGGAAATCTGTTACCTCAAAGAGGAAGAAGGTCTCCCTTATGCCATGGGAGTTTCTCATCTCCGCCTCCAAGGGAGACTACCTCGTGTTTCTTATTCCCATGTTTCAAAACGTCCCCCCACTTCTGGGGTCCCATCTTTTGCAGCCTCCTCTGTGGTTACCTCTCCTATAGTCACTCTTGTATCTAATTCTTTTGCTGTCCTAAGCTCAGACGTCCCTACTTCAACGCCTCAGTCTGTTCTCGCTTCTTCGTGTTCTCCCTCACAAGCCTCAGTATCGACGAGATCTCGTACGACACCTCCTCCCAATCATCCCTCTACTTCTCAGAAGTCAAAAAAAGGTCCTTTAACCCCTCCTTCCCTTCTTCCACCTCCTCATTTTACTTTCCCTGTCTCTGTACCGGGTTCTTCCCCTCTCACTGGCTCTGTTACAAGTGTAGAGGTTCACCCTCCTCCTCATACTTATATCTACCTCCCCTGTTCCCTCCCAAGTTTCTTTCTCTTCTGCCACCTCCCAGGTTTCTGCCTCTTCTGTCCCCTTCCACGCTTCTTCTCCAGTTCCCTCCACCCTTTCACCCCCCCTACCTTGGTACAGTCCATTACAGTTCCAATCTTTACTCATCCTCCCCCTACCATCTCCAATATTGTCTCCCATACGACGTCTCTGAATTCTGAAACACTTGAAGCAATCTCTGAATATATTGCAGAGACCAAAACCATCAATGGACACTGATCCACCCTCTGTTCCTTCTCTCTCCTCTCCTCCATCTGCGCAACTCCTTTCTTCACAGCGCACCGTTCCTTCTCTGCTTGAATGTTTTCCGCTGCCTCTGCATGTGGACTTTTCTAACCCTTCTAGTCCATAGGAACCCTCACCTGCGGATTTCAAGTATCTTTATTATTGCCAATCATGGCCTATTTACAGTGGAATATATGCAGCCTCAGGGGTAATC
Organism: Cherax quadricarinatus; assembly: GCF_026875155.1. Taxonomy (NCBI): domain Eukaryota; kingdom Metazoa; phylum Arthropoda; class Malacostraca; order Decapoda; family Parastacidae; genus Cherax; species Cherax quadricarinatus. The sequence continues at coordinate 36,306,930 of NC_069440.1, forward strand.
GGGGTGAGCTTCAGATGTTACTCTCCCAGTTTTCCCCTGTTGATGTTTGCTTACAGGAACCAAAATTTCACTCTGCTGTTATCTCTCCCATCTCAGGCTATAATTTATTGTATTCTTCAGATCCTTTTCCTGATGGGATCTTTAATGAAAGTGCCTTTCTTCTATGCACTGATATTCTGTACCATCAGCTATTTGTTCATACTTTGCTGCATTACACAGCAGCCCATATCCACTTGCATAGGTGGTATATGCTCTGTTCTTCATATCTCTCTCCTTCTCGGGCATTATCTATTCCAGATATTGCCTTTCTTGTTTCGTCATTACAGCCACCGATTCTGTTACTTGGCGATTTTAATGCCCATCATTTCCTCAGGGGGGTCTCACTGTGATTCCTGTGGCATTCAGTTAGAAGCTTTTCTTGCCACCCACTCCCTCCATGTTTTAAATACAGGTACTCACACCCATTTTGATCCTCGGACTCACACTCTCTCTTGCATTGATCTCTCAGTCTGCTCTTCTTCCACTGCATTAGACTTCACCTGGTCTGTTCTCCGGGATTTACATGACAGCGATCATTTCCCAATCATTCTTACTTCCCCTTCATATTCACCACCTCTTCATATCCCACGCTGGCAATTTGATCAGGCAAATTGGAACCTTTACTCACAACTAACTGTTTTTAGTGAGGTTCCTTCTTTGTCCTCCATTGATGAGCTTTTACACCTCTTCTCGTCCTCTGTTTTAACCGCAGCTTCTCATTCTATACCACAAACTTCGGGCAGGCATTCTCAGAAATGCGTGCCTTGGTTGTCTCCTGCTTGTGCTCATGCAGTACATTTGAAACGCGCTGCATGGGGCAAGTACCGATACAATAGAACCACGGAGAGACTTCTTGATTTTAAGCAGAAGCATGCGATTGTTCGCCGTGTCATCCGTGATGCTAAATGCACTTGCTGGCAAGATTATGTCTCCACCCTCACCTCTGCTTCCTCTATGAGTGCAGTCTGGAAAAAAGGACGAAAACCGAGTGGTAAATATTCTCCTGACCCAGCTCCTTTTCTGCGGGTTGCCGGTGTTGGAGTTGATATAGCAAACCCACTAGATGTTGCCAATGAAATTGGCAATCATCTGGTCTGTATTTCTCAGGGGCGCCATCTATGCCCCTCGTTTCTTTCCTCAAAGTCTGCCAGAGAGTTAGCACCCTTGGACTTTTCTTCTCTTAGAGAAGAACAGTATAATGTGCCTTTTAAACTTCAAGAGCTGGAGGCAACACTCTCAGCTTGCCGAGCATCGGCAGCTGGGCCCGACGACATTCATATTCAAATGCTACAACATTTACATCAGTCAGCCCTTGCAGTCCTATTATGCCTTTTCAATCTTATTTGTTCAAAAGGAGTTCTTCCACAGCTGTGGAAATCTGCCATTGTTCTCTCTTTCTGCAAACCAGGCACTACGGGACATGAAGCCTCCCACTATCGTCCCATTGCTCTTACCAATGCAGTCTGCAAAGTGATGGAACGCCTGGTAAATAGACGTTTAGTGTGGTATTTAGAGACACACAACAGTCTCTCCACTCGTCAATATGGCTTTCGTAAGGGACGTTCTACCATAGACCCCTTACTACGCTTGGATATGTATGTTTGTAATGCCTTTGCGAATAACCACTCAGTTATTGCCATATTTTTTTGGCCCTGAGAAGGCATATGACACAACTTGGAGGTATAATATTTTAGCCAAAGCCCACTCCTTAGGCCTTTGAGGCAATCTATCATTCTTCCTTAAGAACTTTTTAACTGACAGGCATTTCTGTGTTCGGGCTAATAAAGTGCTCTCCTCGGACTTTATCCAAGCTGAAGGTGTCCCCCAGGGATGTGTTTTGAGCACAACACTTTTTCTCCTTGCTATCAATGATTTGGCCTCTAGTCTTCCATCAAATATTTGGTCATCACTCGATGTTGATGACTTCGCTATTGCCTGTGCAGGCGCTGACTGTCACCTCATTACAATTTCTCTCTAGCATGCAGTCGACCGAGTTTCCAATTGGGCCACCACACATGTGTTTAAATTTTCCAGCATCAAAACTCACCAAATTACTTTCACTAGATGCTCTGTCATCTTTGATCATCCTTTGTACCTCTATGGCTCCCGTATCTCTGAACTAGATGCAGTCAGGTTTCTGGGCCTCCTCTTTGACCGTAGATTATCCTGGAAACCTCACATTACCTCTCTGAAGGCAACTTGTCACAGCCGGCTGAACCTTCTTAAAACCCTTGCTCATCTTTCATGGGGAGCTGATCGTCGAACTCTCCTTCGCCTACATTCCACCCTCATTTTATCGAAACTTGATTATGGTGACAAGATCTATTCAGCGGCTTCTCCTGCTACTCTCTCTAACCTTAACCCCATTCATCACCAAGGATTACGTTTATGCCTTGGTGCTTTTCGCTCTTCCCCTGTTGAGAGCCTCTATGCAGAAGCAAACGTTCCATCCTTATCCGATCGCCGTGATGCCCATTGCCTTCGCTACTATGTACGCTCTCATGATCTCTGCAATCCTTCCATTTATAGAATGGTCACTGATATTAGTAGACATTATTTGTTCGCCGCCCCTGTTTACTCAGTCCCTTCTCTCTTCGCCTTCATTCGCTCTTGTCTTCTCTTCAGTTACCACCTTTCTATGTTCATGTAGCATCTCACTTTTCCCTACCCCCCTGGGAAGTTCCAGCTGTTCAAGTCTGTTCTTTCTCTCTCCCTTGCTCGAAATCCCAACTGCCTACGGTCACTTCCCGCTCTCTTTTTCTTGACCACTTCCACTCTCATTCTCATGCCATTACAGTGTACACAGATGGCTCTAAGTCTTCTGACGGAGTAGGATTTGCAGCAGTGTTTCTGGACAGTGTCGTACGAGGGCATTTACTAATCATCGGCTAGTAATTTTTTAACTGCTGAAAGTAAGCCAAGTATTGCAGCACCATATCGTAATGCATCTATTCCTGTGTAACAAATAGAGGTTGTCTCAACTCCCTTAGTGCTTTACCACAGCTGATACAGAAATTTGATAAAACCTCACTCCCAATAGAACTGTCTTATCCAACTTTTGGCTATGCCGCATCTTTTACCAAGCAATAGAAAATAATGATTTTTATTGAGTTGGGTCCCTGGTCAAAGTTGACATACAGGTCAATGAACCGGCAGACACTGCTGCGCGCGGTCAGCAGTACCATGACCTACCATTTTATTTCATATAAAGTTTTCCATTTAACGGACTAATTGCTACAATAGCTTACCCACCGTTACCCTTCAACGACCTATTGGCAAAAAACGAAGGTTCTACTGTGGCTCGGTAACAAACTCTTCATCGTGGTTAAAACCGAGTATAGGTTAACTGTGGCCGTCTTCCTTGTCACCAGTGGTTAGTTGGGAGACTACTCTCTCTCCCGTCATCGCATTGGCCCATACCTTCGTCTTACACATGGATACCTCATGGAGGAGGCGCCCAGCTCCCTCAGAGAGAATTGTCAGACTCCATTAATTAGTTCAGCCACAATTTTCTGTTGGACTGGCCCACTTGTAATCAAAGACACCAGAATTTACTCCATCAGTTGTCAACACCAATTTCACATCCGCTAGCATCTCTCTTTTTTACCTACCATCTCCGCTGATTGGACCCACCTATCGATATTTCATCCGTACTCCTCTCATTGACTTATATTGGCAACAACTGACATAACTATCACAAACTCTGATGCCTTCAGCCCTTTCTTCTTACTCTACGCCCGTCAATCTAATTCTACCCCTACCCCTGCCAATCACTGTTTTCTGTAACCAAACCGATCATCCCCTCTCCCTCTGTCTGGCTTCCGCCCAATAACCCTCGCTTCCTTTCCTTCCCTACCCTGCAGTGCTGTAATAGCCCTGTGGCTATGCATTTGTTGCGGCCCGGCCCCTCTCCCCTACCAACCTAGCGTTTAAGATAGGTTTAAACCTGCCCCGGTAGCATAACTCACTGGTACATCGATCAACCCAATGTGGGTGGACTGTTTTGACTGGCTTAAGAAGCAGAAAGATACCAGAACAGACTCTCGCCGGTACGAACAGGGCCGTATTATTAAACCAACCGGCATAGGCAAACGAAAGCATTGCCTCTGGCCCAGCCGCATTTGGTGGCCCCCCGCAGTCCAAGGGATCAGGGGCTCATCCAGACTGTACACATGGTGCAAGTGCAAAGCGGATCCAACCTAAAAAGTTCAAGAGGTTGGAGAGTATAAATTGATTATTAAAAATTAATCAAAAACATAAATAAAATATGAAATACAATAAAAATAAAAATAAATAAACCTAACCATAGATGGCAACACTCACACGGCCTTTGTTTTACATCTACCAGTGTTGTTTTCTTTTCCCCTCTCCCCGCTAATTGGGTGAGTATGGAGATCCTCTCCAATTTTCTGTAGTTAATTTTACACCTTTATCTAACTGTTACAGTGACAAATTAACTGAATGTGTTTTGTTGATAGACATTGATGTGAATGGATAAAAGTTTGATTTTTTTGCCTCTAAAATGTTAAGGGAGGAACCTGATAGGTTTACTTGACCCAGTAAAGACTCATTTTAGGGTAAAAAATACAATAAAGAATAACGCAAAAAACGCAACTGACTATCCCGTTTGTGTGTTAGGTTATAAGAATCACAATTGGTCCTGTCATTTAAGGCTTAAATCATTTCAATAACAGGATCTCAATTTGATTAATGTTCTACATCACTTCCGTTTGCAAGAATGCATAGTTTTTTTATCAAGTTTGCGGACAGACTGATGTAGAACAATCAAGTTAAATTACAACAATTTCCTCCGCTAAACACATAAGCCGACATCAGAAAATCGTTGGTTGGGTGACACTGGAAACTTGTCTCTGGCAATACTTATAATACCTCTCGATGTCCTTATCGTAATGTTGGAGGCCATATATATGCAATCATATGAATTAGTTTTGTAGATATGAAAATAGGTAAAATAAATACCAATGTGCTTGTTCATGGACCTCAGTAAGATTTCTGTTTAAAGGTAAATTGAGATCAAGAGTATGAAATAGTAAAATAATCGTAGCCGCAATCACTAACCTAATCTATGGTAAAAGTTCTGAATATTGACTCCTTTTCCTTCTGGTAACGTTTGAATTTTTATGAATGACAGCCAGAGGAAAGGGGGCTACACGGGCCATATCCCCCCAAATGCACAGAAAAAAAATTGAATAAACTTAAAAAATAAATAATAATAGAAAATGAAAAATTTGTATTTCAATGATTTACAGAGATGTGATACATCCACATTATGCATCTCGTGAACGGATGTTGGACGTTCATCTGCGTATGGGGTCACAAAAAGAAAGGAAAAAAATAAAGCAGAAGATACAGAAAAAAGAAAGATGAAAAGCTGCAAAAGACACAGACATCTCACGAAAACAGTTTCTTCTGATGTTACCATAACAGTTGAATCTGCATGATATGTCAGATCATACAGGAAGCCCTCCCTCCATTATATTCTCATCCAGCATCTACTTCTTTGTGTCTCCTCTCAATTCACAAAGACATTTCCATCCACAGGGATTTGTCTAACAGACAGCCTCAAAGGGGCTAAATTTAAATCCCAGATCCTCTACGTAATGCTTTCATTTCAAAACTTCAAACTCAGAACAATGACTTATGGGAAATCAGCAAGGATTTATGATGATGGAATCGACATTGTATGACAGTCAATCATGTATTAATAGGAAGCTTGGAAATTCCGGAAACTGAGATAAGATCCATGGATGGTATACTCTGAAAGCTCAGGAAAAGTGTGGCTGTTCAGCATGCAAGCTATTTTCAATTCTCTATACCAAAGAAAATTACCTTCACACAGGGGTTCAAAATGACTGAAAAATTCCAAGCGTATTCGAGGAACAAAAAAAACACCACTCACAGGAGCTGCATTTTAGCCAGTTAATACAGTGCACAGAAAAATTGGCTTATAGATCCCTCATTTGGAAAATCAAAACTGAAAAAGAGAGCGCACTAATAGAGGAGAAGAAAAGTACATAGAAATGAGTTGTTTGCTGTTGTAAAATTCTTAGCTCTAAGAGGAACTGCTATCCATGAGAAAATGAGGTTTTTAGGTTCGAAAACAATGGCAATTCTATGGATCATAGAACTGTTAGCACAATTCGATCCATTCTTAGCAAATCATGTGTCAACACAACGCCCTTGGGAGCAGGAAGAGGCACTGTATCATACATGTCATCTACTATATGCCAATGAGATTTATAGAACAGATGACGTAAGAAGGTCCTCAATAACATAGCACTGAAAAAACTGCAGAAAATACTTTGCACTAAGGAGAAGATTCAACCCCAGAATAATTCACATACCGATCAATGACATTCATGTTATCGCTTTGGGGTCGACTCCCAGTGGTAAGCCTGTAGGAGCGCTTTATAAATTCATTCCTCTTCAGGCCATGAAGGAGAAACAATGAAGAATGTATGTAAACTGTGGATACGCTCAGCTTGAACTATGAACATCTCTATTAATGATTGCCGGTGGCGAGAGCTAACCGACAATGCAATAACAAGTCGGGTAAATATAAGGATTAGCAAGCCCGTAATCAAGCAAATCAACCCACCTATGCTTGCTGAATATGTGCCCTGCTCACACATTCTCTTAATCTTGTTGGGTCATGTGGCTGCTGAGTGTTGTGTCACGGCAGTTTTTCATTTTTTGGACTTTTTAAACAAAAGCACTCTTTATTTTTCTCCTGTCATCAACGCATCGGTGGTGAGAATAACACAAAGTCAACCATTCATGGAGATTCCACAAATCATTATCAACAAACAAGTGTCAGCGCAGCATGATGCAACACATTGCATTGAAAGACAAGCTAATGCTGAATATACGTTCTGGCCATTGATCCAAATAGCAGAGGAAGAAGACCAATACAGCAACTACAAGAAGCGAAGCAGCCAGGCTATAGTCCATCGAAAAAATTGGAAGATTTAGAATTGTGGCCTTACTCCTGTGTGCTTTGGGACTGTACACTGAACGTTTAATGCCACGACAAGACACTTTCCAGAAAATGAAAGTTGAAATGTTTTACCTGTGCTAACCACTATGGCAGGCATAGTAGGAATTTGTAAGCCACTTCGCAATGATAGAAGCTTTTGAATGTTTGAAGAGATGCTAGAAACTGCTGGTGAAAGACTACAGTTTACCCGGAGCCTATCATGCGAGCGGTCAAGGAAGAGGGAAACGCAATTTTGCAGGCCAGACACTGAAATTGTGTTGCTACCGGAAGACAGAAATGAAAGACAGTGAGCAACAATACTTCGTCTTCTGATTCACTGATTACGAATTGGAGAAAAGAAAAGAGAATCTACCAGCTCACATGACAATATGGATATCAGTGTATCAAACAAAACTACTATGGCCAGATGCAGAATTGAGAGAATGGCTGCATTAAAGTTGCAACAACACCTTTCAGCAGATGATTCATGGACACATTGTGAAGAAATCTTGTCATTTTTTTTTCTCGTGGGTATATGAATCAGATTAAAAGCTCCACCTGAAAAATGTGCGCCCTCAGCTGCTTTGAAACATTTAAGAAATGCAGGTATCTCAGAAACCTTCCCTAATGTTGACATAGTGTATCGCCTTTACCTAACACTTCCAGCTACTAACTGTGAATGAGAACGTTCATTTTCTGTTTTGAAAAGAGTGAAAAACCAGCTCCGTTCAATAATGAGCCAAGACAAATTGTGTAACCTAGCCTTGTTGACCATTACCGGGGGTCAACGCCCCCGCGGCCCGGTCTGTGACCAGGCCTCCTGGTGGATCAGAGCCTGATCAACCAGGCTGTTGCTGCTGGCTGCACGCAAACCAACGTACGAGCCACAGTCCGGCTTGTCAGGAACCGACTTTAGGTGCTTGTCCAGTGCCAGCTTGAAGACTGCCAGGGGTCTGTTGGTAATCCCCCTTATGTATGCTCGGAGGCAGTTGAACAGTCTCGGGCCCCTGACACTTATTGTATGGTCTCTTAACGTGCTAGTGACACCCCTGCTTTTCATTGGGGGGATGTTGCATCGTCTGCCAAGTCTTTTGCTTTCATAGTGAGTGATTTTCGTGTGCAAGTTCGGTACTAGTCCCTCTAGGATTTTCCAGGTGTATATAATCATGTATCTCTCCCGCCTGCATTCCAGGGAATACAGTTTTAGAAACCTCAAGCGCTCCCAGTAATTGAGGTGTTTTATCTCTGTTATGCGCGCCGTGAAGGTTCTCTGTACATTTTCTAGATCAGCAATTTCACCTGCCTTGAAAGGTGCTGTTAGTGTGCAGCAATATTCCAGCCTAGATAGAACAAGTGACCTGAAGAGTGTCATCATGGGCTTGGCCTCCCTAGTTTTGAAGGTTCTCATTATCCATCCTGTCATTTTTCTAGCAGATGCAATTGATACAATGTTATGGTCCTTGAAGGTGAGATCCTCCGACACAATCACTCCCAGGTCTTTGACGTTGGTGTTTCACTCTATTTTGTGGCCAGAATTTGTTTTGTACTCTGATGAAGATTTAATTTCCTCGTGTTTACCATATCTGAGTAATTGAAATTTCTCATCGTTAAACTTCATATTGTTTTCTGCAGCCCACTGAAAGATTCGGTTGATGTCCGCCTGGAGCCTTGCAGTGTCTGCAATGGAAGACACTGTCATGCAGATTCGGGTGTCATCTGCAAAGGAAGACACGGTGCTGTGGCTGACATCCTTGTCTATGTCGGATATGAGGATGAGGAACAAGATGGGAGCGAGTACTGTGCCTTGTGGAACAGAGCTTTTCACCGTAGCTGCCTCGGACTTTACTCTGTTGACGACTACTCTCTGTGTTCTGTTAGTGAGGAAATTATAGATCCATTGACCGACTTTTCCTGTTATTCCTTTAGCACGCATTTTGTGCGCTATTACGCCATGGTCACACTTGTCGAAGGCTTTTGCAAAGTCTGTATATATTACATCTGCATTCTTTTTGTCTTCTAGTGCATTTAGGACCTTGTCGTAGTGATCCAATAGTCGAGACAGACAGGAGCGACCTGTTCTAAACCCATGTTGCCCTGGGTTGTGTAACTGATGGGTTTCTAGATGGGTGGTGATCTTGCTTCTTAGGACCCTTTCAAAGATTTTTATGATATGGGATGTTAGTGCTATCGGTCTGTAGTTCTTTACTGTTGCTTTACTGCCCCCTTTGTGGAGTGGGGCTATGTCTGTTGTTTTTAGTAACTGTGGGACGACCCCCGTGTCCATGCTCCATCTCCATAGGATGGAAAAGGCTAGTGATAGGGGCTTCTTGCAGTTCTTGATGAACACAGAGTTCCATGAGTCTGGCCCTGGGGCAGAGTGCATGGGCATGTCATTTATCGCCTGTTCGAAGTCATTTGTCGTCAGGATAACATTGGATAGGCTTGTGTTAACCAAATTTTGTGGCTCATAAAAAATTCATTTTGATCTTCGACTCTCGGTCTGGTTAGCGGCTTGCTAAAAACTGAGTCATATTGGGACTTGAGTAGCTCACTCATTTCCTTGCTGTCATCTGTGTAGGACCCATCTTGTTTAAGTAGGGGCCCAATACTGGACGTTGTTTTCGACTTTGATTTGGCATAGGAGAAGAAATACTTTGGGTTTCTTTCGATTTCATTTATGGCTTTTAGTTCTTCCCGCGATTCCTGACTCCTATAAGATTCCTTTAGCTTGAGTTCGATGCTTGCTATTTCTCTGACCAGTGTCTCCCTACGCCATTGAGTCTGATCTAACAAGAAACATTGATTTTCAGAATATAATTGATGATTTTGCCAATATGAAATCCAGAAAAAAGTTTATTTAAGAAGTGCCTGTGAATATAAACAATTCTTTACTTTCTTGAGTTTATATGATTTAATAGTCTTATGCATGATGCAATGATAACAATAATGGACAGTGATTTATAAAGGGAATAATAGTACTGTAGTGGTTATGCTGAATATAATAGGTACATGATGTCACTACTTTAATAGCCTAATCTAGTAATACTATGCTGTCTTGAGTTTATTCTCTTTAAAATGCATGATTTAACAAGATAGTTATAATGGCTGTTGGTAAATGGTTTTGATTGTCTTGATGTACTTTCCCTATTAAATTTAATCTACATAGCCAGAATGTATTTAATTAGACCTTAAACAGGCTCACACTGACCCCCATCCCCCCCACCCCCAAGCTGGAAGGGGTCGCTTCGCTTACCCGTAACTCAAAGGGGCCCCGCCAATCTGAATAGCCTAGGGCCTGGAGACTTCTTAATCCGGCTCTGGGTACGCATCTAAGCAGTAGTTACCAGAACACCTAATGGTACACATCTACTGGCAGTAGAGAGTATTCTACTGGCTTCTACTGATTTTAGAAGACCCGCTCACCACAGCTCACTGAGTCTGATGGCCTCAGTTACTTGACCGCCGCATTCAGTGAGCTCGCAGCATGGTGTTCTGCTAGTAATTCATCGGACCACCTTGCGGTGTGTCAACTGGTCTTGAAGGTGGTAGATAGTACTCACCAGACCATCTTATGGTGTGCTTCTGCCGGCCTTAGAGAGTATTTATAGGATTACCAGGTGATGTCTGCTGACTCACCGCCTACGCTGGTCAACTGTGGGCCAGAGTCATTGGATGCTGTTTTAATGGGACACTACGTGAAGAAAAGGTTGGAGTGTGACACTGAACTGGGCTGGGACCATAGCGTGAAACTGAAGGAAGTATAATGGAGTGTAACACTGAAATAAGCTCTGGGACCATAGTGGAACACTGAGAAGAAAAGGGTGTCATGTGACATTGAAGATGATCAGGTTGTAGTGTACATTGAATAGTGTCATGTGACTGGCCTCGAGAAAGACGCTGTGTGAGTATGTTGCAGGGTGTCAAAGGTGACACAGTTGAGAAAGTGTATGACGCAGAGAAAAGGGTGTCGTGTGACATGGAGAGTAGGAGCGTCATTACGCAGAGAAAAGGGTGTCAGGGGACACGGTTGAGATGGAGCGTCATTACGCAGAGAAAAGGGTGTCGTGTGACACGGAGAGTTGGAGTGTCGTGTGATACAGAGAAAAGGGTGTCAAGGGACATGGTTGAGATGGAGCATCATTACACGGATGTGTCGTGTGACACAGGGAGCGTCACAACTAGGATATAAGTGTCATGTGACACGGAGTGTCATTAGGGTGTCGTGAGACACGGAGTTGTATGTATATTTTGAATACCTCTAGACCAAAGATTGTTTTTTATATAATATTAAAGATTAATTTATTTTAATGTGTATATATGTATCCCGAACTTTTATATTACTGACACTAATGTAAAACCCAATTGGTGTTTTTGTAATAGCACTTCTTTTTTATTATAATAATAATAATAATTCGAACTGAATGCTGCTAGAGTCACAGTGAAACCCCCAGAGGAAATGGTGAGCATTATATCACTGAATAACAAAAGTGGTGGCGGTAATGAAGAAACCAGAAATACAACATCTGGGATAGATAATGCCCAAGAAGGAGAGAGATGCAAAGAACAGACCATATACCACCCATTCATGTAGATGCATGCTGCAGTGTAATGCAATGAAGTACAAATATAGATCTGACAGTAGAGTATACTGGTGCATACATGAAGTGCACTTTCCATCGGGAAAAGGATCTGATGAATATAATACAACAGTCCGAGACGGGATGGACAATAGTGGAGTATGATTTGGGTTCCTGTAAACAAACACAAACTGGGGAAAAGTGGGAGAGCAACACCTGAAGCTCACCCTGGTTACCTCTGAGGCCTCGGATATTCCACTGTCAATAAGAAATAATTTAAGAGAAAGACACAGGGAATATGAAGCAATAGGTATCTGTAGACTAGAAGGGTTATTGAAGTCCACAAGTGGAGGCAGCGGAAAATGAGTTAGCAGTGAAAGATTGGAATGCTCTGAAGAAAATAGTTGTGCAGATGGAGTAGAAGAGTGAAGACTAGTGATGGGAGGTGGTTCAGTGTCCATCATTGGTTTAGTCTCCACAATATATTCGGAGACAGTTTCAAGCATTTCTGAGGACAAGGACATTGTATGTGGGAAGACACTGGAGATAAGGGACGACTTAGTAAAGATTGAGGCGACAATGGAAGTTACCGAAGCAGGGGGGAATAAAGGTGAGAGTTGACTTGGGACAAAGCCTGGGAGGGGACAGGGGAGGAAGAAACCTGGGAGGGGGCAGAAGAGGAAGAAACTTGAGAGGGGACTGGAGAGGGAAGATGAACCTCTGCATTTGTAACAGAGCAAGTAAGAGGTAAAGAATCAACTACAGAGACTGGAAAAGAAAATTATCTGGGTAGGATAAGTGAAGAAGAGGTTAAAGAAGATTTACACTTTGTGGATTGTTTGGACTTTGGAGAAATAGAGGAGCGAAGGGGAGGAGCTGTTGTTTGAGGTCTTGAAGACAAAAAAACCTGTGAATGAGATAAAGATTTGAGGACAGTAGGTGGTGCCGAGGTAGGGGCCTCAGAATCTAGGGCTGCATAAGAGTTAGATACAGAGGTGTAACCACAAGGGAGACCGCAGGAGTTGGGACTCCAGAGGTTGGGGGCCTCTTAGTAACATGAGAATAGGGAACGCAGGAAAGTCTCTCCTAGATGCGTAGATAAGTGACTGCCATGACATAAGTAAAGTTCTCTGTCTCTTTGAGGTAATGGATTTTTCACTCATTTAAGTGAACTTGGCAATGATGAGAGAGAATAAGATGGGTGAGCTTCATTACAATTAAGGCATGAGGGAGATAGACTACAAGACGTATTGCTGTGCTTATCAGCACCACAGATTGGACATTCCACCATGAACCTGCAATATTTCGCTGGATGGCCAATAAAATATTGCAATTTCTACACTGTTGTGGTGTAGGGATCAACTTTCGAACTTGTAGACAGTGACCTGCAATACAAACCGAGGATGGAAGCTCATGGCAGTCAAAAGTTAAGCTAGCTACATTGCAGGGTAAGCATCTCTGTCCATGGGCAGGTAGTACACATGTGAGAACTGGGAGGTCGTGAAGCTTAAGCTGTTCCAGAATGTCGTCACCACATGTCTGGAAATTAAGCTGAGCAATGGTATGAGGTAGAATTATGGTACCACTACAAGAACTGAGAGAATGGTGTTTTTCAATTGTGACAGGAAGTGTCAATGGTGGAAAGAAAGGAGAGAAAGATCATGAGCTTGGCTAGCATTTTGGGCAGTGACGATGAGAGCATGAAACATAATATTTTGACCAACATGGCACAGGAGCGCTTTGCTGATACTATGATCAGAAAGTAAATCTGAGGACGATATCGGTTGTAGAATGAAAAACTTAGTCAACTGTGTACTGTGATGTGTAGTACGTAAAGGGAGCGACTGTCGCATTGGTCTTTTCTGAGTAGAGTTTGAGAAATTCAAAGCAGTGTCATCAGTGTTTAGATGCAGGACTGGAGGTGGTTCTTTTTGAGGTGGGCAAATGATCTGAAAACTGTCACACTGAAGCGTGGTCAAAGATGTGCAGAGGTCAGATGTGTCAAAGGAGTCAGGCCGAGCCTCAGTATCAGGAGTGTGAGACAAAATGTCACAGAGATACAGGGGCATTAAAAAAGTCCAAAGGATGATTTGGTAACAAGGCAGGGTCATAAGGGGGTGCTGCTACAGAATGGGGCCCAGGAGCAGGAGGTTCATGGATTTGGGGCTCAATGGTTAGGTCTCTCCTTTTTTTTAAGAAAAAAAAAGGAAAGAAAAAAAGGGGGAGTAATGTGGAGGGGTAGATCCCAGGGAAAAAGGACTGTAAGTCCCCTGTTCCATACCCAAGAGGACCTCAGTGCAGCTTGATCAGGGTCAGTATGTGAACAACAGTGTGGTACTGAGGATGACTATGAATGAGCATGAAGCAAGGACGGCTTGTGAACCTGACGGTCATGAGCACACAATCTGACATCCTACACTCATTGGATTTTGATGGAATCATCAGAGACTTTTCCATCTGAAAAGCACGGAATGTACAAGGCTTATAATTTTTTATCTGACTGAAGATAACTCCTCATAAGTCTGTACATTACTTTTGAGTTACACTTGCAAATGAACCGAAAGGGAGCTGAAATACACTATAAATCCAATTTAATGTTTCATTTCTTCATCTTAAGAGGATGGTACATATTATGAGAGTGGCAAAAGTTTTCCAAGGAGAAGCTTAAAAGTCTTCTAACCATAAGTGTTAGACCTTTTTAATGCAAGAGGCCCCCCACCAAACTGGGCCCTAGGCTCCCCACCACCTAAATCTGGCACTGACTCACCCCTCTCGAGTTTTAGCTAGAATAGTACTGTAGTACTACAGGTTACAATACCCATATCAAGTGTCCAGTTGTCTTCAGGATTAGCAGACCAAGTCTACTATTTCAGAAGATAACTGGATGACCATGAAAAATTAATTTCACAGTTCAGGAGTAGTGAAGAACTAGCAATATCGTACACCCACTCCCCCATTAATTTATTAATGAGAGGGTTCACCATTCTTATGAGTTGCATTAAACAAGATTTTTATGTGAGGTCTTCACAATTATTTTGATTTCTCTCTAGTGTGAACTTTCATGTGTCGCATAAGATGAGATTCTTTTGCAAAGTCTTTCACACATTCAGAACAATGATAAAGCTTCTCTTTCTTATGAACTTTCATATGACGTATTAGACTTGATGTGTGAGTAAAGTCTTTTAGACACACTGAACACTGATGTGGTTTCTCTCCTGTATGAACTTTAATGTGGCGAATTAGAGTTGATCTGTTTGTAAACCCTTTTAAACACTCTGAACAATGATACAGTTTTGTACCTGTATGAATTTTTGTGTGTTGCATTAGACTCGACTTGTTTGTAAACTCTTTTAGACACTCTGAACACTGATATGGTTTCTCTCCTGTATGAATTCTCATATGCTGCTTCAAACTTGCTTTTTGCGTAAAGTCCTTTTGACATGCTGAACAGTGATAAGGTTTCTCACCAGTATGAATTCTCATGTGTTCTCTTAGACTTGTCCTTCGTGTAAAGGTTTTTAAACACTCTGTACACAGATACTGTTTATCTTCATTATGAACTGTCATGTGTCTTGTTAGCTTAGATTTTACAGAAAAACATTTTAAACACTCTAAACACTGATAGGGCTTCTCCTTTGTATGAGTTCTCATGTGTTCTCTTAGACTTGTTCTTTGTGTAAAGTTTTTATGACATTCTAAACATTGATATGGTTTCTCACCAGTATGTATTCTCATGTGATCTCTCAGACTTGTTCTCTGTGTGAAGTCTTGAAGACACTCCAAACACTGATATGGTTTCTCTCCCGTATGTACTCTCACATGCCTTGTTAGTTTAGATTTTACTCTAAAGTCTTTAAGACACACTGAACACTGAAAAGGTTTCTCTTTTTCATTAACTTTCATGTTGAATGTTTATTTATGTAGTTGTTTTCTCTGCAGAATAAATTATCCTAGTGCATTATATAGAATTTATAACAGTATTTTATACACTGAACATTGAAGTACATTATATACAAATGCAATTAACTGCAGTGAATTACATCTGAACTTTATTAAAAGTATGTTAAGTGCATTGAGTGTTGGTGAGGTTTTGGTTTCCTATGCAAGTGCATATCCTCAAAGAAAATAATTTTAAAAGAATAGTGAAATATACCTGATAATTAAAATTTAAGAAAATTGAAGACTGACTTATTCTGTATATTATGATAAATTTAATAATGAGAAACTCATAATATACACTGAACTAACAAACTCTAAAATAACTCTATGTGAATGATGATAAGAGAAAGTAATTGTCAATAATATACTTTAGACATATGCATCTGCAGTATGCTGTCTGCACCTGAAAAAAAAACAGAAAAACAATTATAGCTAGAAATATGATCCAAAATGAATAGTAGGAGTTAATATATATGAATTATGAAGAAAGACTGAAGGTAATGGAAATGCTTATGTTGGCAGGAATAATAAGACAGAATATATGATACACACACAAGCTGTTTTTTGAAGAAACAACATATGAAGATTATTAACAGGAAAAAAGAAAAGGTTAGAATTACAAACTAAAAAAGGACACTAAGGCGCCAGAAATAAAGTGGAAGATAAAGTGTGAGTAGCAATTATATAAATTTATTTGACAAATTTATTTGACAAATTTATTTGACATATTATGCTATAAAAGTATACAACTGTCATATGAGGTGCTATCTAAAAGTTCCTGTACTCCACTTTTTACATGCTTTCTGAGTGGAATATAATAGCACAGTACACTCCTTTGTGAAGTACCTTGGCTAGTTTCACTGCTTGGTCATTTTGTTGAGGTTAGGTACACATTATATCTCATGTCAGAGCCTATGTACAGTGGTATGTACATTCATTATCTTATGCTTCCTCTGTCAAGAAAGTGTTCTTATCTCCCTCTTTCTCCGTGCTCTCCGCATTTGTGATCCTCAGTTCCTTGAATCAGATATTTCCACTCTTCATAATTCATTTTCCCGTCTTGGCTACCCTTCCCATTTCATAAGCTCTGCCTTCTCACGTGCTAAACTGACTTTCTTCTCTCCCAAACTCTCTACTCCTGTGAACTCTCCTGTCCTCTGCCTTCCCTACATTTCCGGTCTTTCTAATATCAACAACTCTCTCCGTTCCTTAGACATCAAACTTACTTTTCGCCAGACTAACACTTCGCACTAATCTAGTTCATACCTCTCCTCCCTCTATAGATGCTCCTGGTGTCTCTTTTCTTGTTCCTCCTGTCCTCTTCAGTACTTTGGAGAAACTATCCGTTCTCTTTCTGACAGACTCAGGGAGCACAAAAGTAGTGTTAGGCTTGCCGACACCAGCAATGCTCTTTTCTGTCATGTCAGAGATCACAGTGATCCTATTGACAGGTCTTCTGCTAAAACTCTCAACCATACTTCTAACTTTCAAAGTCGCTGTCTGGTTGAATCCTCCCTTATACACAACTTTCCTTGTATGAATCTTAGTCATGGCTTTGTCTCTACAGATGCCTTCCTTTCCCATTACACTGTAAAATGTTCCAAACTTCAGAACACAAGTGACTTAACCTGATTCTTTTTTCCCCTTCTCCCTTTTCTCCTTTCCTCTTTCTCCTTTGGGTTTTCTTTCTTCTCCCTTGTTTATTTGACCTTTATTTATTTTTCTCCCGTCTGGGTTGTTGTTCCTACCGTTCATGGGCCCCTTACAGTGCTCCTCTTTCTTAGTAGATGACTGACTCCACTACTACTACTACTACAACCTCTACCACTACCTCTCTTCCTCCTTTCCTACTACCTCTTTTGTCCCGTCCCTGTCTGCCGGCCTATACATACTCCCTCTTATCTCTTTTTTGTTAGTGTGACTATGTAAATGGTCAAAGTCGGACCGAAACGTCGTCGTAAGCTCCTTTCTCCTATGAGTGGGTTAATTGAGTAGTGTGTGTGTGTACTCACCTATTTGTGGTTGCAGGGGTCGATTCATAGCTCCTGGCTCCACCTCTTCACTGATTGCTACTAGGTCCTCTACCTACTCCATGGGCTTTATCTAACCTCGTCTTAAAACTATGTATGGCTCCTGTCTCCATTACATCACTTTCTAGGCTATTCCTCTTCCTGATAACTCTATGACTGAAGAAATACTTCCTAACATCCCTTTGACTCATAGGAGTCTTCAACTTCCAATTGTGAACCCGGTGGCCTGGTGGCTAAAGCTCCTGCTTCACACACGGAGGGCCTGGGTTCGATTCCCGGCGGGTGGAAACATTTCGACACGTTTCCTTACACCTGTTGTCCTGTTCACCTAGCAGCAAATAGGTACCTGGGTGTTAGTCGACTGGTGTGGGTCGCATCCTGGGGGACAAGATTAAGGACCCCAATGGAAATAAGTTAGACAGTCCTCGATGACGCACTGACTTTCTTGGGTTATCCTGGGTGGCTAACCCTTCGGGGTTAAAAATCCGAACGAAATCTTATCTTATCTTATCCCATCTCTGGAACATCCAGTCTTTGTCCATCATGTCAATTCCTCACAGTATTTTGTATGTTAATATATCTCCCCTGACCCTCCTGTCCTCGTGTCGTCAGACAGATTTCCTTTAACCTTTCCCTTAGCTCTGGAACTAGTCTTGTTTCAAACCTTTGCACTTTCTCTAATTTCTTGATGTGTTTGACCAGGTGTGGATTCCAAACTGGTGCTGCATACTCCAATATGGGCTTGTTGTATATGGTGTACAGAGTCTTGAACAATTCCTTATTGAGGTATTGGAACACTATTCTTAGGTTAGCCAGATGTCCGTATGTTGCAGCAGCTATCTGAATGATGTGCGCCTCAGGAGATGTACTCGGTATCATACTCACCCCAAGATCTTTTTCCCTGAGTGAAGTTCGCAGTTTTTGGCCACCTAGACTATGACTCATTGTTGCCTCCCTGTCAGATATTTTCTGATCTATTGCAGTGCCTTTCCTGTTATGCATGCCTGATCCTCTAGCTTTAGCATTAATGTCTTGTGAGGAACTGTGTCGAAGGCCTTTTTTGCAGTTCAAGAAAATGCAGTCTATCCACCCTGCTCTTTCATGTCTTACTTCTGTTACCTTTTCATAAAACCCCAGTAGGTTGTTGTGTTGAAGATGTGGATGTGTTGAAGATTTTTGTTAGTGGCACACACAGCATCTCTGCTCCCTCTCTAAGGACCCATGGACAAATGTTGTCAGGTCCTACCGCCTTTGAGGTATCAAGTTCACATAGCAGCTTCTTCACCTCCTCATTGGTTGCATGTATTTCATCCAGCACTTGTTGGTGTACCTCCCAATTCTGAATTCCTGGAGTCATTCCTGTCTCCACTGTAAATACTTCTTTAAATCTCATGTTGAGCTCCTCACAAACCTGTTGGTCATTTCTTGTGAACTCGCCACCTTCCTTCCTTAGCCTGATTATCTGGTCCTTGTCTGTTGTTTTCCTCCTGATGTGGCTATACAGCAGCTTTGGGTCAGACTTGACTTTTGATGCTATGCCATTTTTGTATTGTCACTGAGCCTCTCTTCTTCTCTGTGCATATTTATTTCTGGCTCTTTGGCTAATCTCTTTATTTTCCTGGGTCCTTTGTCTTCTGTACTTTTTCCGTTCTCTAGTGCACTTAGTTTTTGCCTCCCTACACCTTTGGGTGAACCAAGGACTCGTTCTGGTCTTCCCATTATTTCTGTATCCCTTGGGAACAAACCTCTCCTCAGCCTTCTTGCATTTTGTTGTCACATAGTCTATTTCTTTTACTGTTTTTCTTGTCAATTGTCTCTCCTACTGAATGTCTTGCAGGAAGTTCCTCATGCCTGTGCAGTCCCCCTTTTGTAGTTTGGTTTTCCCATCCTATTCCTGCCACCCTCTCTGCTTGTACCTCAACAATGTAATCAAAGCACAGAACCACATGATCACTAGCTCCAAGGGGCCTTTCATATGTGATATCCTCGACGTCTGAACTACTCAAGGTGAATACTAGGTCAAGTCTTGTTGGATCATCCTCACCTCTCTCTCTCTGGTAGTGTCTCTAACATGTTGATGCATGAGGTTTTCCAGTACCACATCCATCATCTTGGCTCTCCATGTTTCAGGATCTCCATGGGGCTCCAGGTTTTCCCATTCAATCTCCGTGTGATTGAGATCACCCATAACTAGTAACTTTGCTCTCTCCATGTGAGCTCTGCTGGCCACCTCAGCTAGTGTGTCAACCATTGCTCTGTTGCTCTCATTGTATTTTTCTCTTGGCCTCCTGCAGTTCTGTGGTGGGTTGTACATTACTGTAATTACCACCTTATGTCCCTCAGACTGGATTGTTCCTACTATGTAGTCCCTTTCACCCATTCGATCCATTCCTTCCATTTCCTCAAATCCCCACCGGCTTTTAATAAACAGTGTGCTCCTTCTCTCCCTCAGGATTTGATAACTGGGTGGAAAGATTGTATCTGTTATCCAAGTGAGTTTTGTTTCTTTGAGTGCTATTATGTCTAGGGAAGTCTCCTTGATTCTTTCATGCCATCCCTCAAATTTATTTATTCCATCTGCATTTGTATACCAAACCTTCAACTTATCCAAAACTGTGGTCTGGGAGGTACGTTGATGTAGGGGAAGCAGGAGACCTGATGAAGAACTATGGGTGGATTCTGTGTATTTGGAGTTTGTAATGAGGTGGGTGGGGGCACTGGGCATGGCATGTATGTTTTGGGTTAGAATGTTTGGTTGCATTGGGGTTTCCTGGTTTGGGGGTCTCTGTAAGTGGTTGTGAGGGAGGCTGTATTTTATCTTACTCCTGAGTCTGGGTTATCCTCTACATCTCCATCTTTACCTCTCTTCCCTCCTTTTGTCTTTGTACCATCTTTCAGTTTCTGCCTTTCTTCTTGCGTTCTATCGTGTTTGAGATACACCCTCTGGTATGCTGAGATGTCCCTTAGTCTTGCTTTCTCCCGCACGATCTTGTTTCGAGACGCTTCTGCCTTGAAAATCACTTTGACCAACCAGTGTCTTCCTTTTTCATACCCCCCTATTCTTAGATAATTTACCAGCTGGGTCATGTCATCTTTTGCTTTCATGATGCTTTCAATCGTTTTTTTCTCCCCTTGTCTTCTTGCTTTGTAAGTTTCCCCCTTCAACTTCCTGGAGCCCATAAATAAAGACTGATCTCTCCCTTTCATTCTTCCACTACATATCCCTATGTATCCCCTGATTCGATATAGTTGCCTCAATTGCAAGTTTTCTTTCTTCAATCTCTTCACTATCTGTTGTCCATGGGTGCAGTGGTGTGTCATTTTCCCTTCTCAGCTTTCCCTGGGCACCACTGTGGTCTGTTAGGGCCTCTACATATAGCTTATCTCTTTCATTTTCTATCGTCCCCTCGATTGTTCCTGATGTGATCCTCTTTTTTTCCTCAGGCTCTCTGGTCTGATAGGGCCTCTGCATACAGTTTCGCTCCTTTGTTCCCTACAGTCCCCTTGTTTGTGGCTGAGGTAGCAGTTTCTGATATCATACACACATTGCTCTTTAGTTCTTCAGGCTGTTTCAGACTTTTCAGTTCCTCTTCTAATCTCTGAATCTCAGCCTCTGCTGCTGTGATTTGCATCTCCCACTTCCTGCTCTCAGCAGCTATCCTCTAGCTTCCTTCCCCACTCATGTTCCATTTTCATGAGCTCTGCTACCCAATCTTCCTTCCCAGACTCATCCTCCAGTCCTCTGTTTTTCCATCCTGCTCTCTCACAACCCATTGTTTTGATTGCCACAGAATGAAAAACTTATGTCTCTGTGGTTGTTTGTAATGTGTTTGAGTGGGTCAGAGGGAGGGAGAGAAGGAAGCTGGAGACAGTGGCAAAATGGAAGAGGTAGGGAGGGGGGAAGGGGAGAGAAGAACAGGAGAGGGAGAGGGGGGAAGGGGGAGAGGAAGGGAGGAGAATGAGGATGAGAGAGAGGGGAGGAGGATGAGAGAGGGGAGGACCGGGGGAGTTGGAGGGGGAGGGAGGTAGTGGAGGGTGCAGGGGGGAGTGTGTGTGGGTCTGTATGTGGGAATGTGTAGGTGTGAATGCGCATGTGTGTGTGCGTGGAACTATATGAGTGTGGGTTTGTGTGAAAAACAGTGGGTGGGATTGTGTTATGAGTGCGTATGTGGAGTCTGTGTGTGACACATAGTCTGCAGTGCTCTACCTGACCTGACTCACACCCACCTATAGCTTATGTCTTCTATGCTTCACCTGTCTGCTCACCTTGTTCTACTATAAATTACCAATTGCTATTCGTTTCCGAGTACTTGATATCCTATTCTTAATCATACTAGAAGAGTTAGACCATTCACATACAGCCTGGTGGTAAATTGGAACTCAACACCTGACTCCCCGAAAACCACTCACAGGTGAGATACTTGCGATGCAGCCTGTAGATTGTCCAACTTTATGCGATGTCCTGGTGTATATCCACTTCTGTCTCTTGTCGATATATAAAATAACCTATTCACTGTATTTCTTTCACTGGTCACACATTTATCTGACTATTATTTTTCTTGGGCGACATGTGGCAATGTCACCAGGAGTACACTAGGCCTGCCCAATCTGCCTTGCACCAAGTATCACTTTCTAGTTCACTTATAAAATTGTGGCTCTCCCCACACTTATGTGGCTCAGGCAACATTGTTCACTACCTTGGCACACTTAATGACCCCTGCAGTACCCTTGGGAAACCTTGAAAAACACTTATATTAACGGAGCACTACAAGTTGCGACTCGTGCACGTGGTTGTGTGTGTACTCACCTAATTGTGGCTGTAGGGGTTGAGACTCAGCTCCTGTCCCTGCCTCTTCACTGACCGCTACTAGGTCCTCTCTCTCTCTGCTTTCTGAGCCATGTCATACCTCATCTTAAAGCTATGTATGGTTCCTGCCTCCACTACATCACTTGCTAAGCTATTCTACTTCATGACTACTCTATTGCTGAAGAAATACTTCCTAACAGCCCTGTGACTCGTCTGACTCTTCAGCTTCCAAATGTGACCTCTTGTTTCTGTGTTCCCTTTCTGAAACATCCTGTCTCTATCCACCTTACCTATTCCATGCAGTATTTTGTATGTTGTTATCATGTCTCCCCTGACCCTCCTGTCCTCCAGTGTCGTCAGTCCGATTTCCCTCAACCTTTCTTCGTAGGACATTCCTCTGAGCTCCGGAACTACCCTTGTTGCAAACCTTGGTACTTTTTCTAATTTCTTGATGTGCTTGACCAGGTGTGGGTTCCAAACTGGTGCTGCATACTCTAGTATGGGCCTGATATACACAGTGTACAGTGCTTTGAACGATTCCTTACTAAGGTGTCGGAATGCTATTCTCAGGTTTGCCAGGTGCCCATATGCTGCAGCAGCTATCTGGTTGATGTGTGCCTCCGGAGACGTGCTCAGTGTTATGGTCACCCTAAGATCTTTCTCCTTGAGCGAGGTTTGCAGTCTGACCACCTAGCCTATACTCTGCAGTCTTCTTTGCCCTTCTCTGATCTTTATGACTTTGCACTTGGCAGGGTTGAATTCGAGAAGCCAGTTGCTGGACCACGTGTCCAGACTGTCCAGGTCTCTTTGAAGTCCTGCCTCATCCTCGTCTGATGTAATTCTACTCATTAACTTCACATCATCTGTGAACAGGGACACCTCTGAGTCTATCCCTTCCATCATGTCATTCAATTATACCAAAAATAGCACTGGTTCTAGGACCAACCCCTGTGGGACCCCACTCGTCACAGGTGCCCACTGTGATACCTCATCACATACCATTACTCATTGTTGCCTCCCTGTCAGGTATTCTCTGATCCACTGCAGTGCCCTTCCTCTTATACGTACCTGATCCTCTAGTTTCTGCACTAATCTCTTGTGAGGAACTGTGTCAAAAGCCTTCTTGCAGTCCAAGAAAATGCAATCATCCCACCCGTTTCTCTCGTGTCTTACTTCTGATACTTTGTCATAAAACTCCAGAAGGTTTGTGACACAGGATTTGCCTTCCACGAATCCGTGCTGGTTGTCGTTTATAATCTCGTTCCTAACATCCCTGTGACTCATCTGAGTCTTCAGCTTCCAATTGTAACCTCCTGTTTCTGTGTCCCCTCTCTGGATCATCCTGTCTCTATCCACCTTATCTATTCCACACAGCATTTTGTATGCCGTTATCATGTCCCCCCTGACCCTCCTGTCCTTCAGTGTCGTCAGGCCAATTTCCCTCAACTTTTCTTCGTAGAACATCCCCCTGAGCTCCAGAACTAACCTTGTTGTAAACCTTTGCATTTTCTCGAATGTCTTGATGTGCTTGAACTGGTGTGGGTTCCAAACTGGTGCTGCATACTCCAGTATGGGTCTGATGTACACAGTGTACAGTGTATTGAACGATTCCTTACTAAGGAATTGGAATGCTGTTCTCAGGTTTGCCAGGTGCCCATATGCTGCAGCAGTTATCTGGTTGACGAGTGCTCCCGGTGATGTGCTCAGTGTTATGCTCACCCCAAGATCTTTCTTCTTGAGTGAGGTTTGCAGTCTTTTTCCACCTAGCCTTTACTCTGTCTGCGGTCTTCTTTGCCCTTCCCCAGTCTTCATGAATTTGGCAGGATTGAATTTGAGAAGCCAATTGCTGGACCACATGTTCAGCCTGTCCAGGTCTCTTTGTAGTCCTGCCTGATCCTCATCTGATTTAATTCTCCTCATTAGCTTCACATCATCTGCAAACAGGGATAAGTCTACCCCTTCCATCATGTCATTCATATATACCAAAAATAGCACTGGTCCTATGACTGACCCCTGTGAGACCCCACTCATCACAGGCACCCACTGAGATACTTCAGCATGTACCATGACTCACTGTTGCCTCCCTGTCAGGTATTCTCTGATCCACTGCAGTGCCCTTCCTGTTACACGCACCTGATCCTCCAGCTTCTTCACTAATCTCTTGTGAGGAAGTGTGTCGAAGGCCTTCTTGCAGTCCAAGAAAATGCAATCAACCCACCCCTCTCTCTTGTGTCTTACTTCTGTTACTTTGTCATAAAACTTCAGGTTTGTGACACAGGATTTGCCTTCCATGAATCTGTACTGGTTGTTGTTTATAATACTGTTCTGTTCCAGGTGCTCCACCACTCTCCTCCTGATAATCTTCTCCACGACTTTGCATACTATACACGTCAGTGACTCGTCTGTAGGAAAGTGCCTCGTTTCTGTCTCCTTTCTTAAAAACTGGGACTACATTTGCCGTCTTCCATACCTCAGGTAGTTGCCCAGTTTCAAGGGATGTGTTGAAGATTGTGGTTAATGACACACACAGCATCTCTGCTCCTTCTCTAAGCACCCACGGGGAGATGTCCGGTCCCATCGCTTTTGAGGTATCAAGGTCACTTAGCCGCTTCTGCACCTCCTCCTCAGTTGTGTGTATGTCATCTAACACTTTTTGGTATATTCCCAGTTGGTGTTCCCCTCTGTGTTGTCTTCCCAGAGCCCTTCCTATCTCTACTGTAAATACTCCCTCGAATCTCATGATGAGCATCTGAGCTACTCACATACCTCTTGTTTCTTGTTAGTTCCCCACCTTCTTTCCTCAGCCTGATCACCTGGTCTTTGACTGTTGCCTTCCTCCTAATGTGGTTATATAGTAGTTTCAGGTAAGACTTGACTTTCGATGCTATGTTGTTTTTGTACT
This sequence comes from Cherax quadricarinatus, assembly GCF_026875155.1. Classification (NCBI taxonomy): domain Eukaryota; kingdom Metazoa; phylum Arthropoda; class Malacostraca; order Decapoda; family Parastacidae; genus Cherax; species Cherax quadricarinatus. The sequence goes on from NC_069440.1 coordinate 36,332,221, forward strand.
GTCACTGGGCCTCCCTCCTAATCTGTACAAACTAATTTCTGGCTCTTCAACTAATCTCCTTATTTTTTCTGGGTTCTTTGCCTTCTGTATTTTTCCCATTCTCTAGTGCACTTAGTTTTTCCCTCCCTACATCTTCGTGTAAACCAGGGGCTAGTTCTGGTATTCCCATTATTTCTGTTAACTTTGGGAACAAACCTTTCCTCTGCCTCCTTGCATTTTCTTGTTACATATTCCATCATTTCGTTTACTGACTTTCCTACCTATTCTCTGTCCAACTGAACCTCCTGCAGGAAGTTCCTCATACTTTTGTAGTCCCCCCTTTTATAGTCTGGTTTTCCCATTCAACTCCTGTTACCCTCTCCACTTGTATCTCTATTATGTATTCAAAGCACAGAACCAGGTGATCACTAGCTCCAAGGGGTCTTTCATATGTGATGTTCTCAATGTCTGAACTGCTCAGGGTGAATACGAGGTCCAGTCTTGCTGGATCATCCTCCCCTCCCTCTCTCTTGTAGTGTCCTTAACATGTTGATGCATGAGGTTTTCCAGTACCACTTCCATCATCTTGGCTCTCCATGTTTTGGGACCCCCTGTGGCTCCAGGTTTTCCCAACTGATCTTCCTGTCATTAAAATCGCCCATAACGAGTAACTTTGCTCTGCTAGAGTGAGCTCTTCTTGCCACCTCAGCCAGTGCATCTGCCATTGCTCTGTTGCTCTCTTCATATTCCTCTCTTGGCATCCTGCAGTTCTTTGGTGGATTATACATCACTGTAATGAATACCTTATGTTCCCCAGACTGAAGTGTACCTACCATGTAATCCCTTTCTCCAGTCTCGTCCATGCCTTCCATTTCCTCAAATCTCCATTGTTTTTTATGAGCAGTGCAACCCCTCCTTCCCCTCATCTCCTATCTTTCCTCAAGATCTGATATCCTGGTCTCTTGTCTCAGTGACTTTCATTTCTGTGACTGCTATGATGTCTGGGGATTTCTCACTGATTCTTTCAAGCCACTCTTCATATTTGTTTGTTATCCCATCCACGTTTGTGTGCAAAACTTTCAACTTTTCTAAAACTGTGGTCCTGGAAGAATTCTGGAGTTGGGGGAGCAGAAGCCCTGGCGGGGGACTACTGGGGGTTGTGTTGGGGGTGGCTACAGAGTTTCATAGAGGGTTGCTGTGGGGGTGAGGTTTGTGGTGTGGGAGTTGGGGACAAACGGATCAGTGTCAGTTTAGATTGTTCAGTTGCCTTGGGGTTGTCATGGTTGGAGTCCAGTGGGTTTTTCTGGAGGGTGTGTTTGCCCTTTCACCTGGGTCTGGGTTCTTCTGCTCATCTTTGTCATTTCCTCTCTTTCCTGCTTTCATTTTTGTACTCTTTCAGTATTATACTTTCCTCTTGTGTTCTGTCTCGATCGAGGTACACTGGTACTATGGATTGTCTCTTGGGCGTGCTTTCTCCTGCAGAATCATGGTTCGAGTTGATTCTGCCTTGAAAATTAATTTGAGAGGAATGGGTGTATGTGTGTGCATTTACATGTGCATGTATGTGCACTTTGCTAGACCTAGTCTTGTCAAATAAGGAAACACTCGTGAATAATCTGGAGATCACTGAAGAGCTTGGCGCAAGTGATCACAAATCCATCACTTTTAGCATTAATTGGGAATGCAAGAATAATGATAATACAGTAAAAATCCCTGATTTTCGTTCTGCCGATTATAATGGACTTAGGGAACATCTGTCTAATCTTGATTGGAGTTATCTAGCTAATGATTTTATTGACGATAATCATACTTATGAATATGAAGGGATCTGCTTTTATGATTGTTTTCTTAATAATGTACACAGTGCCCAGAGTATATACATTCCCCAGAGAGAAATTAGGTCTAATAATAACGATCCCAAATGGGTTAACAGGAGGCTAAAGCATCTATTAGGGGAGAAAAGGGGAATTTATAGGCGCATCAGAAGAGGAGAGGTTAACCTTACTGACCAATATGTTCAGCTTAAAAGATAAGTAAAAAAGGCGATTAGAAAGGCTAAACGTGACTATTAAATTAGAGTTGCTAATGAATCAAAGACTAATCCAAAGGGGTTCTTTCAAGTGTATAGGACGAAGGTGAAGGAAAAAGTAGGACCTCTGAAAACTGGGAATGGACAGCTGACAGACAATGAACTGGAAATGTGTTCCTTATTTAATGACTATTTTTTGTCAGTTTTTACACAGGAAAATGTAAATGAGATTCCAGTAATTAACAATTATTTAGTTGCTGACGAATTTAAGTTAACTAACATTACTGTCACGAGGGACAAGGTTATTAAACAGATAGACAAACTGAAACAAAATAAGTCCCCGGGACCCGATGAGTTGTTTTCCAGGGTACTTAAGGAATGCAAGATGGAGCTTAGTCAGCCATTAACGAGTGTATTCAATGCGTCCATCCTTACCGGTGTTGTGCCAGAGTTGTGGAAGATGGCTAATGTGGTTCCTATATTCAAATCAGGGGATAAGTCCACTCCTTCAAATTACCGTCCAATAAGCCTGACATCTATAGTGGGCAAGTTATTAGAATCAATTATAGCTGACATTATCAGAAGTCACCTTGAAGAGCATAACTTGATAAATGAATCTCAGCATGGATTCACGAGAGGTCGTTCCTGCCTGACAAACTTACTGACGTTCTTCAATAGAACATTTGAGGCAGTTGACAGTGATAAGGAATATGATATTGTTTATTTGGATTTTAGTAAAGCCTTCGATAGAGTACCTCACAAGAGACTCTTAAGAAAAGTGGCAGCTCATGGTATAGGAGGAAAAGTTCTAGCATGGATTGAGGCATGGCTTACCAATAGAAAGCAGAGAGTTACCATTAATGGAGTGAAATCTGAATGGGGATTAGTCACTAGTGGCGTTCCACAAGGATCAGTTTTAGGCCCTCTCCTGTTCATAATTTACATTAATGACCTTGATGAAGGGATTACGAGTGACATGAGTAAATTTGCTGATGACACAAAGATAGGCCGTATAATTCACTCTGAGGAGGATATCAATGAACTCCAGGACGATTTGGACAAATTAATGTCTTGGTCTGAAAAATGGCAGATGAAGTTCAATGTGGATAAGTGTAAGGTACTTGCCCTTGGTAATGAAAATAACCCTTGAAGCTATAATCTAGGTGAAGTAGAGCTTGATCATACAGAATGTGAAAAAGACTTGGGAGTCATGGTGAGCAGAAATCTAAAGCCAAGACAGCAGTACCTTAGTGTGCGCAACAAGGCCAACAGATTACTTGGATTTATCTCAAGAAGTATAAGTAACAGAAGTCCAAAAGTTATTTTACAGCTCTATACATCACTAGTGAGGCCTCATTTAGATTATGCTGCTCAGTTTTGGTCGCCTTACTACAGGATGGATATAGACTCATTAGAGAACATACAGAGAAGAATGACTAAAATGATTTACTGTGTAAGGAACCTCCCGTATGAAGATAGACTCAAAACCTTAAATCTCCACTCTCTGGAGAGGCGTAGAATGAGGGGAGATATCATTGAAGTGTATAAGTGGATGACTGGCATAAACAAGGGAGATATTAATAAAGTACTGAGGGTATCGAAACAGGTAAGAACCAGGAATAATGGATTTAAGTTGGATAAGTTTAGATTTAGAAAGGACATAGGTAAGTACTGGTTTTCTAACAGAGTTGTAGATGCGTGGAACAGTCTTCCCAGTGGGGTGATAGAGGCTAGGACCTTGGGTAGCTTTAAGAAGAGACTGGACAAATATATGAGTGGGAGGGGCTGGGTTTGATTGGTGTCATTGGGTACGGGAGTTATTTCTAGGGAAGCTTTAGGTAGTAGTCGTTTTGATAAGGACCTGCCTGGCATGGGCCAGTAGGCCTTCTGCAGTGTTCCTCCATTCTTATGTTCTTATGTGTAGGTGTGCGTGGGCATGTTTGGGTATGTGTGCATGTACGCTTGGAGGTGGGAGGGGGGAGATAGGTGGGGGAGGAGGAAAATGAAAATGAAATGGAAAGTGGAGAGGAAGAAAGAAGGAGAAAGATTGGTAGGTAGATAGAGGAAGGGGGAGAGGGAGAATGATAGAGAGGGAGAAAGAGAAAGATGGAGAGAGAGAAAGAGGGAGCAGGGGGGCAGGGAGAGAGAGAGATGGGACTAGGGGGGTATGGGCGGTCTGTTTCCACTAGCCCACTGTTGTTGCCTCGCTACCTTGATTTAAGTAAGTCATGCTATCAGATTTTTTGGGTTATCCTAGGTTCTCTACACATTCTAAGTACGATGACCTATCACTGTACTCATAAATACCTGAATGGCTTTACTTATTTACTGGATGTTAGTGTATATGGCTGACCTTAGCACCTGTGCGCGAGCTCCTACCATGTGGTGCCCCCACTTAAAGCCCTCTCCTTTACTATGTGTTAAGTGCTCTAAGTATGATATTCAGCTCTCCAGAGCAGGGCTAATGACCCCCAGCTATCAGTAACTCAGGGCCAAACCCAGTTCCCTCGTTGCAACCACAATAAGGCTTAGTACATTACGTCTGGCAGACAATGTCTGGTATCTGCTCATGTGCTGTACGATGCTTCCGATTTGTAAGCCCTTCCTCTTCTGCTGCTTCCCTGTATTCACTATACACTGTATTCACTGTAATCACTAACTGTATTCACTATACACTGTATTCACTGTAATCACTAACTATATTCACTATACACTGTATTCACTGTGATCACAAACTCATCTGTCCTTAATCTCTTATCTCCCTTACCTTCCAACTGTGTCCCCTTGTTGCTGTGTCCCATCTCTGGAACATTCTCTGTCCACTTTGCCAATTCTTCTCAGTATTTTATAAGTCATTAACATATCCCCCATAAGTGTCCAGGGCCCAAGACTGTTCAACAGCCTCCCATCAAGCATTAGGGGAATTGCCAATAAACCCCTGGCTGCCTTCAAGAGAGAGCTGAACAGATACCTAATGTCAGTGCCGGATCAGCCGGGCTGTGGCTAGTACGTTGGACTGCATGCGGCCAGCAGTAACAGCCTAGTTGATCAGGCCCTGATCCATCGGGAGGCCTGGTCATGGACCGGGCCACGGGGGCGTTGATCCCCGGAATAATCTCCAGGTAACCTCCAGGTAATCACTCCTGTCCTCCAATGTCCTCAGGCCGATATTCCTTAACCTCTCCTACAACCTACTCCTTAGCTATGGGACTAGTCTTGTTGCAAACCTTTGCACTTTCTCTAGTTTCTTTACATGCTTGGCTAGATGTGGGTTCCAAACTGGTGCCACATATTCCAATATGGGCCTAATATATACAGTGTAGAGGGTCCTGAATGATTCCTTATTAAGATGGCAGAATGCTGTTCTGAGGTTTGCTAGGCGCCCATATGCTGCAGCAGATATTTGGTTGATGTGCACTTAAGATGTATCTGGTGTTATACTCACCACACGACATTTTTCCGTGAGTGAGGTTTGTAGTCTCTGGCCCCCTAGACTGTATTCATTTTGCAGTCTTCTTTGCCCTTCCCCAATCTTCATTACTTTGTACTTGGTGGGGTTGAACTCCAGGAGCCAATTGCTGGACCAGGCCTGCAGCCAGTCCAGATCCCTCTGTAGTTCTGCCTGGTCCTCGTCCAATTGAATTCTCATCAACTTCACATCATCTGCAAACAGGGACACTTTGGAATCTATTCCTACCATTATATCGTTCACGAATACCAGAAACAGCACCAGTCCTAGGACTGATGCCTGTGGAACCCCACTCATCACAGGAGCCCACACTGACACCTCACCTCGTACCATGACTCGCTACTGTCTTCCCGACAGGTATTCCCTGATCAATTGTAGTGCCTTCCCTGTTATCCGTGCCTGGTCCTCCAGATTTTTCACTAATCTCTGTGTGGAGCTGTGTCAAACGCCTTCTTACAGCCCAAGAAAATGCAATCTACCTACCCCTCTCTCTTTTGTCTTACTGCTGTCACCCTGTCATAGGTTCGTGACACAGGATTTCCCGTCCTTGAAACCATATTGGCTGTTAAGCTCATTTCTTTCTAGGTGGTCCACCACTCTTCTCCTGATCATCTTCTCCATAACTTTGCATACCATACATGTCAGTGACACTGGTTTGTAGTTTAGTGCATCTTGTCTGTCTCCTTTTTAAAAAATTGCAACTACAATTGATGTCTTCCATGCCTCAGGCAATCTCCCTGTTTCGATAGTGTTGAATATTGTTGTTAGGGGTACACAGAGTGCCTCTTCACTGCTTCTCAGGATCCATGGAGAAATGTTATCTGGCCCCATTGCCTTTGAGGTGTCTAGCTCACTCAGCAGCCTCTTCACTTCTTCCTCATTTGTATATATTGTGTCCAGCACTTGGTGGTGTACCCTACCTCTCCGTCTTTCTGGAGTCCCTTCTGTCTCCTCTGTGAACACTTCTTTGAATCTCATGTTGAGTTTGTCACATACTTCTCGGTCATTTCTTGTGATTTCTCCTTCCTTCCATAGCCTGATTACATTCTCCTTGACTGTTGTTTTCCACCTGATGTGGCTGCACAAAAGCTTTGGGTCAGATTTGGCTTTTGCTGCTATGTCATTTTCATATTATTGTTGAACCTCACTTCTTATCTGTGTATATTCATTTCTGGCTCTACGACTACTCTCCTTATTCTCCTGGGTCCTTCACCTTCTATACTTCCATTCTTTAGCAAACTTGGTTTTGGCCTCCCTGCACCTTTGGGTGAACCATGGGCTCATCCTGGCTTTTTCATTATTCATGTTACCCTTGGGTACAAACCTCTCCTCAGCTTCCTTGCATACTGTTGTCACATATTCCATCATCTCATTTACTGACTTCCCTGCCAGTTCTCTGTCCCACTGAACCCATTCAGGAAGTTCTTCATTCCTGCATAATCCCCCTTCTTGTAGTTTGGCTTTAATCGTCTGGCTCTTCCTGCTCCCCCCTCCACTTGTAACTCTACTGTGTATATGAATCTTGAAACCACATGATCACTGGCCCCAAGGGGTCTTTCATATGTGATGTCCTCAATATCTGCACTACTCAAGGTGAATATTAAGTTCAGTCTCGCTTGTTCATCCTCTCCTCTCTCTCTGGTAGTGTCCTTTATGCATTGGTACATAAGGTTTTCCAGTACCACCTCCATCATCTTAGCCCTCCACGTTGCTTGGCCCCCATGTGGTTCCAAGTTCTCCCAATTGATTTCCTTGTAGTTGAAGTCACCCATGATCAGTAGCTTTGCCCTGCTCGCATGAGCCCTTCTTGCCACTTCAGCCAGTATGTCAACCATCGCTCTATTACTCTCCTCGGCCTCCTGCTGTTCTGTGGTGGGTTATACATCACTGCAATTACCACCTTGGGACCTCCAGACTGAAGCTTTCCTGCTATGTAATCCCTTGCTTCTGCACAGTCTCCTCTCTCCAGCTCATCAATATCCCATCGATTCTTGACCAGCAGTGCCACTCCTCCAGCTCCTCTGTTCCCTCTGTCTTTCCTGAGGATCTGATATCCCGTTGGAAAGATGGCATATGTTATCATACCCGTGAGCTTGGTTTCTGTGAGAGCTATGATGTCTAGGGATGCCTCAGTGACCCTTTTGTGCCACTCCTCTCACTTATTTGTTATTCCATCAGCATTGGTGTACCATACCTTCAGTTTCCTCTCCAACTCTGTGTTTTGGGGGGTCTGTGTGGGGGACCTTGCAGTGTACTGTGAGATTCTATACCTGAGTGTTGGGTGGGAGCTATGGGTGTGAATTGTGAACTGTGTGGGGATAGCATGATTGATTGTGGGGTTCTGGGGATGGTTGTGTGTGTGCTTGCTCTTGTTGTTTTGCCCTGCTCTGGTTGTGCTCTGCTGATTCTGTCCTTGTCTCTCCTCCTTGCTCCTTTTGCTTTTGTGTCCTCTCCCTCAGCTACTGTCGTTCTGTTTGTGTTCTGTCTCGGTCTAGGAACACCCTCTTGTATTTTGCCAAATCCTTCAACCGTCGTTTCTATTCTCTGAAAATTTACAATCTCGGACATGTCCTCTTCACCTATTTCTGTGATGTTCTCAATCTCCTTTCTTTCTGCCTGCTTCCTTTCAGTGTGTGTCCTTCCCTGGCTCTCCTGAAGCCCAAGAATAAACACTGATTTTGCCCTCTCTTCCTCCCATTGCCTTTCCCTCTGTGACTCTGATTCCTGTCTCTACATGGCCATTTTCTCCCTTGTTTTTTTCCTGAAGCTCTTGGTGGCATGTTTGTGCCACTGCATTTGACCTATCCTCCTCTCCACCTGCACCCAGCTGCTCTCCCCCTTCACTCCTAGACCCTGCTTGGTAGGCTGCTGTGGCATTAGCATACATTATACCTCCTTCCTTCCCATTGGGCCTCCCAGCTTCATATGCTGTGTTGTCTCTGGTCAATACCCCTGTAACTCACTTCAGCCTGCTTACCTCATCTTCTAGGACCCTTATGTTGGCCACTGCAATTTCGACTTGAGACTCCCATTTCTTCTTCTCCCCATCCAACCTCTTTTCCAATTTCAAAGAAAGTTCTGTCTCCATTTTTGTAGAAAGCTCTCCTAGTTTTCTCTCCTGCTCCTGTTCCATCCTTTTGCAATGCTCTTCCATTTCTCCCTCTCAGAACCATTCTCCCCCAATCCCTGGGTCCTTTGAGTCCACCTTTGACCCACCATTTTTTTTAGGGGAGAAGGGAAAGGTAGAGGGGAAAGAGAGAGATGGTGTGTGTGTGTGTGTGTACTCACCTACTTGTGGTTGCAGGGGTCGAGGAGAAAGAGGTGTGTACTCACCTAGTTGTACTCACCTAGTTGAGGTTGCGGGGGTCGAGTCCGAGCTCCTGGCCCCGCCTCTTCACTGATCGCTACTAGGTCATTCTCCCTGAGCCGTGAGCTTTATCATACCTCTGCTTAAAGCTATGTATGGATCCTGCCTCCACTACATCGCTTCCCAAACTATTCCACTTACTGACTACTCTGTGGCTGAAGAAATACTTCCTAACATCCCTGTGATTCATCTGTGTCTTCAGCTTCCAACTGTGTCCCCTTGTTACTGTGTCCAATCTCTGGAACATCCTGTCTTTGTCCACCTTGTCAATTCCTCTCAGTATTTTGTATGTCGTTATCATGTCCCCCCTATCTCTCCTGTCCTCCAGTGTCGTCAGGTTGATTTCCCTTAACCTCTCCTCGTAGGACATACCTCTTAGCTCTGGGACTAGTCTTGTTGCAAACCTTTGCACTTTCTCTAGTTTCTTCACGTGCTTGGCTAGGTGTGGGTTCCAAACTGGTGCCGCATACTCCAATATGGGCCTAACGTACACGGTGTACAGGGTCCTGAATGATTCCTTATTAAGATGTCGGAATGCTGTTCTGAGGTTTGCTAGGCGCCCATATGCTGCAGCAGTTATTTGGTTGATGTGCGCTTCAGGAGATGTGCCTGGTGTTATACTCACCCCAAGATCTTTTTCCTTGAGTGAGGTTGGTAGTCTCTGACCCCCTAGACTGTACTCCGTCTGCGGCCTTCTTTGCCCTTCCCCAATCTTCATGACTTTGCACTTGGTGGGATTGAACTCCAGGAGCCAATTGCTGGACCAGGTCTGCAGCCTGTCCAGATCCCTTTGTAGTTCTGCCTGGTCTTCGATCGAGTGAATTCTTCTCATCAACTTCACGTCATCTGCAAACAGGGACACCTCAGAGTCTATTCCTTCCGTCATGTCGTTCACAAATACCAGAAACAGCACTGGTCCTAGGACTGACCCCTGCGGGACCCTGCTGGTCACAGGTGCCCACTCTGACACCTCGCCACGTACCATGACTCGCTGCTGTCTTCTTGACAAGTATTCCCTGATCCATTGTAGTGCCTTCCCTGTTATCCCTGCTTGGTCCTCCAGTTTTTGCACCAATCTCTTGTGTGGAACTGTGTCAAACGCCTTCTTGCAGTCCAAGAAAATGCAATCCACCCACCCCTCTCTTGTCTTACTGCTGTCACCATGTCATAGAACTCCAGTAGGTTTGTGACACAGGATTTCCCGTCCCTGAAACCATGTTGGCTGCTGTTGATGAGATCGTTCCTTTCTAAGTGTTCCACCACTCTTCTCCTGATAATCTTCTCCATGATTTTGCATACTATACATGTCAGTGACCCTGGTCTGTAGTTTAATGCTTCATGTCTGTCTCCTTTTTTAAAGATTGGGACTACATTTGCTGTCTTCCATGCCTCAGGCAATCTCCCTGTTTCGATAGATGTATTGAATATTGTTGTTAGGGGTACACATAGCGCCTCTGCTCCCTCTCTCAATACCCATGGGGAGATGTTATCTGGCCCCATTGCCTTTGAGGTATCTAGCTCACTCAGAAGCCTCTTCACTTCTTCCTCGGTTGTGTGCACTGTGTCCACCACTTGGTGGTGTGCCCCACCTCTCCGTCTTTCTGGAGTCCCTTCTGTCTCCTCTGTGAACACTTCTTTGAATCTCTTGTTGAGTTCTTCACATACTTCACTGTCATTTCTTGTTGTCTCTCCTCCTTCCTTCCTTAGCCTGATTACCTGGTTCTTGACTGTTGTTTTCCTCCTGATGTGGCTGTACAAAAGTTTCGGGTCAGATTTGGCTTTCGCTGCTATGTCATTTTCATATTGTCTTTGGGCCTCCCTTCTTATCTGTGCATATTCGTTTCTGGCTCTACGACTGTTCTCCTTATTCTCCTGGGTCCTTTGCCTTCTATATTTCTTCCATTCCCTAGCACACTTGGTTTTTGCCTCCCTGCACCTTTGGGTAAACCATGGGCTCAT
>NC_069440.1:36348023-36402476 GCF_026875155.1 Cherax quadricarinatus
CACTACATCGCTTGCCAGACTATTCCACTTCCTAACAACTCAGTGGCTGAAGAAATAATTCCTAGCATCACTTTGACTTATCTGAGTCTTCAGCTTCCAATTGTGACCCCTTGTTTCTGTGTCCCATCTCTGGAACATATTATCTCTGTCCACCTTGTCTATTCCACGAAGTATTTTGTATGTCGTTATCATGTCTTCCCTGACCCTCCTGTCGACCAATGTCGTCAGGCAGATTGTGTGTGTGTGTGTACTCACCTATTTGTGGTTGCAGGGGCCGAGTCATAGCTCCTGGCCCCACCTCTTCACTGGTCTCTACTAGGACCTCACTCCATGCTCCATGCATTTTATCAAACCTCGTCTTAAGACACTGTATGGTTCCTGCCTCCACTACGTCACTTTCTAGGCTATTCCACTTCCTGACACCACTATAACTGAAGAAATACTCTGTAACATCCCTGTGACTCATCAAAGTCCTTAACTTCCAATTGTGACCCCTTGTTTCCGTGTCCAATCTCTGGAACAAACTAACTCTGTCCACCGTGTCAATTCCTGGCAGTATTTTATAGGTCGATATCATGCCTCCTCTAACCCTCTTGTCCTCCAGTGTCATCAGGCCGATTTCCCTTAACCTTTCTTCGTAGGAGAATCCCCTTGTATATATGTGTGTGTATGTGATTGCATGATAGAAGATAGAGGTATGGGTGTGTGTGGGAAACAAGCAGGTTGCAACACTAGGGTTGGAAACAGTAAATGTATAAAAGGCATTCAGCATGAAGTTATAAATAAAAACAAAGGGGGACAGCAGAGGGCAGCAAGGGACTAGCTCCCTTAAGGTTTACTATACTAATAGCAGGAGTGTAAGAAATAAGATAGATGAGCTAAGATTAATTGCAAGTGCAGGAAACATAGATATTATTGCTATAACAGAGACCTGGCTCAATCTGAAAGATAGAGAGATGCCCTTTGAATGTCACATACAAGGCTATAAATTATTCCACACTGACAGGGTCAACAGGAAAGGTGGTGGAGTAGCGATGTATGTCAGAGACAATTTAAATTGTTGTGTTAGACAAGATATAAAATTAGAAGCGTCAGCCACTGAATCTGTTTGGTTACAGCTTCTCGAGGGCCGAGAAAAACTAATTTTGGGTGTGATTTACAGGGCCCCAAATCTTGATAGTGAGTGCAGTAAACTTCTATGGGACGAAATTCGTAAGGCATCTACAAACGAAAATGTTGTGCTAAAGGGAGATTTCAACTATAGACAGATTGACTGGAGCAATTTGACAGGAAATTTAGAGTCAGGTGACTTTCTTGATACGATCCAGGATTTTTTTTAAAACAGTTTGTGACAGAGCCAACTAGGGGGAATAACCTCCTTGACTTGGTTCTTGCCAGTAGGGAAACACTAATTAATAATCTTGAGGTTAATGATGAGCTTGGGGAAAGTGATCACAAATCACTCAGTTTTAATATATCATGGAATTCCCCTAATAATGGCAATCAAGTCTCTGTCCCTGACTTCCGCTTGGCTGATTTCATAGGACTGAAAAATTACTTAGGTGGGCTGAACTGGAATGACCTGACTAAGGGTCAGGTAGGTGGTGATGGATGCTGATATGACGCTTTCCAGGGCATAGTTCTAGCTGCTCAGTCAAATTATGTTCCAAATAGGTAAATCAGATCAAACAAAAATGATCCTAAATGGATGAACAATAGATTAAAATATCTAATTGGTCAAAAGAGAGGCATATATAGGCAAATCAAAAGAGGAGAGGGGCAATTAAGAAATCGATATATTCAGTTAAAGAGAGAAATAAAAAAGGAATTAGAAAAGCAAAAAGAGATTATGAGGTTAAAGTTGCAAGAGATTCGAAGACTAACCCAAAAGGATTCTTTCAGGTATACAGAAGTAAGATCAGGGACAAGATAGGCCCACTCAAAAGTTCCTCGGGTCAGCTAACTGACAGTGATAAGGAAATGTGTAGAAGTTTTAACACATACTTCCTCTCAGTTTTTACACAGGAGGATACCAGCGATATTCCAGAAATGATAAATTATGTGGAACAGGACGATAATAAACTGTGCACGAATAGGGTCACAAGTGACATGGTCCTTAGGCAAATAGATAAATTAAAACCTAACAAATCCCCAGGCCCTGATGAACTGTATGCAAGGGTTCTAAAGGAATGTAAAGAGGAGCTTAGCAAACCTTTGGCTAATCTTTTCAACATATCACTACAAACTGGCATGGTGCCAGGTAAGTGGAAAATGGCAAATGTGATACCTATTTTCAAAGCAGGTGACAGGTCCTTAGCTTCAAACTATAGACCAATAAGCCTAACCTCCATAGTGGGAAAATTTATGGAATCAATAATTGCCGAGGCAGTTTCGTAGCCACCTTGAAAAGCATAAATTAATCAACGAATCTCAGCACGTTTTACAAAGGGGCGTTCCTGCCTTACGAATTTGTTAACTTTTTTCACTAAGGTATTTGAGGAGGTAGATCATGTAATGAATATGATATTGTGTATATGGACTTCAGTAAGGCTTTTGACAGGGTCCCACATCAGAGACTATTGAGGAAAATTAAGGCACATGGAATAGGAGGAGAAATTTTTTCCTGGATAGAGGCATGGTTGACAAATAGGCAGCAGAGAGTTTGCATAAATGGGGAGAAATCAGAGTGGGGAAGCGTCACGAGCGGTGTTCCACAGGGGTCAGTGTTGGGGCCCCTGCTGTTCACAATATACATAAACGACATAGATGAGGGCATAAAGAGCGACATCAGCAAGTTTGCCGATGACAACAAAATAGGCCGTCGAATTCATTCTGACGAGGACATTAGAGCACTCCAGGAAGATTTGAGTAGACTGATGCAGTGGTCGGAGAGGTGGGAGATGCAGTTTAATATAGACAAATGCAAAGTTCTAAATGTTGGACAGGACAATAACCATGCCACATATAAACTAAATAATGTATTATTATTATTATAATCAAAAAGAAGCGCTAAGCCACAAGGGCTATACAGCGCTGCAGGGTAGGGAAGGAAGCAAGGGAATTGGATGGCAGAAGGGAGGGGGGATGATCAGCAGGTTACAGAAAACAGCGGGGCAGGGGATAGTACGGGGGTAGAGGGTAGCAAGAGATACAAGTAGAAAGGGCTGAAAGTATCAGAATTTGTGAAGTAAGTCAGTCGTTGTCAAAAAGTCAATGAGAGAGTCCGGATGAAAGGTGGGTCCATCAGCGAGAAGGGAAGGTAAAGAGAGAGCAGCGGGGCGAAGACGACGACAGAGGTAAATTCTGCGTGCTCGTTGATAAAGTGGGCAGTCCAACAGAATGTGGCTGACTGATATGGAGCTTGGCAATTCTCACAGAGAGGAGCAAGACGCCTCTCCATGAGATATCCATGAGTAAGACGAGTATGGCCAATGCGAAGACGGGAGAGAGTAGTCTCCCAACCTCGACATGGTGATAAGAAGACGGCCAGTAACCTATACTCGGTTTAATAGACTGAAGTTTGTTGCCGAGCATAGTAGACCAACGTTGTTGCCAACGGGTGTGAAGGTGGGAAGATATTACAGCAAAATAGTCCGTACATGGAATACCTCTATAAGAAACTGGTAGGTCATGTACTGCTGACCGCGCAGCAGTGTCTGCCTGTTCATTGCCCTGTACGTCAACATGACCAGGGACCCAACAAAAAACAATATCTTTATGCTTAGTAAAGATGCGGCGTAGCCAAAGTTGGATACGGAGGACTAAGGGGTGAGGTGTATCAAATTTTTTTATAGCCTGTAAAGCACTAAGGGAGTCTGAGACAACCACAAATGATGACACAGGCATAGATGCAATACGGATAAGTGCTGTAAGGATGGCATATAATTCAGCAGTAAAAAAACTAGCTGAAGATAGTAAATGCCCTTGTACGACGCTGTCCGGAAACACTGCTGCGAATCCTACGCCGTCAGAAGACTTAGAGCCATCTGTGTACACAGCAATGGCATGAAAATGAGAGTGAAAGTGGTCAAGAAAAAGAGAGCGGGAAGCGACCGTAGACAGTTGGGCTTTCGAGCAAGGGAGGGAGAAAGAACAGACTCGAACAGCTGGAACTTCCCAGGGGGAAAGGGAAAAGTGAGATGCTACATGTACATAGAAAGGTGGTAGTTGAAGAGAAGACAAGAGCGAATGAAGGCGAAGAGAGAAGGGACGGAGTAAGCAGGGGCGGCGAACAAATAAAGAATGTCTACTAATATCAGTGACCATTCTATAAATGGAAGGATTGCGGAGATCATGAGAGCGTACATAGTAGCGCAGGCAATGGGCATCACGGCGATCGGATAAGGATGGAACGTTTGCTTCTGCATAGAGGCTTTCGACAGGGGAAGAGCGAAAAGCACCAAGGCATAAACGTAATCCTTTGGGTGATGAATGGGGTTAAGGCTGGGAGAGTAAGCAGGAGATGCCGCTGAATAGATCTGGTCACCATAATCAAGTTTCGATAAAATAAGGGTGGAATGTAGGTGAAGGAGGGTTCGACGATCAGCTCCCCACGAAAGATGAGCAAGGGTTTTAAGAAGGTTCAGCCGGCTGTGACAAGTTGCCTTCAGAGAGGTAATGTGAGGTTTCCAGGATAACCTACGATCAAAGAGGAGGCCCAGAAACTTGACTGTATCACGTTCAGGGATACGCGAGCCATAGAGGTAAAAAGGGATGATCAGAGATGACAGAGCGTCTAGTGAAAGTGATTTGGTGGGTTTTAGTGCTGGAAAATTTAAACCCATGTGTGGGGGCCCCAAATTGGAAACACGGTCGACTGCATGCTGGAGAGAAACTGTAAGGAGGTGACAGTCAGCGCCTGCACAGGCAATAGCGAAGTCATCAACATAGGAGTGATGACCAAATATTTGATGGAAGACTAGGGGGCCAAATCATTAATAGCAAGGAGAAAAAGTGTTGTGCTCAGAACACATCCCTGGGGGACACCTTCAGTTTGGACAAAGTCGGGGAGAGCACATTATTAACCCGAACACGGAAATGCCTGTCAGTTAAAAAGTTCTTAAGGAAGGATGGTAGATTGCTCGAAGGCCTAAGGAGTGGGCTTGGGCTAAAATATTATACCTCCAAGTTGTGTCATATGCCTTCTCAAGGTCAAAAAAATATGGCAATAACTGAGTGGTTATTCGCAAAGGCATTACGAACATACGTATCCAAGCGCAGTAAGGGGTCTATGGTAGAACGTCCCTTACGAAAGCCATATTGACGAGTGGGAGAGACTGTTGTGTGTCTCTAAATACCACACTAAACGTCTATTTACTAGACGTTCCATTACTTTGCAAACTGCACTGGTAAGAGCAATGGGACGATAGTGGGAGGTTTCATGTCCCGTAGTGCCTGGTTTGCGGAAAGGGAGAACAATGGCGGATTTCCACAGCTGTGGAAGAACTCCTTGTGACCAAATAGATTGTAAAGGCGTAATAGGACTGCAAGGGCTGACTGATGTAAATGTTGTAGCATACGAATATGAATGTCGTCGGGCCCAGCTGCCGATGATCGACAAGCTGAGAGTGTTGCCTCCAGTTCTTGAAGTGTAAAAGGCACATTATACTGTTCTTCTCTGAGAGAAGAAAAGTCCAAGGGTGCTAACTCTCTGGCCAGACTTTGAGGAAAGAAATGAGGGGCATAGATGGAGTCCCTGAGAAAATACGGACCAGATGATTGCCAATTTCATTGGCAACATCTAGTGGGTTTGCTATATCAACACCGGCAACCCGCAGAACAGGAGCCGGGTCAGGAGAATATTTACCACTCAGTTTTCGTACTTTTTTCCAGACTGCACTCATAGAGGAAGCAGAGGTGATGGTGGAGACATAATCTCGCCAGAAAGTGCGTTTAGCGTCACGGATGACACGGCGAGCGATCGCACGCTTCTGTTTAAAATCAAGGAGTCGCTCTGTGGTTCTATTGAAACCGGTACCTGCCCCATGCAGCACGTTTCAAACGTACTGCACGAGCACAAGCAGGAGACCACCAAGGCACGCATTCTGAGAATGCCTGCCCGAAGTTTGGGGTATAGAATGAGAAGCTGCAGTGAAAACGGAGGACGAGAAGAGGTGTAAAAGCTCATCGATGGAGGACGAAGAAGGAACCTCTTTAAAAACAGTCAGGTGTGAGTAAAGGTTCCAATTTGCCCGATTAAATTGCCAGCGTGGGGTGCGAAAGAGGTGGCGAATATGAAGGGGAAGTAAGAATGATTGGGAAATGATCACTGTCATGTAAGTCCGGTAGAGAACAGACCAAGTAAAGTCTAATGCGGCGGAGGAAGAGCAAACTGAGAGATCGATGCAAGAGAGAGTATGAAGTCCGAGGATCAAAATGGGTGTGAAGTACTGTATTTAAAACATGGAGGGGGTGGGTGGCAAGAAAAGCCTCTAACTGAATTCCACGGGAATCACAGTGAGACCCTCCCCAGAGGAAATGGTGGGCATTAAAATCACCAAGTAACAGAATCGGTGGCGGTAATGACGAAACAAGGAAGGCAAAATCCGGAATAGATAATGCCCGAGAAGGAGAGAGATATAAAGAACAGAGCGTATACCACCTATGTAAGTGGATACGGGCTGCTGTGTAATGCAGCGAAGTATGAATAAATAGCTGATGGTACGGAATATCAGTGCGGAGAAGAAGGGCACTTTCATTAAAGGTCCCATCAGGAAAAGGATCTGAAGAATACAATAAATTATAGCCTGAGATGTGAGAAATAACAGCAGAGTGTAATTTTGGTTCCTGTAAGCAAACACCAACAGGGGGAAACTGGGAGAGTAACATCTGAAGCTCACCCCGATTACCCTGAGGCTGCGTATATTCCACTGTAAAAAGGCCATGATTGGCAATGATAAAGATACTTGAAATCCGCAGGTAAGGGTTCCTACGGACTAGAAGGGTTAGAAAAGTCCACATGCGGAGGCAGTGGAAAATGTTCAAGCAGCGAAGGAACGGTGCGCTGTGAAGAAAGGAGTTGCGCAGATGGAGCAGAGGAGAGAGAAAGAGCGGAAGGTGGATCAGTGTCCATTGATGGTTTGGTCTCTGCAATATATTCAGAGATTGCTTCAAGTGTTTCAGAATTCAGAGATGTCGTATGGGAGACAATATTGGGAATGGTAGGGGGAGGATGAGTAAAGATTGGAACTGTATTGGACTGTACCAAGGTGGGGGGGGGGCGAAAGGGTGGAGGGAACTGGAGAAGCGTGGCAGGGGACAGAAGAGACAGGAACCTGGGAGGTGGCAAGAAGAGGAAGAAACTTGGGAGGGAACAGGGGAGGAAGGTACATTACGAGGAGGAGGGTGGGAAACCCCTGCACTTGTAACTGAGCCAGTGAGAGGGGAAAGAACTAGGGACAGAGACAGGGAGGGTAAAATGAGGAGGGTTTGGGAAGATGGGTAGGAGGTGTTACCGGACCTTTTTTTGACTTTGAGAAGTAGAGGACGATTGGGAAGAGGTGTCGTACGAGGTCTCGTCGATACTGAGGCTTGTAAGAGCGAACTCGAAGAAGCGAGATTAGACTGAGGCGTTGAAGTAGGGACGTCTGAGCCGAGGACAGCAAAAGGATTAGATACAGGAGTGATTATGGGAGAGGTAACCACAGAGGTGGGTGTAGAAGATGGGATACCAGAAGTGGGGGGACGTTTTGAAACACGGGAATAAGAAACACGTGGGAGTCTCCCTTGGAGGCGGAGATGAGAAACTGCCATGGCATAAGGGAGACCTTCTGTCTCTTTGAGGTAACGGATTTCCCGCTCGTTTAAATAGACCTGACAACGGCGAGAGTACGAAGGGTGAGCCTCATGACAGTTAGGCAAGAGGGAGATCGATGCAAGGGCGTATTAGAATGGTCATCGGCACCACAGACTGGGCATTCGGCGATAGATCTGCAATATTTCGCTGGATGGCCAAATCGCCAGCAATTTCTACACTGTTGTGGTGTAGGGATCACCTTTCGAACTTGTAACCGATGTGCTGCTATATAAACGGAGGATGGGAGTTCTCGGCTGTCAAAAGTTAAACGAGCCACATTGCTAGGGTATCGTCTCCGCCCACGGGCAGGAAGAACGTAAGTGTCTACCTTGAGGATTGGGAGATCTTGGAGTTCCAGCTGTTCTAGAATGTCGGTGCCACATGTCTGGAAATTTTGTTGAACTATGGTATGGGGCAGAATAACGGTACCACTACAAGAATTGGGGGGAATGATGTTTTTCAAGGGTGACAGGAACAGTATCTATATGGGAAAGACGAGAGAGCTCACGAGCCTGGGTAGCATTCTGTACGGTAATGATGCGCGTACCGCTCTTAAGAGCATGAAAAGAAATATCTTTACCAACATGGCGTAGGAGTGCCTTGCCAATACTATGGTCAGAAAGATAGGCAGTAGAGGAAGTTGGTCGTAAAGTGAAGAATTTAGTCCACTGTTCAGTCTGAAACTGAGCGTGGAAAGGTAGTGAAGGACGTGTCGATCGTTTCTGAGAAGAACGGAGAAGGTGAAGGTGGAGAAAATATCATCAGCAGGTAATTGTCGTTGACGTTTAGGCGTGGGACCAGAGTTGGTCCGACGTGGAACGGGTCGGCGATTTGAAAATTGCTGCACCGTAGAGGGAGAGGCCGGAAGCATAGTCAGAGGAGAGCGAAGGTCTGATAAATCGAAGGAGTCAGTCGAGGCCTTCAGTACCTGAAGCGGGTGAGGAAACAGCACCGGCAATAGGTACAGAGGCATGAGGAATGTCTGAAGAGTGGTCCAAAGACGAGGCGGGGTCAGAACGGGGTGCGGTATCAAGAAGGGGCCCGGGGGTACCAGGTTCATGGACTAGGGCTGCCATGGTTAGGTTACTTCTTTCTTTTTGTTTTTAAGAAAAAAAAAAGAAAGAAGAAAAGAAAATAAAAATAAAAAAAAAGAAAAAAAAAAGGGGGGACCGGGGAGGGATAGTTCCTAGGAGGAATGAAAGGGCCAGAAATCTCCCTCCGCGCCCAAGAGGACTCGACACCGCTAGTAGCGCAGATGCAGCATGGAACCCGTGCCATACCCTACCCTTCATGCCAGTAAACCAGCAATCTGGGATAGCAACCTCACATCTGCCGAGCTACCTCGGTGGACAAAAGAGAGGGCGGCCGGATATCCGCCACAAAGCATACCTCCTTCAGCCACCACCCCCGGAATCCGAAAGGTGGCTTCCAGAGATACACCCGTCGCCCAAAAGACACCCAAAGCTACTCCGGGATACCGGAGAGGGATCGGGACATCCCCAGGCAATCCAGATTCCACGGCAAACTACGCCACCGCCAAGAAACCTCAACGGAATGGGATGGACCCCGGTGTCCTTTCCCCTACCTAGGAACTAGCGCGCCTGTGAGAGAAATCACGAAGG
Source organism: Cherax quadricarinatus (assembly GCF_026875155.1). NCBI lineage: Eukaryota > Metazoa > Arthropoda > Malacostraca > Decapoda > Parastacidae > Cherax > Cherax quadricarinatus. Next base: position 36,357,441 of record NC_069440.1, read on the forward strand.
CTAAAAAGAGGAAGGGCAAAAGGGAGGGATGAGGAGGAGGAGGAGGAATGGAAAAAGGGGAGGATGGGGAGGATGGGATAGGGGAGGGGAGAATGGGGGGTAATTAGGTTCGGTCTGAGGAAGAAGACCGACAGGGCTAATTCCTCAGACCAAGAGCCTCTTCACCACGCCAAGGAGCCCCCCTTGAAGAGGACTAAATAATGTAGATCTTAATATTACGGATTGCGAAAAAGATTTAGGAGTTCTGGTTAGCAGTAATCTGAAACCAAGACAACAGTGCATAAGTGTTCGCAATAAAGCTAATAGAATCCTTGGCTTTATATCAAGAAGCATAAATAATAGGAGTCCTCAGGTTGTTCTTCAACTCTATACATCCTTGGTTAGGCCACATTTAGATTATGCTGCACAGTTTTGGTCACTGTATTACAGAATGGATATAAATGCTCTGGAAAATGTACAAAGGAGGGTGACAAAGTTGATCCCATGTATCAGAAACCTTCCCTATGAGGATAGACTAAGGGCCCTGAATCTGCACTCTCTAGAAAGACGTAGAATTAGGGGGGATATGACTGAGGTGTATAAATGGAAGACAGGAATAAATAAAGAGGATGTAAATAGTGTGCTGAAAATATCTAGCCTAGACAGGACTCGCAGCAATGGTTTTAAGTTAGAAAAATTCAGATTCAGGAAGGATATAGGAAAGTACTGGTTTGGTAATAGAGTTGTGGATGAGTGGAACAAACTCCCAAGTACAGTTATAGAGGCCAGAACGTTGTGTAGCTTTAAAAATAGGTTGGATAAATACATGAGTGGGTGTGGGTGGGTGTGAGTTGGACCTGATTAGCTTGTGCTACCAGGACGGTTGCCGTGTTCCTCCCTTAAGTCAAGGTGACCTGACCTGACTAGGTGGGTGCATTGGCTTAAGCCGGTAGGAGACTTGGACCTGCCTCGCATGGGCCAGTAGGCCTGCTGCAATGTTCCTTCGTTCTTATGTTCTTATGTGTGTGAGTGTATCTGTTTGAGAGCATTTGTGTGTATTTGTGTATGTGTGCATGTGTGTGTGCATGTGTATGTGTGTTGTGTGTGTGTGTGTGTGTGTGTGTGTTGTGTGTGAGTTGTGTGTGTGTGTGTGTGTGGCGTGTGTGTGTGTGATACTCACCTATTTGTGGTTGCAGGTGGTCGAGTCACAGCTCCGGGCCCCGCCTCTTCGCTGAATTGCTACTAGGTCCTCTCTTCTCCTGCCCATGAGCTCTATCATGACCTCGCCTTAAAAACTCTGTATGGTTTCATGCTCCACTAATAACTATCTAGGTTATTCAGATGGCCTGATACACTATGACTGAGAAATTATCATCATAACATCCCTTTTTGATTCATCTGAGTCTTCAACTTCCAATTGTGACCTCTGTTGGTCTGGGTCCCATCTCTGAACATCAGTCTTTGTCCACCTCGCTATCGCGCAGTATTTTTATGTAGTTATCATGTCTCCCTGACCTCCTGTCCTCCAGTGTCGTCAGGCCGAGTTCCTCACCTTTCTTTCATAGGACAATTCCCCGTAGCTGGGGGTGTGTGGGTGTGTGTGTGTGTGTGTGTGTGTGTGTGTTGTGTGTGGGTGGGTTGTGTGTGTGTGTTGTGTGTGTGATGTACTAGCTAAATGGTACTCATCTAATTGTGTTGCAGGGGACGAGACAGCTCCTGGCCTCGGGGGGCCCACCTCTTCACATGAAGCTACTGGGTCTCCCTCTCCCTGCCGTAAGTTTTACCATACCTCGTCTTAAAACTGTATGGTTCCTGCCTCCACTACATCACTTGCTAGACTATTCCACTGCCTAACAACTCTGTAGCTGAAGAAATACTTCCTAACATCCCTTTGACTCATCTGAGTCTTCAGCTTCTAATTGTGACCTCTTGTTTCTGTGTCCCATCTCTGGAACATCCTGTATCTGTCCACTTTGTCTATTCCACGCAGTATTTTGTATGTTGTTATCATGTCTTCCTTAACCCTCCTGTCCTCCAGTGTCCTAGGACCAATTTTCCTCAACCTTTCTTCATAGAACATTCCCCTGAGGTCTGGAACCAGCCTTATTGCAAACCTTTGCACTTTCTCTAATTTCTTGACGTGTTTGGCCAGGTGTGGGTTCCAAACTGGTGCTGGTTCTCTGTATGAGCATCAGGACAAGTGTATAAAAGTCGTAACGATTCACTTACTAAGGTACCAGAATGCTATTCTCAGGTTTGCCAGGCGCCCATATGCTGCAGCAGTTATCTGGTTAATGTGTGCTTCTGGCTATGTACTTGGTATTATACTCACTCCTAGATCTTTCTCCTTGAGTGAGGTTTGCAGTCTTTGGCCTCCTAGCTTATACTCTGCAGTCTTCTTTGCCCTTCTCCGATCTTCATCACAGTGGGTGATGAGGTATCACCCACTGTGATACCTCATCATGGACCATGACTCGTTGTTGTCTCCTTGTTAGGTATTCTCTGATCCATTGCAATGCCCTTCCTGTTATATGTGCCTGATCCTCTAGCTTCTGTACTAATCTCTTGTGAGGAACTGAGTCGAAGGCCTTCTTGCAGGCGAAGAAAATGCAATCAAACCACCCGTCTCTCTCATTTCTTACTTCAGTTACCTTGTCATAAAACTCTAGTTGGTTTGTGACATGGGATTTGCGAGGAGAGATGTCTAGTAAATAATCTCTAAATGGAAGACCCGTATAGGAAACCGGAAGTTCATGCACCACTGACTATGCAGCAGCATTCACTTGCTCCTTTCCCTGCACATAAACATGTCCAAGGACACGGCATAACCAAAGTTGAATGCAAAGGACTAATGGATGAGGGTACTCAAACTGTTTAATGGCTTGTACAGCAATGAGGGAATCTGCAATGATTACAAACGTCGAAGGAGACATGTAATATGGAGAAGTGCTGTGAGGATGGCATACAACTTAAGAGTAAAAATACCAGCCGAGTCTAACAAATGACCTCAGATAACATCGTTAGGGAACAGCGCTGTAAACCAAACATCATCAGAAGATTTAGAACCATCTGTATAAACAGCAATGGCATCAACATGTGACCATAATTGATCAAGAAAAAGAGTCACTGGTAGGAGAGCTTTGGTGCACAGCAGTAGGGGAGACCAGACATGAACCTTTGGAACCTCCCAAGGGGAATGGGAAAAGGCAGATGCAGAATGAACATACAAGGGAGGTAACTGGAGAGAAGACCGGAGAGAAGATGAAGACAATGGTCGGACTAAGCAGGGGCGTCAAATAATATAATGGGCTTCTATTAACATTTGAGACCAACCTTACATAGATGGAACACGAAGGTCATGTGCACGGACAAAGTAACGAAGACAATGAGCATCCACAACGATCAGCTGAGGAAGGAGCATTCACCTCACCATAGAGGCTTTCAACAAGGGATGAATGAAAGGCACCAAGGCATAAACATAGGCCCTGATGATGAAGGGGATCTAACTTAGAAAGAGTGGAAGGAGAAGCTGCAGAATGAACTTGGCTCCATAATCCAGCTTCGACAAGGGACTAGGGGGGAAAAAAGGGGCAAATGGGGGGAGAGTCCATCGATTGTTCCCATAAATTGATGCAAAAGAATTTTAAGGAGTTTCAGTCGACCAGGGAAAAGCTGTTTTCCCAAATAGGTAATGTGAGGTTTCCATGTCAAAGGGACGATAAAGAAAGGGCCCAAGGGAAATTGACTGTATCAATTCGGGGAATAGGGTGACCCAAATGGGGGAAAATAAAATGTTTATTGGGGTAAAAAAAGGGGTTTGGTCTAGTTTGAGGGGGGGGAAAATTGGGTTTTTTTTTAAAAAATTTAAACCAGGGAAGTCCCCGGGAAAAATTTTGGGTAAATTCCATCAAAAGAAAAAGGAGGGGGAAAATTTTTTTCTAAGGGAAACAAGTCAAGGCCTGTGGGCTTTGGTTGAAAAAAACCCCAAAAAACAGGAAAAGGACCAAAATGCATAAAAAAAAAACACAAGGGGGGTTAATTTATTCCCCAAAGGGAAAAAAGGGGTTGGGAAAAAGAACCTTGGGGGAATTTCCCTTTCCGAAAAAAAAATTTTGGGGAAAAGGGAGGGCAAAGGCACTAAAATTAAAATAGAAAAAAAAAGAAGCCCGGAATTTTAATTTAAACTGGGGGGCCTAATACCCAAAAAGTTTCCCTTCCCAATTTTTCCCATCCTTTTAAAAGTCTAAAAAATACACAGGGGGGTTTTAAAAACCCCCTTTATTGGTTTCAAAAGGGGGCAAGGGTTTTAAAATTTTTGGGGGAGCCCTTGCAAAAAGGAAAAAAGGGGATTCCAAAAATATAAATTGTTAAAAATTTTTTATAAACTTCAGATTAAAACCCAGACCCGGAGCCCACGGAAGGGGAAAGGGTTGGTCCTTTTTTGGAAAAAAAGGCAATTTCCATTTTTGGGGAGCCCCCTTGAACAAAAAAGTTAAAAGGGCCCTTTTAAAAGGGAACCAAAAAAAGCTTAAAAGGGGGCATAATGTTTTGTAAACTTCGGGAATTCCCCAAAACCCCCTATAAGGGGAAGGGAAAAAAAGTTGGGACCCTTTTTTTGGGAAAAAAGTGTTACATTTTATGGTAAATTCTTTGGGACAAAAAAACCGGGAAGTTCCAATTTTATAAATTTTGGGGCCAACACTAACACCCGGGAACCAAAAAAGGGGCTGCTTCCGGGGAATTTTTAACCCAATTTAGGTGGACCTTTTTAAATCAAAATAAGGAAAAAAATGGTGCACCGCTTTAAACAAACAAAGGGGTTTAAAAAACGAAAGATGTGGCAATTATTCCCCTTGAAAAACTTAAAACCCGGGGGGAAAGTCCGGGGCCCTTAAAAGATAAAATGACCCCCCGGGCCCAAAAACCCGGGGAAGAAAAACCAAAGGGCTTTAAAAAGTCTTGAGAAGTCAAAATTTTAAGGGAAAGAAATGATTGGGAGCCCAAAATGGGGACAAAAAAAGGTGAAGGGGATAAATGAGGAGAAAGGATCCCAAAACAAGAAGGAAAAGATGTGATATAATTAAAATTTCCTCCAAATTGTGGGGTAAAAAGAGATCAAAATTTCAGTAGAATAAGAAGGGGGGAAAAGGGAAGGTTGGGAAAAAACCTGGAAAAAAAAATTAAAAAAAAAAAAAAAAAAAAAAGAAAAAAAAAAACAAAAAAAAAAAAAAAAAAATAAAAAAAAAAAAAAAAAAAAAAAAATTTAAAAAAAAAAAAAAAAAAAAAAAAATTTAAAAAAAAAAAAAAAAGGGGGAAAAAAAAAAAAAAAAAAAAAAAAAAAATTTAAAAAAAAAAAAAAAAAAACATGTGGGGAAAAATAAATAGGGGGCTGCAGTTTTAATGCGGGCCAGAGAACGAACAATGACCTGTTGTTAGGTATATGAATTAAAAAGAAGTGCACTCTAATTAAAGGGAACTCATCGGGAAAGGGATAAGAAGAATGAAACTGCACTTACCCTGAAACGGAGGAAAAAAACGCTGAATAAAATTTTGGGTTTTTGGAAACCCCAAACATAAAACTGGGGAAAACTGGGAAAGCAGCAACGGGGAGCTCCCCCCAATTCCCCTTAAAGGCCATGAAATTCCACTGCAAATAAGTCATTTTTTAAAAAGACAGGTTTTTTCCCCAACAATAAGAAGCGTTTAAAAATCTACAGGATCTAGTGGAAGGGTTTAAGGTGAAAGAAGGAGGAAAAAAAAAATTTGGCTGTGATAAAAAGTTGTTGGAGGTTCGTAAAAAAAAAAGGGGTAAAAGGGAGGTGAGTCGTGTCTATCGAGGGGTTTCGTCTCCACAATATATTTGGGAAAATGCATCAAGTTCTCAGCGGAGGGGGGAAGATCCCCGTACCATTGATTTCAGAGGAGGTGGGGGGAGCAAGTAGAGATCGAGGTATTTTGGGGGAACCCAAAGAGGTCTGAGAGGGGGGGGAGATGGGGCCGGGAAAAAGAGGCACGGGCCGGGATAGAAGAATCCCTCCCAGTAAAAACAGAAGAAAAAGGGGAGGGTGGGAAATAAATGGGGAAAGAAGACGGGGGGGGGAAAAAGGGGAGAGAAGGGGATTTAAATGAGGGAGGTAAACCCTCCCCCTTCATGTGAGATTTAAAGAAAGGGGGTTTGAAAACCCAAAAGCACTGAGGCCAAAAAACGAAAAATGTTGAGGAATTGTAAGCATGGAGGAAGCAGAAATTTGGGTTTTGGACAGGTTTAACTTTGCAGGGAAAAGCCCAAAAGAAGTGTAAGGCATGCGAGGCTTGAAAACCAAAGAAACTAGCTTTTTGGGGAAGGAGCGGGAAGGTGGGAAGGGAAAAGGAAGGGGGGGGTTCAAAAGGATAAAACTTAAAAGAATTAGAGAGGGGGGAAACCCGAAGGGGTTTGACACTGGGGATTATTTAATAAAGCGTTTAAACCACATTGGTGGGGGTCCCGACAAGGTTGGTCTCTACCCATCCTGAATTTAAGGGGTATGAGGAAGATACCCCCCACTACGGAGCAGAGAGACAGCCTTTGCATATGTAAGGCCTTTTTCCCCTTTAAGCCAAATGATTTCTTGTTTTTTTTCGATAGGCCTGACAAAGGCGGGAGAAAGAAGGATGAGGTCATTGCAAAATGAGAAAAAGTGGGGGAGAAGACAGCAAAATGAATTTGGGATGATCTGCAGCATGCAACTGGGCATCCACCAAAGATATGCAATATTTTGTGGGAAAGGGCCCCAAAAAACGGGAATTTTTTGGCACTGTTGGGGAGTAGGGAAACCCCTTTACAGACAGTTAGGCGATGGGCCCCGGATATAAAAAGAGAATAGGGAAATTTTTGGAGTCTAAGGTTAAGAAGGCGATGGGTTTTTTGGAAAAAGGAACCCACCCCCGAGTGGGCAGGGAATATTTATCCCCCTTTTAGAAAAAGAAGGGGCCTGAAGGGGTAATTTCTCCTAAAAATCAGCAAAACAGAAAATCACCCCCTAAAAATGGTACGTGGTAAAACTAATGTACCCCTGCAAGAATTGAGAGTAGTGTGCTTTTGAACGGGAAATAGGTGTTATTATGGAAATAATATGGGGAAAAATCATGGCCTGTTCAGAATTTGAACTGTAATGGGTGCATGCAACCACTTCAAAGAACATGAAAAGATATATTTTGGCCAAATATCATTAAAAAGGGCTTTTTTAAAACTTTTGGTCCCGAAAAACAATCAGGGGAGGGGGTTGGAATAGGGAAAAGCATTTTTAAAAAAAAGTTGAAAAGCATTTAGCCCCTGTTTTACTTGTAAACATTGGGGTGCAAAGGAAAGGGTGTCGCATAAGTCAAATTTTTTGGGGGGCATTGAACAAAAATTGTCGGGAGTGGTCTGGGGCATTTAGGGGGTGTGCACAGGCGATGCAACCTGGGGAAGGTGGCGGTCCCAAAAAAACCCTTGGCCAAACCCTATTCGGGGGGAAACTGGAAACATCGTTATTTGGATGCAAAAAAGCAGAAGCATTAACAGAAATGGGTGGTGCCCCAGCACCTTTAAGCAAAGGGGATGAAGCTCATCCCCAGAAGGTTTCAGGGGGTTTTTTAAGAGTCTTGAGAATGGTCTAATTTTGAAGCTGGGTCAGAAAAGGATATGGGGACAGAAAAAAAGGGGGGGAAAAAGGAAAAATTATCCAGAAAAGAAGACTCCATTTATGATGCTTCCTTCTTGTTTTTTAATGAAAAAAAGAAAAAAGGAAAAAAAAAAAAGAGGGATTTTGCAGGGGACAGTCATAGAAAGGGAAGGAAGGGCCAAAAAATTTCTCCCCTCATCCAAAAAAAGGGGATAAATTTTGCTCATGGCAGCATAAAATGCAGCATGAAAAATTGTGCCTTTTCCTTTTTCTTCTTTCCCCGTTTTACCAAAAGCTCTGGATAACCTCACATCTACTGGCCCCTAAGCGGACAAAAGGGGAGGGGGGTCCCAAACTACCCCAAAGCATACTCCCTTTGGCTGGGCACATCCAGAACCAAAAGGGAGCCCTCTGGAGATCACCCACCATTTGAAGGGGGAACCCCCCCCCAAATTCTCAGAAAAACCGGAAGGGGGCAGGGTACCCCCAGACAAATTTAGATTCCCCGGGGAAATACACCACCCCAGGGGGCCCCCCGAGTGGGATTTAAAACCCCAGCCACTTCCCCCACCTAGGGAAAAAATAATGACAGAGGGGGAGGAAACCCCCTAAGGGCTACAAATGGGGGGGAAAAAAGGGGGATTGGGAGGGGGAGTTAATTGGGGAAAAAAGAGGGAATGGGGAGGATGGGACAGGGGGGGAGTGGGGGGATAATTGGGTTTTGTCTGGGAAGGAAACCAAAAAGGGTTTAAAATTTTGAGAAAAAAAGGGGCCTCATTTGGGCCTTTTTAACGAGCCCCCCCGAAAAGGGCCCCCCTCCATGGCTTTATTATATTCATCTTTTTAAAAAATGTATGGTTCCCGCTTCCACTCATTGCATTCCAGTTATTTCCACTTCCTGACAAATCTATACTGAAAGGGAAATTCTTTTTTTTCCCTTCCTGTCATTCCAAAAGGGAAACTTCAGCTTTCAATGGGGACCCTTTTTTTTGTGTCAATTCCCTCTAACAAAATGTATTTTTTTTACCTTGTCAATTCTCAAGTATTTTTTTAGGTGTTATTTTGTCTCCTTAACCCTTTCCCGTCCTCCCGTGTCGTTTAGGCTAAATTCCCCCTTTAAACTTTCTTCAAAGGGCTTCCCCTTATTTCTGGGAAATAGCCCTGTTGCAAACCTTTGCCCTTTTCTAAAATTTTTTGACATGTTGACCAGGTTTTGGAACCCAAATGGGCTGATCCCAAAAGGGGCTTGACGTACACAGTTTAGTTTTTTTAAAGATTTCCTTTCTCAGGGGATTGGAATGCTTTTTCTCAGGTTTTTCCCCGGTGCCCATTTGCTGTTTTCGTTTTCCCGGTTTATGGTGCTTTTAGGAGGGCTTTGGGTTTTTTACTCACCCCCCAGATCTTTTTTTTCCTTTAGGGCTTTGGCCCCCTAGCTTTTTACTCTGTCTGCAATTTTTTTTACCCTTCCCGATCCCTTTATGACTTTGCATTTTGGGAAAGGGTTTTTAAATTTGAGGGCCCCTGATGGACTAAGATTCAAACCCGTCCAAAGGGGTCTTTGTAGTCCTGCCTGGTCCCCCCATCGGGTTTAATTTTCTCAATAACTTTACATCATTTGCAAAAAGGAGCACTTCTCTTTCATCATGTTATTCACATATTCCAAAAATAGCACTGGTCAAGGATTGACCCCTGTGGAACCCTGCTCATCACAGGTGCCCACTGTGATACCTAGTCACATACCATGACTCGTTGTTGCCCCTTCAGGTATTCTCTGATCTTTGCAGTGCCTTTCCTGTTATATGTGCCTGATCCTCTAGCTTTTGCACTAATCTCTTCTGAAGGTCTTCTTGCAGTCCAAGAAAATGCAATCTTGTGATGAATGGTTTGAAAAACCGACAAGTTGAAGATTGAGACACTTATGCAGCATATGGGAATCTTTATTCAGGAACGTTTCGCCACACAGTGGCTTCATCAGTCCAATACAAAGAGGAAGGCGTAAGGAGAGGAGGAGTATGAGGTAATCAGTCCCTCAGCCTGGAGTCGATGTTTTCAGTCCATCGACTCCAGGCTGAGGGACTGATTACCTCATACTCCTCCTCTCCTTACGCCTTCCTCTTTGTATTGGACTGATGAAGCCACTGTGTGGCGAAACGTTTCTGATAAAGATTCCCATATGCTGCATAAGTGTCTCAATCTTCAAAATGCAATCTACCCACCCCTCTCACTCATGCCTTACTTCTATTGCCTTATCATTTCTAGTAAGTTCATGACAAAGGATTTCCTGTCCCTGAAACCATGCTTACCGTCATTGAAAACCTCATTCCTTACTAGGTACTCCACCATTCATCTCCTTATAATCCCCCCGGGGTTTTGCTATTATACTGTCGGACTTTGGTCTTATTTTAATGCTTCATGTTGTCTCTTTTTTTAAAAATTGGAACTATGTCCCTGTCTTCCAACCCAAAGTAGCGCCTGTTTCAATAATGTGTTGAACTTTTTTGTTGGGTAACATACACTCTGCTCCTCTTTGGACCCATGGGGAGATGTTACCCGCCCATCCCTTTTGAGGTATCTAGCTCGCTTAGTCCCTTTTCCTACTGTTGTATTTGTTGAACAGTTGAAAACTTTTTCCCCAAAAAGTGGCTTCATCAGCCCAAATACAAAGGGGAAAGGTGTAAGGACAGGGTATAAAGAAACTTTTTGCACAACAGGGGCTTATCAGTCCAATACAAAGCAAAAAGGTGTAAGGGAGGAGGAGTATGAGGTAATAGTTCCTCCCATCTTTTGGGCCTTTCGTCTCTTTGTAAACTTTTTGAAACGTGTTGAGTCCTCACATACTTCAGGGTCTTCCCTTGTAATCTCTCTCCTTCCCTTGCTCAGCCTGATTCCCGGGTCCTTGACTGTTTTTTTATCCTGTGGGCTGTAACGGGTTGGTCGATAGGGGCTTTTACGGTTGTAATTATTGTCGTTGAGCCTCCCTTTTTTACCTGTGATATTCATTTCTGCTCTACGACTGCTCTCTTTCTTTTGGGGTCCTTTGCTTTTTATACATCTTCGTTTTCTCTAAACACTGGCTTCGCCTTACCCCTTTTGGGAACCCAAGGGCCATCCGGGTTTTCTTGTTTTTTGTTACTTTTGGGGTACAAACCCTCCTCAGTTTCCCTTGCATATTTTTCCCAAAAATTTGCTATCTCTTTTTATGACTTCCTGCCTTTTCTGCCCCACTGAACCTGGCGTAAATTTTTGTCCCTGTTATTTTCCCTCTCTTGAATTTGGCTATTTCCCCCTTCCTGCATCCCCCCACTTGTAACTTCTAGTTTTAAAAAAAGTTCAAAAACCACTGGTCACTGGCCCTGGGGGTCTTTTGTATGTGATGCCCCTAAACATCTACACTACAATTACACTATTTGGGGTGAATATGGGTGTCTTGGGGGTTCTCCCTCCCTTGGTAGTGTCCTTATTTATTGGTACATGATTTTTTCCCCGCCCACCTCCCCATTTTTGCCTACACATTCTGGGCCCCCCCATGGGCTCAAGTTCCCCCAATTTCCTTTTTACTAAAGAAACCCAAAATCAGCAGCTTGCCTGCTCGCATGAGCCTTTTGGGGCACTTCACCATAGTCAACCATCACTTATTTTCTCTCATACTTTTCCCTTGACCCCCTACTTTTCTGTGGGGGGTTTACCACTGCAATTACCACCTTGGGACCTCCAGACGAAGTGTTCCCTTTTATGCCCCTTTTGTTTCTTTGTTCCTCTCTCCAGCTCATAAAAATCCCACTGTTTTTATGATCGGGTGCTACTCCTCCCCCCCTCTCTATTCCCTCTGTCTTTCCTAGATCTGATACCCATTGAAAGATGGAATTTTGTTTTCCCTTTTTTAGCTTGGTTTTTAGAGGCTATTTTCCGGTGTGCCTTTTGCTCTTTCATCCCATCCATCTATTCAGTTTTCCCTTTAGCTTTTATGTACCATACCTTCAGTTTCCTCTCAACACTGTGTTTGGGGGCTGTGGGGTTGGGGCCCCGCAGTGTGCTGTGGAATTTACAGCATGGTGGGGGTGTAAGTGTGGATTGTGGTTTTTTGCTGGGATAGCATGTTTGGGGGTGGGGTTTTGGGGGGTGGTTCGTGTGTGCAGCATTTGTTGATCTGCATGCTTGGTTTTCTTCTGCTGACTCTGTCCTTGACTCTCCTCATAGCCCCGTTTCGCTTTGTTCCTCACTTGTGTTGTTCTGTCTGCTCGTCCGATCTAAAATACCCTTGTATGTTGGATTCCTTCCCATGGGTTTTCTTTAGGATCCTGTTTTTACAGAATTTCGTCTTGAAAAAACAGTCACCCCGCCCATTTCTCCCCCTCCAAGACCTCCCCTATTTTTGAAAAAAATTTTCTTCTCCTCACCTTTTTTATTTAATGTTTCCAGTTCCTGTTTTCTTCCTACGTTTTTATTATGTGTCCCCCCCTTGCTTGCTAAGCCATGAAAAAAACACCCTTCCTTCCACCAGTGCCTTTTCCCTGGTCTTGAGTCCCTTTGCACCGCCTTGTTCCCTTTTTCTGTAACCTTTGGTGGCAGGGGGCCTCTGCATGGGGCCCATCTCCCCCTCCCTTTTCCCCTTTCCTTTTGCTATCCGGCTCCCCTTTGCTCTCTCTCTTTCATTCCTCGGCCCGCTTGGGGTGAAGGGCCCTTTGCTAAATCTTGTTCCTTCCTTCCGTTGGGCTCCTATTCAGTGGGGTTTTCCTATTCAGAGCTGTGTCTCCTTGGGCAAAGCCTGTAGCACATTTCGCTATTTTCCCCTTTTTTTAGGGGACCTATCCTGCTTTTTTTTGATTTCCCTTTTGACTCCCATTTCTTTCTGCCTGATTCTTTCTCCATTTTTGCGAAACGCTCACCTAGTTTGTCTCCCGCTTTTGTTCCCCCATTTTTACATTTCCTTCCCTTCATTTTCCTTCCATAACCATTTTCCTTTGATCCCCAAGCCCTCGACTTTGAGCCATTTTCTTCTGGGTTTGGTATGTGTGTGTGGTATGTACTCACCCAATTGGGTTGCAGGACACTATTCCCGGCCCCCCCTTTCCCCTGGTCCCTAGGTTCTCTTCCCTGTTCATGACTTTTTTCATACCTCATCTTAAAACTTGTAGGTTCCCGCCTCCACTATCTAACTTGCAGGTATTCCATTCCTAAACTACCTATGACCGAAAAATACTTCTAACATCCCTTGGACTCATCTGGGTTTTTAACTTCCAAAGTGACCCTTTTTTCTGTTCCACTCTCTGGGAAAATCCGTTGCCCACCTTTTTATTCCCTCAGTTTTTTATGTTTTTTCATGTCTCCCCCAGCCCCCCTGTCCCCCCGGATCGTCAGGAGATTTCCCTTTCCTTTTTTCGCAGGAATTCCCCTAGCCTTTGGGATTAACCTTGCACAAAAATTGCACTTTCTCTAAATTTTTGATGGTATAGTGTATCACCCAATTGTGGTTGCAGGGGGGCGAGACTCAGCCCCTGGCCCCGCCTCTTCACTGATACTACTGGTTCCCCTCTCTCTCGCTTCCCGAGCTTTGTCTCCCCTTCTTAAAAACATGTATGGTTCCCGCCCCCATACTTCACTTGCTGGTTTCCCCTTGCTGACAACTTATGACTGAAGATATAAATATAATCAAAAAGAAGCCTAAGCCCCAAGGGCTATACGCGCTGCAGGGTAGGGGAAAGGGAAAAAAGGAATTGGGGTGGAGAAGGGAGGGGGCATATCCAGGTTCAGAAAACAGGGGGCAGGGGATAGTACGGGGTAGAGGGAGCAAGAGATTGAAGTAGAAAGGGGTGAAGGTTCAAATTTGTGAAGTAAATCTTTTTGTCAAAAAGCATGAGAGAGTCCGGGTGAAAAATGGATCCATCAGCAAAGGGAAAATAAGAGAGAGCAGCGGATTTAAATAGATTGAAGTTTGTTGCCGAGCTAGTAGACCAACGTTGTTGCAACGGGTGTGAAGGTGGGAAGATATTGCAGTAAAATAGTCCGTAAATGGAATACCTCTATAGAAACTGGTAGGTCATGTACTGCTGACCGCGCAGCAGTGTCTGCCTGTTCATTGCCCTGTACGTCAACATGACCAGGGACCCAACAAAAAACAATATCTTTATGCTTGGTAAAGATGCGGCGTAGCGAAAGTTGGATACGGAGGACTAAGGGGTGAGGTGTATCAAATTTTTGTATAGCCTGTAAAGCACTAAGGGAGTCTGAGACAACCACAAATGATGACACAGGCATAGATGCAATAAGGATAAGTGCTGTAAGGATGGCATATAATTCAGCAGTAAAAATACTAGCCGAAGATAGTAAATGCCCTTGTACGACGCTGTCCGGAAACACTGCTGCGAATCCTACGCTGTCAGAAGACTTAGAGCCATCTGTGTACACAGCAATGGCATGAGAATGAGAGTGAAAGTGGTCAAGAAAAAGAGAGCGGGAAGCGACCGTAGACAGTTGGGCTTTCGAGCAAGGGAGGGAGAAAGAACAGACTCGAACAGCTGGAACTTCCCAGGGGGGTAGGGAAAAGTGAGATGCTACATGTACATAGAAAGGTGGTAGTTGAAGAGAAGACAAGAGCGAATGAAGGCGAAAGAAGAAGGGACGGAGTAACAGGGGTGGCGAACAAATAAAGAATGTTTACTATATCAGTGACCATTCTATAAATGGAAGGATTGCGGAGATCATGAGAGCGTACATAGTAGCGCAGGCAATGGGCATCACGCGGATCGGATAAGGATGGAACGTTCGCTTCTGCATAGAGGCTCTCGACAGGGGAAGAGCGAAAAGCACCAAGGCATAAACGTAATCCTTGGTGATGAATGGGGTTAAGGCTAGAGAGAGTAGCAGGAGATGCCGCTGAATAGATCTGGTCACCATAATCAAGTTTCGATAAAATAAGGGTGGAATGTAGGCGAAGGAGGGTTCGACGATCAGCTCCCCATGAAAGATGAGCAAGGGTTTTAAGAAGGTTCAGCCGGCTGTGACAAGTTGCCTTCAGAGAGGTAATGTGAGGTTTCCAGGATAACCTACAATCAAAGAGGAGGCCCAGAAACTTGACTGTATCACGTTCAGGGATACGGGAGCCATAGAGGTACAAAGGATGATCGGAGATGACAGAGCGTCTCTAGTGAAAGTGATTTGGTGGGTTTTAGTGCTGGAAAATTTAAACCCACGTGTGGTGGCCCAATTGGAAACACGGTCGACTGCATGTTGGAGAGAAACTGTAATGAGGTGACAGTCAGCGCCTGCACAGGTTATAGCGAAGTCATCAACATAGAGTGATGACCAAATATTTGATGGAAGACTAGAGGCCAAATCATTAATAGCAAGGAGAAAAAGTGTTGTGCTCAGAACACATCCCTGCGGGACACCTTCAGCTTGGATAAAGTCCGGGGAGAGCACATTATTAACCCGAACACGGAAATGCCTGTCAGTTAAAAAGTTCTTAAGGAAGGATGGTAGATTGCCTCGAAGGCCTAAGGAGTGGGCTTGGGCTAAAATATTATACCTCCAAGTTGTGTCATGCCTTCTCAAGGTCAAAAAATATGGCAATAACTGAGTGGTTATTTGCAAAGGCATTACGAACATACGTATCCAAGCGTTAGTAAGGGGTCTATGGTAGAACGTCCCTTACGAAAGCCAATATTGACGAGTGGAGAGACTGTTGTGTGTCTCTAAATACCACACTAAACGTCTATTTACTAGGCGTTCCATTACTTTGCAAACTGCACTGGTAAGAGCAATGGGACGATAGTGGGAGGTTTCATGTCCCGTAGTGCCTGGTTTGCGGAAAGGGAGAACAATGGCGGATTTCCACAGCTGTGGAAGAACTCCTTGTGACCAAATAAGATTGTAAAGGCGTAATAGGCTGCAAGGGCTGACTGATGTAAATGTTGTAGCATACGAATATGAATGTCGTCGGGCCCAGTGCCGATTGATTTGACAAGCTGAAGTGTTGCCTTTCCCTTCTTGAAGTGGAAAAGGCACATTATACTGTTCTTTCTGAGAGAAGAAAAGTCAAGGGTGCTAACTCTCTGGCAGACTTTTAGGAAAGAAATGAGGGGTATAGATGGAGTCCCCGAGAAACACGGACCAGATGATTGCCCAATTTCACTGGCAACATCTAGTGGGTTTGCTATATCAACACCCGGGAACCCGCAGAACAGGAGCCGGGGTCAGGAGAATATTTACCACTCAGTTTTCGTACTTTTTACCAGACTGCACTCATAGAGGAAGCAGAGGTGATGGGGGAGACATAATCTCGCCCAGCAAGTGGTTTAGCATCACGGATGACAAAGGCGAGCGATCGCACGCTTCTGTTTAAAATCAAGGAGTCGCTCTGTGGTTCTATTGTACCCGGGACCTGCCCCCTGCAGCGCGTTTCAAACGTACTGACGAGCACAAGCAGGAGACCACCAAGGCACGCATTTCTGAGAATGCCTGCCCGAGTTTGGGGAATAGAATGAGAAGCTGCGGTGAAAACGGAGGACGAGAAGAGGTGTAAAAGCTCATCCATGGAGGACGAAGAAGGAACCTCTTTAAAAACAGTTAGGTGTGAGTAAAGGTTCCAATTTGCCCGATTAAATTGCCAGCGTGGGGGGCGAAGAGGTGGCGAATATGAAGGGGAAGTAAGAATGATTGGGAAATGATCACTGTCATGTAAGTCCGGGAGAACAGACCAAGTGAAGTCTAATGCGGCGGAGGAAAGCAGACCCAAGATCGATGCAAGAGAGAGTACGAGTCCGGGATCAAAATGGGTGTGAGTACCTGTATTTAAAAAATGGAGGGGGTGGGTGGCAAGAAAAGCCTCTAACTGAATTCCACGGGAATCACAGTGAGACCCCCCCCAGAGGAAATGGTGGGCATTAAAATCACCAAGAAAAAAATGGGTGGCGGTAAGACGAAACAAGGAAGGCAAAACCCGGAATGATAATGCCCGAAAAGGGAAGAGAATAAAGAACAGAGCGTATACACCTTTAAGTGGATAGGGGTGCTGTTAATGTAGAAAGTAGAAAAAATAGCTGATGGGGGAATATCAGGCGGGAAAAAGGGCATTTTTCATTAAAGGCCCCAAAAGGAAAAAGGATCTAAGAATACAATAAATTATAGCCAGATGTAGAAATAACAGCAGAGTAAAATTTTGGGTTTCCCTGTAAAAAAAACACCAACAGGGCAAACTGGGAGAATCATCTGAACCCCCCCGATTACCTTGGGGCCGTAATTTCCCATTTAAAAAAGGGCCTGATTGGCAATGATAAAAATAGAAACCCCGCAGGAAAGGGGTTCCTACGGACTAAAGGGTTAAAAATCCATATGCGGAGGAGGGGAAAACTTTAAAAGCAGCGAAGGAAGGTGCGCTGTGAAGAAAGGAGTTGCGCAAAATGGAGCAGGGGAGAGGAAAGAGCGAAGGGTGGATCGTGTCCATTGATGGTTTGGTCTCGCAATATATTAGGTTGCTTCAAGTGTTTGGAAACAGAGATGTGAGGGGAAAAAAAAAGGGGGGGGGGGGGGGAAAAAAATTAATTTGGATGGTTCCAAAAGGGGGGGGGGGGGGGGAAAAGGGGGAGGGAACTGGGAAAGGGGGGGAAGAAGGGCAGGAAGGGAGGGGAAAAAAGGGGGGAAAAAAGGGAGGGAAAAAAAGGGGAAAGGGGGTACAGTAAGGGAGGAGGGGAACCCTTAAAAAAACAAGGGGGAAAAAGGAAGAGGGGGGAGGGGAAAAATAGGGGGGGGTGGGGGGAGGGAAGGATTTTTTTTCTTTGAAAATGAGGGGTGGGGGGTAAAAAATTTCCCCGAGGCTTGGGGGGAAACCAAAAGGGAAGAAAAGGGTTGAATAGGGAGTTGGGGAGGACGCAAAAAGGTGTACAGGGGGAAAAAGGGGGGGAAACCCCGGGGGGTTTAGAAAGGGGGTCCTGGGGGGTTTTAAAAAAGGAAAAAGAAAAAAATGGGGCTCCCCTTGGGGGGCGGATGGAAATCTGCCAGGCAAAGGGGGGACCTTTTGCCTTTTAGAAGGATTTCCCCTTTAAAACCCAAAGGCCGGGGGAAAAAAAGGGGATCGGGGTTAAGGGAAAAGGGCAAGAAGAGTTTAAATGGGTTGGGCCCCAAAGGGCTTGGGGTGTCTGCTATTTTGGGGAAAACCGTTTCTCCAGTTGTGGGTAGGGTACCCCCTTTTAACTTTTTAAATTTTGCTAATAAAAGGGGGGGGTTTGCTGCAAAATTAAAAGGCACATTCTGGGATTTACCCTGGGAGGAAAAAAGGCATTGAGGATTGGGGGTTTTTGGGCCAGCGTTCGAATGACCAAGGGGCTGGGGTTGAATTGGTTGGTAAATGCGGTACCCACAAAAAGGGAAGATTTTTTTCCAAATGCAGGAACTTTCTTGGGAAAAAAAAGAGAGATGGGGTGAGTAGGAATTTTTCCTTTCCGTCTTTAAACTGGAAATATTTTTAAAAAGGGTGAGTCCTGAAACAGGTAGAAAAAACAGTAAAATTTTAAATAAAAAAATTTTTAAAATTTTTTTTAAAAAAAAAAAAATGGAAAAAATAAAAAAAAAATTTTTAAAAAAAAAAAAAAAATTATAAAATTTTGTTTTTAAAAAAAATTGGGGAAAATAATTGGGGGGTTTTAAAATTGGGGGTAAAAGGGGGGGCCAAAAAAAAAAAGAAAAAAAAAAAAAAAGTATAAAAAAAAAAATAAAAAAAAAAAAAAAATAAAAAATAAATTTAAATTAAAGAAAATTTTCAAAAAATTTTTAAAATTTTTTAAAAATTTAAAATTTTTTTACCCTTTTTTTTTTAAAAAAAAAAAAAAAAAAAAAAAAAAAAAAAAAAAAAAAAAAAAAAAAAAAAAAAAAATTCCAAAATAAAAAAATTTAAAATAAAATTTCCAAAAAGAATAATGTTTAAAAAAATATTATAAAAAAAAAACATAAAAAATTTTAAATATTAAAATTAAAAGTTTGGCGACAAAAGGGGGGGGGGAAATAAACTTCCAAAACCCAAAATATCAAAGGGAAAAAATTTTTGGGGGGGAAAAGGGGGGAAATACTTTTAAGGGGGTAACCCCTTTAATATAGGAAGGGGGGGGCCCGGTACAAAAATAAAATTTTGGGGGAAAGGGAAACCCTTTTTTTCTTTTGAAAAAAAGGGGATTTGGGAGGTGGGGTTTTTGGGAAGGGGGAAGAGAAAAAACAATTAAACTTAATAGGGGGGTTACCCCAAAACAAAAAAAAAAAAATTTTTTTTTAAAATAAAAAGATTTTAAAAAGGGGTAAAAGGGGGGTTTTAAAAAAAAAAAATAAAAATTTTAAAATAAAATTTATGGAAAAAAAAATTTTTTTTAAAAAAGGATTTTTTTAAAATAAAAAAAAAAAAAAAAAATAAATTAAGGAAAAAAAATAATTTAAATATTTAAAATTTTTAAAAAAAAATGGGGATTTTTAAAATTTAAATATTTAAAAATAAATAAATTTCTAAAGGGGTTTAATATTTAAAAGTAAATTTTATATAAAAGGGGGGGGTTTTTTAAAATTTTAAAAAAAATTTTAAATTTATTTCAAAAATAAGTTTTTAAAAATTTATGATTATTATTTAAAATTAAATTTAAATTTTTAAAAAATTTTTAAATAAATAATAAAAATTAAAATGTTTTAAAAAAAAAAAATATGATATAAAAAAAAAAAAATAATTTTTAAAATTTTATTTAAAAAATTTTTTTTTAAAATAAAAAAAAACTTTTAAAATTAATTAAAAAAAATTAAAAATTTAAAAAAAAATTTTAAAAAAAAAAAAAAAAATATTTTATTAAAATAAAAATAAAAATTTTATTTTTTGGAAAAAAAAAATAAATTTTAAAAATTTTAATTTTTTTAAAAATATTTAAAAAAAAAAAAAAAATTTTATAAAAAAAAAAGAATAAGGGAAAAATATAATCGAAAAGTACCCCTTAAAAAAAAAACCCCAAAATACAAAGGGTAAATTCTAAATTCCAAAAACATTAAATTTTTTATCAAAGGGGCCCTTTTTTCTATACGCCAAAACCCCCCCTTTTTTTTAAAAAAAAAAAAAAAAAAAAAAAAAAAAAAAAAAAAAGGGGGGCCCGGGGGGCCAGGGGGGGGAAAACCCCCTTTTCCCCCCCCAAAACCTCCACCCAAGTAGGGGGTCACAAAAACCCCCCATACCACCCACCTAGTAAAACTCAACCGGGAACAAAACCCCTCCCCCCCACCTTGGGGACAAAAAAAAAAGGGGGCCCCCCCAAAACAAAACCCCCCGGCCCCCACCCCCAACCAAAAAACTTTCCCTTCCCCTTCCCCCCCAAAAACACCCAAAACCCCCCCCTACAAAACAAAACCCCCACCTTCCACCAAACTGCCCCCCTCCCCCCGGTGGGGTCCCCCCCGGTTCCCCCCACCAAAAAAACCTCCCGGGGGAAACCCGGCAAAAAACCCCCAAAGGGGGGGGGGGGGGGGGGGAAAAAAAAAAAAAAATTTGGGGGGGGGAAAAGGGGGGGGGGGAAATTGGTTCGGTTGAGGGGAGCCCATGGGAATTCCCGCCCCAAAAAACCCCCCCAAGGGGCCCCCAAGGGAGACGGAAAAATTCAAGTCCCCAGCAGCCGTTTTGGAGCCCGGTCCCCCCCCCCGGAAATTCTTTTGTCATTCCCCGAGTTTTGAGTCGTTTTCAGCCCTTTTCCCGTCCCCAGGATTCATAAATTTTAACCCCCTTAGACTTTTTTTTGTTGGGGGGGGAAATTTTTATTTTAAAAAAGGGCGGGGAAGGGTTTGGGGGGAGTGGGCGCTCCCAGGGGAAAAAGTTCGGGTCAAGACCTTTTTGACGGAAGTTTTTTTAGGTTTTAAACGGCCTAGGGGCACCATTTGTTTTTTATTTTCCGGGTTGGGGTGTCATGGCCAACCCCGGTTTCTTGAGGGGGGTCGTGTCCCCCCCTTTCCCGGGTCTCGCCCCCCCCAATTTCTGGCAAGGCTGGAAAGGGGGGGTTTCCCAGAGATACACTCGTCGCCCGAAAGACACCCAAAGCTACTCCGGGATACAGGAGAGGGATCGGGACATCCCCAGGCGATCCAGATTCCACGGCAAACTACGCCACCGCTAAGAACCTCAACGGAATGGGATGGACCCCGGTATCCTTTCCCCTACCTAGGAACTAGCGTGCCTGTGGGAGAAATCCCAAAGGACAAAAAGAGGAAGGGCAAAAGGGAGGGGTGGGGAGGAGGAGGAGGAAAGGAAAAAGGGGAGGATGGGGAGGATGGGATAGGGGAGGGGAGATTGGGGGGTAATTAGGTTCGGTCTGAGGAAGAAGACCGATAGGTCTAATTCCTCAGACCAAGAGCCTCTTCACCACGCCAAGGAGCCCCCCTTGAAGAGGTATGACTGAAGAAATACTTCCTAACGTCCCTGTGACTCGTCTGAGTCTTCAGCTTCCAGTTGTGACCCCTTGTCCCTGTGTCCCCTCTCTGGAACATCCTATCTCTGTCCACCTTGTCTATTCCCCGCAGTATCTTGTATGTCGTTATCATGTCTCCCCTGACCCTTCTGTCCTCCAGTGTCATCAGTCCAATTTCCCTTAACCTTTCCTCGTACGACATTCCCTTGAGCTCTGGGACTAGCCTTGTTGCAAACCTTTGTACTTTCTCTAACTTCTTGACGTGCTTGACCAGGTGTGGGTTCCAGACTGGTGCTGCATACTCCAGTATGGGCCTAACAAAACACAGTGTACAGTGTCTTGAACGATTCCTTATTAAGGTATCGGAACGCTATTCTCAGGTTTGCCAGGCGCCCGTATGCTGCACCAGTTGTTTGGTTGATGTGTGCCTCCGGTGATGTGCTCGGTGTCATGGTCACCCCAAGGTCTTTCTCCCTGAGTGAGGTCTGTAGTCTTTGTCCACCTAGCCTATACTCTGTCTGCGGTCTTCTTTGCCCCTCCCCAATCTTCATGACTTTGCATATGGCTGGATTGAATTCGAGAAGCCAGTTGCTGGACCACATGTCCAGCCTGTCCAGGTCTCTTTGCAGTCCTGCCTCATCCTCGTCCGATTTAATTCTTCTCATCAACTTCACGTCATCTGCGAACAGGGACACTTCAGAGTCTATTCCTTCCATCATGTTGTTCACATATATCAAAAATAGCACTGGTCCTAGAACTGACCCCTGTGGGACCCCGCTCGTAACAGGCGCCCACTGTCATACCTCTTCACGTACCATGAGTCGTTGCTGCCACCGTGTTAGGTATTCCCTTATTCATTGCAGTGCCCTCCCTTTTACGTGCACCTGATCCTCCAGCTTCTGCACTAATCTCTTGTGGGGAAAATGTGTCAAAGGCCTTCCTGCAGTCTAGGAAACGCAATCTACCCACCCCTCTCTCTCGTGTCTTACTTCTGTTACCTTGTCATAAAACTCCAGGAGGTTTGTGATACAAGATTTGCCTTTCATGAACCCATGCTGGTTTTCATTTATAATCTTGTTTCTTTCCAGGTGTTCGACCACTCTCCTCCTGATAATCTTCTCCATGACTTTGCACACAATACATGTCAGAGACCACAGGTCTGTAGTTTAGTGCCTCGTTTCTGTTTCCTTTCTTAAATATGGGGACTACATTAGCTGTCTTCCATTTCTCAGGTAGTTGCCCAGTTTCAAGGGATGTGTTGAAGATTGTGGTTAGAGGCACGGACAGCATCTCTGCTCCTTCTCTAAGGACCCATGGGGAGATGTTGTCCGGTCCCATGGCCTTTGAGGTGTCAAGGTCACTTAAGAGCTTCTTCACCTCCTCCTCAGTTGTTCTTATGTCATCCAACACTTGTTGGTATATTCCCTCTTGATGTTCCTTCTGTGTTGTTTTCCCCACAGCCCTTCCTGTCTCTACTGTAAAAACTTCCTTAAATCTCCTGTTCAGCTCCTCACATACCTCCTGATCATTTCTTGTGAGTTCTCCACCTTCTGCCCTTTAAATTTCTGATCACCTGGTCTTTGACTGTTGTCTTCCTCCTGATGTGTGTGTGTATGTGTGTGTGTGTGTGTGTGTGTGTGTGTCTGTGTGTGTGTCTGTGTCTGTGTGTGTCTGTGTCTGTGTGTGTCTGTGTCTGTGTGTGTGTGTGTGTGTGTGTGTGTTGTGTGTGTGTGTGTGTGTGAGTGTGTGTGTGTGTGTGAGTGTGTGCGCGCGTGTGTGTGTGTCCGCGTGTGTGTGTGTGTGTGCGTGTGTGTGTACTCACCTATTTGTGGTTAAGATAAGAGAAGATAAGATTTCGTTCGGATTTTTAACCCCGGAGGGTTAGCCACCCAGGATAACCCAAGAAAGTCAGAGCATCATCGAGGACTGTCTAACTTATTTCCATTGGGGTCCTTAATCTTCTCCCCCAGGATGCGACCCACACCAGTCGACTAACACCCAGGTACCTATTTGCTGCTAGGTGAACAGGACAACAGGTGTAAGGAAACGTGTCGAAATGTTTCCACCCGCCGGGAATCGAACCCGGGCCCTCCATGTGTGAAGCGGGAGCTTTAGCCACCAGGCCACCGGGCCACCAGTGGTCGAGTCATAGTTCCTGGCCCTGCCTCTTCACTGATTGCTACTAGGTCCTCTCTCTCCCTGCCCCATGAGCTTTATCATACCTATGTATGGTTCCTGCCTCCACTACGTCACTTTCTTGGCTATTCCACGGCCTGACTACTTTATGACTGAAGAAATACTTCCTAACATCCCTTTGATTAATCTGAGTCTTCAACTTCCAATTGTGACCTCTTGTGTCTGTGTCCATTCTCTGGAACATCCCGTCTTTGTCCACCTTGTCTATTCCATGCAGTATTTTGTATGTCGTTATCATGTCTCCCCTGACCTTCCTGTCCTCCAGTGTCGTCAGGCCGATTTCCCTG
Organism: Cherax quadricarinatus; assembly: GCF_026875155.1. Classification (NCBI taxonomy): domain Eukaryota; kingdom Metazoa; phylum Arthropoda; class Malacostraca; order Decapoda; family Parastacidae; genus Cherax; species Cherax quadricarinatus. The sequence goes on from NC_069440.1 coordinate 36,380,958, forward strand.
CCTGATCCTCATCCGATTTGATTTTCTCATTAACTTCACATCATCTGCAAACAAGGACACTTCTGAGTCTATCCCTTCCGTTATGTCATTCACATATACCAAGAACAGCACAGGTCCTAGTACTGGCCCCTGTGGAACCCCGCGTGTTACAGGCACCCACTCTGACACCTCGTCACGTACCATGACTCGTTGTTGCCTCCCTGTCAGGTATTCTCTGATCCATTGCAGTGCCTTTCCTGTTATGTGTGCCTGATCCTCTAGCTTTTGCAGTAACCTCTTGTGAGGTACTGTGTCGAAGGCCTTCTTGCAGTCCAAAAAAATGCAGTCGATCCACCCCTCTCTCTCTTGTCTTACTTCTGTCACCTTGTCATAAAACTCCAGTAGGTTTGTGACACAGGATTTTCCTTCCCTGAAACCATGCTGGTTGTCAATTATACTCTTGTTTCTTTCCAGGTGCTCCACCACTCTCCTCTTAATGATCTTCTCCATGGCTTTGCATACTATACACGTTAGTGATACAGGTCTGTAGTTTAATGCCTCATGTCTGTCTCCCATTTTAAAAATTGGGACTAAATTTGCCATCTTCCATACCTCACGGAGTTGCCAAGTTTCAACTGATGTGTTGAAGATCTTTGTTAATGGCACACACAGTATCTCTCCTCCCTCTTTAAGGACCCATGGAGAGATGTGTGTGTGTGTACTCATCTATTTGTACTCACCTATTTGTGGTTGCAGGGGTCGAGTCACAGCTCCTGGCCCCACCTCTTCGCTGATTGCTACTAGGTCCTCTCTCTCCCTGCCCCATGAGCTCTATCATACCTCGCCTTAAAACTATGTATGGTTCCCGCCTCCACTACGTCACTTTCTAGGCTATTCCACGGCCTGACTACTCTATGACTGAAGAAATACTTCCTAACATCCCTTTGATTCATCTGAGTCTTCAACTTCCAATTGTGACCTCTTGTGTCTGTGTCCCTTCTCTGGAACATCCCGTCTTTGTCCACCTTTTCTATTCCGTGCAGTATTTTATATGTCGTTATCATGTCTCCCCTGACCCTCCTGTCCTCAAGTGTCGTCAGGCCGATTTCCCTCAACCTTTCTTCGTAGGATAATCCCCGTAGCTCTGGGACTAGTCTTGTTGCAAACCTTTGCACTTTCTCTAATTTCTTGACGTGCTTGACTAGGTGTGGATTCCAAACTGGTGCTGCATACTCCAGTATGGGCCTGACGTAAATGGTATACAGTCTTAAACGAATCCTTACTGAGGTATCGGAACGCTATCCGTAGGTTTGCTAGGTGCCCGTATGCTGCAGCAGTTATCTGATTGATGTGTGCTTCAGGAGATATGCTCGGTGTTATACTACATTGTGTCTGCGGTCTTCTTTGCCCTTCCCCAATCTTCATGACTTTGCATTTGGCAGGCTTAAATTCAAGGAGCCAGTTGCTGGACCAGGCTTGTAGCCTGTCCAGGTCTCTTTGTAGTCCTGCCTGATCCTCATCCGATTTGATTCTTCTCATTAACTTCGCATCATCTGCAAACAAGGACACTTCTGAGTCTATCCCTTCCGTTATGTCGTTCACATATACCAAGAACAGCACAGGTCCTAGGACTGACCCCTGTGGAACCCCGCTTGTCACAGGCGCCCACTCTGACACCTCGTTGCGTACCATGACTCGTTGTTGCCTCCCTGTCAGATATTCTCTGATCCATTGCAGTGCCTTTCCTGTTATGTGTGCCTGATCCTCTAGCTTTTGCAGTAACCTCTTGTGAGGAACTGTGTCGAAGGCCTTCTTGCAGTCCAAAAATATGCAGTCGATCCACCCCTCACTCTCTTGTCTTACTTCTGTCACCTTGTCATAAAACTCTAGTAGGTTTGTGACACAGGATTTTCCTTCCCTGAAACCGTGCTGGTTGTTAATTATACACTTGTTTCTTTCCAGGTGCCCCACCACTCTCCTCCTGATGATCTCCATGACCTTGCATAATATACACATTAGTGATACAGGTCTGTAGTTTAGTGCCTCATGTCTGTCTCCCTTTTTAAAAATTGGGACTACATTTGCCATTTTCCATACCTAAGGGAGTTGCCCAGTTTCAAATTATGTGTTGAAGATCTTTGTTAATGGCTCACACAATATCTCTGCTCCCTCTTTAAGGACCCACGGAGAGATGTTGTCTGGTCGCACCGCCTTTGAGGTGTCAAGTTCGCATAGCAACTTCTTCACCTCGTCCTTGGTTATATGTACCTCATCCAGCACTTGCTGGTGTGCCCCCAATCTGATTTCCTGGAGTCCTACTGGTTTCCACTGTAAATACCTCTTTAAATCTTGTGTTGAGCTCCTAACGTACCTCTTGGTCGTTTCTTGTGAATTCCCCATCACCCTTCCTCAGTCTGATTACCTGGTCCTTGACTGTTTTCCTCCTGATGTGGCTGTACAACAGCTTTGGGTCAGTCTTTAGTTTTGATGCTATGTCATTTTCATATTGTCTCTGAGCCTCCCTTCTTATCAGTGCATATTCGTTTCTGGCTCTTCGGCTGATTTCTTTATTTTCCTGAGTTTTCTTTCTTCTTTTACCTTTTCCCCTTCTCTAGTACACCTAGTTTTTGCCTCCCTACACCTTTGGGTGAACCAAGGACTCGTTCTGTTCTTCCCATTATTTGTTTGCCTTGGGAACAAACCTCTGCTCTGCCTCCTTGCATTTTGTTGCTACATAGTCCATCATTTTTTTGTTACTGGTTTTTCCTGTCAGTTCCCTCTCCCCTTGAATGTCTTGAAGGAAGTTCCTCATGCCTGAGTAGTTCCCCCTTTTGTAGTTTGTTTTTTCCCAGCCTATTCCTGCTACTCTTTCCACTTGGAGCTCAACTATGTAGTCGAAGCACAGAACCACATGATCACTAGCTCCCAGGGGCCTTTCATACATGATACCCTCGATGTCCGAACTACTCATGATGAATACAAGGTCCAGCCTATCTGGTTCATCCTCTCCCCCTCCTCTGGTAGTGTCCCCTAACATGTTGATGCATGAGGTTTTCCAGTACCACATCCATCATCTTGGCTCTCCATGTTTTGGGACTCCCATGGGGCTCCAGGTTTTCCCAGTCAATCTCCTTGTGATTGAAATCACCCATAACTAGTAACTTTGCTCCCCCCGTGTGTGCTCTCCTGGCCACCTCGGCTAGTGTGTCGATCATTGCTCTGTTGCTCTCATCGTATTCTTCTCTTGGCCTCCTGCAGTTCTGTGGTGGGTTGTACATTACTGCAATTATCACCTTATGTCCCTCAGACTGGATTGTTCCTACTAAGTAGTCCCTTTCGCCCGTGCCATCCATTTCTTCCATTTTCTCAAAACCCCACTGGTTTTTAATGAGCAGTGCAACTCCTCCTCCCCTCTCCTCCCTCTGTCTTTCCTGAGGATTTGGTATCCGGATGGAAAGATTGAATCTGTTATTATTCTTGTGAGTTTTGTTTCTGTGAGTGCTATTATGTCTGGGGATGTCTCTTTGATTCTTTCATGCCACTCCTCATACTTGTTTGTTATTCCATCTCCATTTGTATACCACACCTTCAACTTCTTTTCTAAGACTGTGGTCTGGGAATAATATTGGGGTTGGGGAAGTAGGAGACCTGGTAAGGAACTATGGGTTGTTGCTGTGGGGGTGGAGTTTGTAATGTAGTGGGTGGGGGCATTGGATGTGGCCTGGGTGTTTTGATTTAGAGTGTTTGGTTGCACTGGGGTTGACCTGGTTGGGAGGCTTCTATAGGAATTTTGTGAGGGAGGCTGTATTTTGATCTTCTTCCTGGGTCTGTGATCTCCTGTCTGCCCTTCTTCATCCCCTCTTTTCCTCCTTTCGCCTTTGTACCATCTCTCTCATTTCTGCCTTTCTTTTTGTGTTCTGTCGAGGTCGAGATCACCTTCCTGTATGCCGGCATGCCCCCTTAATCGTGCTTTCTCCTGAGAGTCCTGGTCTGAGTCGCTTCTGCCTTGAAGGTCACTTTCACTGGCCGGGTTTCTTTTTTTTACAAACCCCCCTATTCTCCAAAAAATTTTCCAGCTGGGTCCATGTCGTCTTCTCCTATTGCTTTCATGATGCTTTCAATTGCTTTTTTCCCCTTGTTTTCTTGCTTCATATGTTTCCCCTTCAACTTCCTGGAGCCCATTACAAAAAGACTGACCTCACCCTTTCATTTCTCCCACTGCATATCCCTGTGTATCCCCCTCATTTAATTTGGTTTCCTCCACTGCAGCTTTCCTTTCTTCAGTTTCACTGGATAATGTACTTGGGCTCATTGGCCTGTCATTTTCCCTTCTCGGCTTTCCTTGGGCTCTGTTGTTGTCTGTTAGGGCCTCCACATAAAGGTTAGCTCTTTCATTTACAACAGTCTCCTCTGATAGAGCTTCCCCATGCAGTTGTGCCCCTTCTTTCCCTGCAGTCCCCATATTTGTGGCTGAGGTAGCAGTCTCTGTTGTCAATCCCAAAATGTTCTTTAGTTCTTTAGGCTGTTTCAGATTTTTCAGTTCCTCTTCTAAACTCTGTATCCTAGCCTCTGCTGTTTTGACATGCACCTCCCACTTCCTGCTTTCCATATCTATCCTCTCTTCCATTCTCATGCTAAGTTCTTCTAGTTTCTTTTCCCATTCATGATCCCTTTTTATGAGCCTGCTGCCCAATCTTCTTTGCAGTTTCCCTCCTCCTGTCCCTTGGTTTTCTTGTTGCTCTCTGACAACCCCATTTTTGTTTTATCCTGAATGCCTCAGAGTGGAAACCTATTAGTTCTGTATGTTAGGTTAGTAGTGTGTATGTCAGAGTGTGGGGGGGAGGTAGTGGAGGAACTGTGGCTATGTGGGAGAGGAGTGGAGAGGGGTGGGAGGGGGGGGGTGAATGGGGGAGGGGAGGGTGAATGAGGGAGGGAGGGATCAGGGAAGAAGTGAGATGTCGGTGGTGAGGGGGGGGAGTGTATGTGTGAGTCTGGATATGGGTTTTGTGTGTGTGTGTTTGTGTTTTGGGGTGAGTGTGGGGTGTGTGTGTGTGTTAATTTTTTGTGGAATTATGTGTGGGTTTATTATGTACTGAAAGGTAGGTGGCTTGTGCGTTGTAATGTAGAGTTTCAGTGATCCTTTGCTGCCCACAACTTCTTTTGACCTGACCCCCAACCTCCTGGGGGTTGACGGCATGTAATTACAGTGTGTGTGTGTGTGTGTGTGTGTGTGTGTGGGGTGTGTGTGTGTGTGTGTTTGTGTGTGTGTGTTTTTGTATGTGTATGTGTGTGTATGTGTGTGTATGTGTGTGTTATGTGTGGGGTGTGTGTGTGTGTGTGTGTGTGTGTGTGTGTGTGGTGTGTGTGTGTATGTATGTATGTATGTATGTATGTATGTATGTGTGTGTGTGTGTGTGCTGCTCAAAGAGCGTTTATCCCATATAAAGAAATTAGATCAAATAGAAATGACCCAAAATGGATGAATAATAGGCTCAAATATCTACTAGGGCATAAGAAAGGAATTTATAGGCGTATCAAAAGAGGTGAGGGTCATCTTATGAATCAGTATATTGACATTAAGAGGGACATTAAAAAGGGGATAAGAAAAGCTAAAAGGGACTATGAAATTAAAGTTGCTAGGGATTCTAAAACTAACCCAAAAAGTTTTTTCCAGGTCTATAGAACAAAAGTTAGAGATAAGATAGGTCCCCTTAAAAATAACTATGGGCACCTTACTGACAAAGAGAATGAAATGTGCTTGATTTTAAATAATTATTTTCTCTCAGTTTTACACAGGAAGACACTAACAATATTCCAGCAATTAATTTTTACAGTGGGCTAGAAGAAGATAAATTATGTAACATCACAGTCACTAGTGAGATGGTTGTGAAGCAGATAGACAGACTGAAGCAAAATAAGTCGCCGGGTCCTGATGAGGTTTTTTCAAGGTTTCTTAAGGAATGCAAAATGGAACTCTGTGAACCATTAACTAATATTTTTAATTTATCTCTTCAAACAGGTGTAGTGTCTGATATGTGGAAGATGGCTAATGTAACTCCTATTTTTAAAACAGGGGACAAGTCGTTACCGTCAAATTACCGCCCAATAAGCCTGACCTCAATTGTAGGCAAATTACTAGAGTCAATTATAGCTGAGATTATAAGAAGCCATCTCGATAAGCATAGCTTGATTAATGATACTCAGCATGGATTCACAAGAGGCCGATCTTGTCTAACTAATTTATTAACTTTCTTCAGTAAAGCTTTTGAGGCTGTTGACCACAATAAAGAATTTGATATTATTTAATTAGATTTTAGTAAGGCTTTTGATAGAGTTCCGCAACATAGACTGTTAAAGAAAGTGGCAGCTCATGGCATTGGGGGAAAAGTGCTCTCGTGGATCGAGTCATGGCTCACAGACAGGAAGCAGAGAGTGTCCATAAATGGGGTTAAATCCGAGTGGGGATCTGTAACAAGTGGCGTTCCACAGGGATCAGTCTTGGGCCCGTTGTTGTTTATAATATATATCAATGATCTTGATGAGGGAATTACTAGTGATATGAGCAAATTCGCCGATGACACAAAGATAGGTAGGATAATTGATTCAAACGTAGATGTTATGGAACTTCAGGAGGATTTAAACAAACTCTATTCTTGGTCAGAAAAGTGGTAGATGCAGTTCAATGTAGATAAATGCAAGGTTCTGAAGCTTGGGAGTGCCCATAACCCTAGTACTTATACGTTAAATGATGTAGAACTTAGCCATACAGATTGCGAAAAGGACTTGGGGGTTATGGTGAGCAGCAACCTTAAACCAAGACAGCAATGCCTAAGAGTACATAATAAGGCAAATAGATTACTGGGATTTATATCAAGAAGTGTAAGCAACAGAAGTCCAGAGGTCATTCTGCAGCTTTATACATCATTAGTAAGGCCTCACCTAGATTATGCAGCTCAGTTCTGGTCTCCGTATTACAAAATGGACATAAATTCGTTAGAAAACATTCAGCGTAGGATGAGTAAATTAATACATAGCATTAGAAATCTTCCTTATGAAGAAAGATTGAAGACTCTTAAGTTACATTCACTTGTTAGACGAAGAATGAGGGGAGACCTGATCGAAGTGTATAAGTGGAAGATAGGTATTAATAAAGGGGATATTAATAGGGTCTTGAGGATGTCTCAACAAGAGAGAACCCGCAGTAATGGATTTAAATTAGATAAGTTTAGATTTAGAAAGGACATAGGAAAGTATTGGTTTGGAAATAGGGTGGTTGATGAGTGGAACAGTCTACCTAGTTGGGTTATTGAGGCTGGGACTTTGAGTAATTTCAAATCTAGGTTGCATAAGTACATGAGTGGGAGGGGTTGGATTTGAGTGGGACTTTCACATCAGAGCTTATTTCTTGGGTGGCATTGAAAATTGGGTTGGGCAAATGTTTTGTTAGTGGGATGAATTGTAAAGGACCTGCCTAGTATGGGCCAGCAGGCCTCCTGCAGTGTTCCTCCTTTCTTATGTTCTTATGTGTGTGTGTGTGTGTGTGTGTGTGTGTGTGTGTGTGTGTGTGTGTGTGTGTGTGTGTGTGTGTGTGTGTGTGTGTGTTTTGTGTTTGTGTATGTGTGTGTGTGTGTGTGTGTGTGTGTGTGTGTGTGTGTATGTGTGTGTGTAATTATGTGTCGAATTATGTGTGGCTTTATTATGTGTCTGAAAAATAGGTGGCTTGTGCTTGGAGTGTAATGTGGATTCTCAGTTGTCGCTTTGTCCACAACCTCTTGTGACCTGACTCCCACCCTCCTGAGACTTACGCTCACCTACTTACAATGTTGCCTATGCTTGACCTGCTTATAGTAAGTTAATCGCCTTGTTCAATGGATTACCAATTGCTATTCTTTATTGAATACTTGAGTGCCTATTCTTTATCGTGCTATGAGAGTTAGACCATTCACATTCAGCTTGGCAGTTAATTGGAACCTGGAACCCCACACCCAAACAACCACTCATAGGTGATACAGTACTTGTAGTGCAGCTACAGCCTGTAGATTGTCCACTCGATGTGACGTCCTGGCGTAGATCCACTCGATGTACGTCCTGGCTTAGATCCACCTCAATTTCTTCTCGTTAATAATGTACCCTATTCACTATATTTCTCTCACTGGTCACACGATTGTTTCACTTTATTATCTTTCTTGGGTGACACTTTACAACGTCGCCTTACCACCCACACTAGCCTGCCCACTCTGCTCCACAACGTTTTTATTTTCTAGATCACTTACAAAATTGTGGCTCTCCCCACACTTATGTGGCTCAGGCAGATTAAAAATCACTTCTAGGATTGTTCACTACCTTGACACACTTAGCAACCCTTGCAGAACACTTGGGTAGCCCTAGAAAACACTTACATTCCCGGAGCACGGAAGGTGTGACTCACGCGCTCGGAGTCCCTACATGTGTGTGTGTGTGTGTGTGTCCTCACCTAGTTGAGGTTGCAGGGGTCGACTCTGAGCTCCTGGCCCCACCTCTTCACTGATTGCTACTGGGTCGCTCTCCCTGAACCGTGAGCTTTATCATACCTCTGCTTAAAGCTATGTATGGATCCTGCCTCCACTACATCGCTTCCCAAACTATTCCACTTACTACTCTGTGGCTGAAGAAATACTTCCTAACATCCCTGTGATTCATCTGTGTCTTCAAATTCCAACTGTGTCCCCTTGTTGCTGTGTCCAATCTCTGGAACATCCTGTCTTTGTCCACCTTGTCAATTCCTCTCAGTATTTTGTATGTCGTTATCATGTTCCCCCTATCTCTCCTGTCCTCCAGTGTCGTCAGGTTGATTTCCCTTAACCTCTCCTCACAGGACATACCTCTTAGCTCTGGGACTAGTCTTGTTGCAAACCTTTGCACTTTCTCTAGTTTCTTCACGTGCTTGGCTAGGTGTGGGTTCCAAACTGGTGCCGCATACTCCAATATGGGCCTAACGTACATGGTGTACAGGGTCCTGAACGATTCCTTATTAAGATGTCGGAATGCTGTTCTGAGGTTTGCTAGGCGCCCATGTGCTGCAGCTGTTATTTGGTTGATGTGCCCTTCAGGAGATGTGCCTCGTGTTATACTCACCCCAAGATCTTTTTCCTTGAGTGAGGTCTGTAGTCTCTGGCCCCTTAGACTGTACTCCGTCTGCGGTCTTCTTTGCCCTTCCCCAATCTTCATGACTTTGCACTTGGTGGGACTAAACTCCAGGAGCCAATTTCTGGACCAGGTCTGCGGCCTGTCCAGATCCCTTTGTAGTTTTGCCTGGTCTTCGATCGATTATTATAATCAAAAAGAAGCGCTAAGCCACAAGGACTATACAGCGCTGCAGGGCAGGAAGGAAGCGAGGGCATCAGGTGGCAAAAGGGAGATGGATGAGTAATAGGTTACGTATAACAGCGGGGTAGTGGATGGTGAAAGGGTAAAGGGCAGCAAGAGACTGAACTAGAAAGGGCTGAGGGGAGTGCGAAAAGTGTCATCAGAGTTTGTGGAGTAAATCAGTCGTTGTCAAGAAGTCAATGAGAGAGTCAGGATTAAAGGAGGGTCCATCAGCAAGAAGGGAAGGTAAAGAGAGAGTAGTAGAACGAAGACGACGTTGGAGATAAATTCTGCGTGCTCGTTGATAGAGAGGGCAGTCTAACAGAATGTGGCAAATCGATACTGGAACTTGACACTGCTCACAGAGAGGAACAGGGTGCCTCTTCATGAGATACCCATGAGTAAGACGAGTGTGGCCAATGCGAAGGCACTGATGACAAGAAGACGGCCAGTAACCTATGCTCGGTTTAATAGAATGAAGTTTGTTACCGAGCAGAGTTGACCAACGTTGTTGCCAACGGGCGCGAAGGTGGGTAGCTATTGCAGCAAAATAGTCCAGAAATGGAACACCTCTATAGGAAATTGGTAGGTCATGTACTGCTGACCGTGCAGCAGTGTCTGCCTGTTCATTGCTCTGTATGTCGACATGACCAGGGACCCAACAAAAAACAATATCTTTATGTTTGGTAGAGATACGGCGTAGCCAAAGTTGGATACGGAGAACTAGGGGGTGAGATGTATCAAATTTTTGTATAGCCTGTAGAGCACTAAGGGAGTCTGAGACTACTACAAATGATGACACAGGCATAGATGCGATATGAATAAGTGCTGCAAGAATGGCATACAATTCAGCAGTAAAAATGCTAGCCCAAGATAGTAAATGCCCCCGCACGATGCTGTCCGGAAACACTCCTGTGAATCCGACGCCATCTGAAGACTTAGAGCCATCTGTGTACACAGCGGTGGCATGAGAATGGGAGTGGAAGTGATCAAGAAAAAGAGAGCGGGAAGCCACCATAGGCAGTTGAGCTTTCGAGCAAGGGAGTGAGAAAGAACAGACCCGAACAGCTGGAACTTATCAGGGGGGTAGGGAAAAGTGAGATGCTACATGAACATATAAAGGTGGTAACTGAAGGGAAGACAAGAGTGAATGTAGGCGAAGAGAAAAGGGATGGAGCAAACAGGGGCGGCGAACGAATAAAGAATGTCTACTAATATCGGTGACCATTCCATAAATGGAAGGATTGTGGAGATCGTGAGAGCGTATATAGTAGCGAAGGCAATGGGCATCACCACGGTCAAACAAGGATGGAACATTTGCTTCTGCATAGAGGCTCTCAACAGGGGAAGAGCGAAAAGCACCAAGGCACAAACGTAATCCTTGGTGATGGATAGAGTTAAGGCTAGAGAGAGTAGCAGGAGATGCCGCAGAATAAATCTGGTCACAATAATCGAGTATCGATAAAACGAGGGTTGAATGTAGGTGAAGCAGAGTTCGACGATCAGCTCCCCAGGAAAGATGAGCAAGGGTTTTAAGAAGGTTTAGCCGGCTGTGACAAGTTGCCTTCAGAGAGGCAATGTGAGGTTTCCAGGATAACCTACAGTCAAAGAGAAGGCCTAGAAACCTGACTGTATCAGGGATACGGGAGCCATAGAGATACAAAGGATGATCGGAGATGACAGAGCGTCTAGTGAAAGTAATTTGGTGAGTTTTGGTACTTGAAAATTTAAGCCCATGCGTGGTGGCCCAAGTGGAAACGTGGTCGACCACATGCTGGAGAGAAACTGCAATGAGATGACAGTCAGCGCATGGACAAGCAATAGCGAAGTCATCAACATAGAATGATGACCAAATATTGGATGGAAGAACAGAGGCCAAATCATTTACAGCAAGGAGAAAAAGTGTTGTGCTTAGAACACATCCCTGAGGGACACCTTCAGCTTGGACAAAGTCCGGGGAAAGAACATTATTGACTCGAACACGGAAATGTCTGTCAGTTAAAAAGTTCTTAAGGAAGGATGGTAGATTGCCTCGGAGGCCTAAGGAGTGGGCCTGGGCCAAAATATTATACCTCCAAGTTGAGTCATATGCCTTCTCAAGGTCAAAAAATATGGCAATAACTGAGTGATTATTCGCAAAGGCATTACGAACATACGTATCCAAGCATAGTAAGGGGTCTATGGTAGAACGACCCTTATGAAAGCCATATTGACTTGCAGAGAGACTGTTGTGTGTCTCTAAATACCACATTAAACGTCGATTTACAAGACGTTCCATCACTTTGCAAACTGCACTAGTAAGAGTGATGGGACGATAGTGGGAGGCATCATGTCCTGTAGTACCCGGTTTACGGAAAGGGAGAACAATGGCAGATTTCCACAGCTGGGGAAGAACTCCTTGTGCCCAAATAAGATTGAAGAGATGTAAGAGGACTACAAGGGCTGACCGATGTATATGTTGTAACATACGAATATGAATGTCGTCAGGCCCATCTGCCAATGATCGGCAAAGCTGAGAGCATTGCCTCTAGTTCTTGAAGTGTAAAAGGCACATTATACTGTTCTTCTCTGAGAGAAGAAAAGTTCAAGGGTACTAACTCTCTGGCAGACTTTGAGGAAAGAAACGAGTGGCATAGATGGAGCCCCCGGGAAATATGGACCAGATGTGTGCCAAGTTCAATGGCAACGTTGAGAGGGTTTACTACATCAACACCAGCGACCCGTAGAACAGGAGCCGGGTCAGGAGAGTATTTACCACTCAATTTCCTCACTTTTTTTCAGACTGCACTCACAGAAGAAGCAGAGTTGATGGTGGAAACATAGTCTCGCCAACATGTGCGTTTAGCTTCACGGATGACACGGCGAGCGATCGCACAATTCTGCTTAAAATCAAGAAGTCTCTCAGCGGTTCTATTGTACCAGTACCTGCCCCATGCAGCGCGTTTCAAACGTACTGCACGAGCACAAGCAGGAGACCACCAAGGCATGCACTTCTGAGAATGCCTGCCTGAGGTTTGGGATATAGAATGAGAAGCTGCTGTAGAAACTGACGTCGAGAAGAGGTGTAGGAGCTCATCAATGGAGGATGAAGAAGGAACCTCACTAAAAGCAGTGAGGTGTGAGTAAAGATCCCAATTTGCCCGATCAAATTGCCAGCGAGGGCTACGGAAAGGTGGTGAATAGGAAGGAGAAGTAAGAATGATTGGAAAATGATCGCTGTCATGTAAGTCCGGTAGAACAGACCAGGTAAAGTCTAGTGCAGTGGAGGAAGAGCAGACTGATAAATCGATGCAAGAGTATGAGTACAAGGATCAAAATGGGTGGGAGTACCCGTATTTAAAACATGGAGGGGGTGAGAGGCGAGAAAAGCCTCCAACTGGATGCCACATGAGTCACAATGAGACCCCCCCCAAGAGGAAATGGTGGGTGTTAAAATCACCAAGTAACAGAAGTGGTGGTGGTAAGGATGAAACAAGAAAGGCAAAGTCTGGGATATAAAATGCTCGAGGAGAGAGATATAAAGAACATATTGTAAACCACTTATTCAAGTGGATACGGGCTTCAGTGAAATGCAGCGAGGTATGGACAGATAGTTGACAGTACGGAATATCATTGCATAGAAGAAGGGCACTTTCATTAAAGGTCCCACCTGAAAAAGGATCCAAAGAATACAATAAATTATAGCCTGAGATAGGTTGGAAAACAGCCAAGTGTAATTTTGGTTCTTGTAAGCAAGCACCAACAGGGGAAAACCTGGAAAGCAACATCTGAAGCTCACCCCGATTACCCATGAGGCCACTGATATTCCACTGTAAATAGGCCATGATTGGCGATGAAGAAAATACCAGGAATCCATAGGGAAAGGCACCTACGGACTAGAGGGGTTAGAAAAGTCAACGTGTGGTGGCATTGGAAGATGTTCAAGCAGCGAAGGAAGGGAGCGTTGCGAAGAATGGAGTTGGGGAAGGGATGGAGGAGAGGGAAAGGGGAAGGAACAGGAGTGAATCGTGTCCATTGAAAGGTTCAGTCTTTGCAATATATTTGAAAGGGCCCTTCAAGTGTTTCTGAATTAAAGATGGATGGGGGAGACCATTTTGGAGATAGAAGGAGGAGGGTGAGTAAAGATTGGGGACAGTAATGGACTGTACCAAAGTAGAGAGGGAGGGAAGAGTGCAAGGGACTGGAGATGAATGTGGGGGGGGGGACAGAAGAGGCAGAAACCTGGGAGGTGGCAGAAGAGGGAGAAACTTGGGAGGGGACGGGGGTGGAAGGCATAGTAGGAGGAGGAGGGTGAATCTCCACACTTGTAACAGAGCCAGACAGAGGGGAAGAACTAGTTACAGAGACTGGAAAGGTAAAGTGTGGAGGTGGAAGAAGGGAAGGAAGGGGAAAAAAAAGATTTGAGAAAAGTGGTTTTTTTGGGACTTCGGGAAGAAGTAGAGGGTCGATTGGTATTAGGTGTCGTACGAGGTCTAGTCGATACTGGGGCTTGTGAGGAAGGATGCGAAGATGTGAGAACAGACTGAGTTGTAGTCGGGACGTCAGAGCCAAGGACAGCAAAAGGATTAGATGCCGGAGTGGCTATGGAAGGGGTAACAACAGAGGAGGCTGCAGAAGATGGGACCCCAGAAGTGAGGGGATGTTTTGAAACACGGAATAAGGAAACACGGGGTTTGTTCCCTTGCAGGCGGAGATGAGTAACTGCCATAGCATAAGGGAGACCTTCTGCCTCTTTGAGGCAACGGATTTCACGTTCATTTAAGTAGTGGGTCATAATAAGCGTGTATGCACCTGGAGAAGAGAGGAATGCAGAGGAGAGAAAATTTTGGGAGATGTTAAGTGAATGTATAGGAGCCTTTGAACCAAGTGAGAGAGTAATTGTGGTAGGGGACTTGAATGCTAAGTAGGAGAAACTTTTTTGAGAGGGTGTGGTAGGTAAGTTTGGGTGCCAGGTGTAAATGATAATGGGAGCCCTTTGATTGAACTTTGTATAGAAAGGGGTTTAGATATAGGTAATACATATTTTAAGAAAAGAGGTTTAAAAAAGTATACACGATATGATGTAGGGCGAAATGACAGTAGTTTGTTGGATTATGTATTGGTAGATAAAAGACTGTTGAGTAGACTTCAGGATGTACATGTTTATAGAGGGGCCACAGATATATCAGATCACTTTCTAGTTGTAGCTACACTGAGAGTAAAAAGGTAGATGGGATACAAGGAGAATAGAAGCATCAGGGAAGAGAGAGGTGAAGGTTTATAAACTAAAAGAGGAGGCAGTTAGGTAAGATATAAACAGCTATTGGAGGATAGATGGGCTAATGAGAGCATAGGCAATGGGGTCGAAGAGGTATGGGGTAGGTTTAAAAATGTAGTGTTAGAGTGTTCAGCAGAAGTTTGTGGTTACAGGAAAGTGGGTGCAGGAGGGAAGAGGAGCGATTGGTGGAATGATGATGTAAAGAGAGTAGTAAGGAGAAAAAGTTAGCATATGAGAAGTTTTTACAAAGTAGAAGTGATGCAAGGAGGGAAGAGTATATGGAGAAAAAGAGAGAAGTTAAGAGAGTGGTGAAGCAATGTAAAAAGAGAGCAAATGAGAGAGTGGGTGAGATGTTATCAACAAATTTTGTTGAAAATAAGAAAAAGTTTTGGAGTGAGATTAACAAGTTAAGAAAGCCTAGAGAACAAATGGATTTGTCAGTTAAAAATAGGAGAGGAGAGTTATTAAATGGAGAGTTAGAGGTATTGGGAAGATGGAAGGAATATTTTGAGGAATTGTTAAATGTTGATGAAGATAGGGAAGCTGTGATTTCGTGTATAGGGCAAGGAGGAATAACATCTTGTAGGAGTGAGGAAGAGCCAGTTGTGAGTGTGGGGAAGTTCGTGAGGCAGTAGGTAAAATGAAAGGGGGTAAGGCAGCCGGGATTGATGGGATAAAGATAAAATGTTTAAAAGCAGGTGGGGATATAGTTTTGTGAGTGGTTGGTGCAATTATTTAATAAATGTATGGAAGAGGGTAAGGTACCTAGGGATGGCAGAGAGCATGCATAGTTCCTTTGTATAAAGGCAAAGGGGATAAAAGAGAGTGCAAAAATTATAGGGGGGATAAGTCTGTTGAGTGTACCTGGTAAAGTGTATGGTAGAGTTATAATTGAAAGAAATTAAGAGTAAGACGGAGAATAGGATAGCAGATGAACAAAGGAGGCTTTAGGAAAGGTAGGGGATGTGTGGACCAGGTGTTTACAGTGAAACATATAAGTGAACAGTATTTAGATAAGGCTAAAGAGGTCTTTGTGGCATTTATGGATTTGGAAAAGGCGTTATGACAGGGTGGATAGGGGGGCAATGTGGCAGATGTTCAAGTGTATGGTGTAGGAGGTAGGTTACTGAAAGCAGTGAAGAGTTTTTACGAGGATAGTGAGGCTCAAGTTAGAGTATGTAGGAAAGAGGGAAATTTTTTCCCAGTAAAAGTAGGCCTTAGACAAGGATGTGTGATGTCACCGTGGTTGTTTAATATATTTATAGATGGGGTTGTAAGAGAAGTAAATGCGAGGGTCTTGGCAAGAGGCGTGGAGTTAAAAGATAAAGAATCACACACAAAGTGGGAGTTGTCACAGCTGCTCTTTGCTGATGACACTGTGCTCTTGGGAGATTCTGAAGAGAAGTTGCAGAGATTGGTGGATGAATTTGGTAGGGTGTGCAAAAGAAGAAAATTAAAGGTGAATACAGGAAAGAGTAAGGTTATGAGGATAACAAAAAGATTAGGTGATGAAAGATTGAATATCAGATTGGAGGGAGAGAGTATGGAGGAGGTGAACGTATTCAGATATTTGGGAGTGGACGTGTCAGCGGATGGGTCTATGAAAGATGAGGTGAATCATAGAATTGATGAGGGAAAAAGAGTGAGTGGTGCACTTAGGAGTCTGTGGAGACAAAGAACTTTGTCCTTGGAGGCAAAGAGGGGAATGTATGAGAGTATAGTTTTACCAACGCTCTTATATGGGTGTGAAGCGTGGGTGATGAATGTTGCAGCGAGGAGAAGGCTGGAGGCAGTGGAGATGTCATGTCTGAGGGCAATGTGTGGTGTGAATATAATGCA
This sequence comes from Cherax quadricarinatus, assembly GCF_026875155.1. Taxonomy (NCBI): domain Eukaryota; kingdom Metazoa; phylum Arthropoda; class Malacostraca; order Decapoda; family Parastacidae; genus Cherax; species Cherax quadricarinatus. The sequence continues at coordinate 36,397,378 of NC_069440.1, forward strand.
GAGAATTCGTAGTTTGGAAGTTAGGAGGAGGTGCGGGATTACCAAAACTGTTGTCCAGAGGGCTGAGGAAGGGTTGTTGAGGTGGTTCGGACATGTAGAGAGAATGGAGCGAAACAGAATGACTTCAAGAGTGTATCAGTCTGTAGTGGAAGGAAGGCGGGGTAGGGGTCGGCCTAGGAAGGGTTGGAGGGAGGGGGTAAAGGAGGTTTTGTGTGCGAGGGGCTTGGACTTCCAGCAGGCATGCGTGAGCGTGTTTGATAGGAGTGAATGGAGACAAATGGTTTTTAATACTTGACGTGCTGTTGGAGTGTGAGCAAAGTAACATTTATGAAGGGATTCAGGGAAACCGGCAGGCCGGACTTGAGTCCTGGAGATGGGAAGTACAGTGCCTGCACTCTGAAGGAGGGGTGTTAATGTTGCAGTTTAAAAACTGTAGTGTAAAGCACCCTTCTGGCAAGACAGTGATGGAGTGAATGATGGTGAAAGTTTTTCTTTTTCGGGCCACCCTGCCTTGGTGGGAATCGGCCGGTGTGATAAAATAAAATAATTAAGTAGACCTGGCAACGGCGGGAGTACGAAGGGTGAGCTTCATTACAATTAAGGCAAGATGGAGGTTGACTGCAAGATGTATTAGAATGGTCGTCAGCACCACAGACTGGGCATTCGGCCATAGATCTGCAATATTTCACTGGGTGACCAAAATGCCAGCAATTTCTACACTGTTGCAGTGTAGGTATCACCTTTCGAACTTGTAACCGATGTCCCGCGACATATACAGAGGACGGGAGTTCTCAGCTGTCAAAAGTTAAACGAGCCACATTGCAAGGGTAACGTCTCCGCCCACGGGCAGGAAGGACATAAGTGTCTACTTTGAGGATTGGGAGATCCTGGAGTTCCAGCTGTTCAAGAATGTCATTGCCACATGACTGGAAATTCTGTTGGACTATGGTATGGGGCAGAATGACAGTACCACTACAAGAATTGAGAGAAAGATGTTTTTCAATAGTGATAGTAGTATCGATATTCGAAAGGAGAGAAAGATCATGAGCTTGGGTAGCATTCTGGACAGTGACGCATACCGCTCTTGAGAGCATGAAATGAAATATCTCGACCAACATGACGCAGGACCGCTTTGCCAATACTATGGTCAAAAAGGTAGGCAGAAGAAGAAGTCGGTCTTAAAGTAAAGAATTTAGTCCATTGTGTGGTCCGAAACTGAGCGTGGAGAGGGAGTGCTTGACGTGTCGGTCTTTTCAGAGTAGAATGGGAAGGTAACGAAGGAGCATCAACAGGAGATTGACGTTGGCGTTTAGGAGTAGGACCGGAGTTGGTCCGGCGTGAAATGGGTGGGCGATTCGAAAATTGCCATACCGTAGAAGGAGAAGCCGGAAGCATAGTCAAAGGAAAGCGGAGTTCAGACAAATCGAAGGAGTCAGTCGAAGCCCCGGTACCTGAAGCGGGTAAGGAAACAGCACCAGCAAGAGGTACAGGGGCATCAGGAGTGTCCGAAGAGTGGTCTAAAAACAAGGCAGGGTCAGAATGGGGTGCGGTATCAAGAAGGGGCCCGGGGGTAGTGGGTTCATGGATTTGGTTCTCCATGGTTAGGTTACTCCTTTGCTTTTTGTTTTTAAGAAAAAAAAAGAAAGAAGAAAAGAAAATAAAAATTAAAAAAAGAATAAAAAAGGGAGGAGCAGGGAGGAATAGTTCCCAGGAGGAATGAAAGGGCCGGAAATCTCCCTCCGTGCCCAAGAGGACCTCAGCACCGCTAGTAGCGCAGATGCAGCATGGAACCCGTGCCATACCCTACCCTTCATGCCAGTAAGCCAGCAATCCGGGATAGCAACCTCACATCTGCCGAGCTACCTCGGTGGACAAAAAGAGGGCGGCCGGATATCCGCCACAAAGCATACCTCCTTTGGCCACCACCCATGGAATCCGAAAGGTGGCTTCCAGAGATACACCCGTCGCCCGAAAGACACCCAAAGCTACTCCGGGATACCGGAGAGGGATCGGGACATCCCCAGGCGATCCAGATTCCACGGCAAACTACGCCACTGCCAAGAACCTCAACGGAATGGGATGGACCCCGGTATCCTTTCCTCTACCTAGGAACTAGCGAGCCTGTGGGAGAAATCCCAAAGGCCAAAAAGAGGAAGGGCAAAAGGGAGGGGTGGGGAGGGGGAGGAGGAAAGGAAAAAGGGGAGGATGGGATAGGGGAGGGGAGATTGGGGGGTAATTAGGTTCGGTCTGAGGAAGGAGACCGACAGGTCTAATTCCTCAGAACAAGAGACTCTTCACCACGCCAAGGAGCCCCCCTTGAAGAGGGGTCTTCGATCGAGTGAATTCTTCTCATCAACTTCACATCATCTGCAAACAGGGACACCTCAGAGTCTATTCCTTCCATCATGACCCCTGTGGGACCCCGTTGGTCACAGGTGCCCACTCTGACACCTCGCCATGTACCATGACTCGCTGCTGTCTTCCTGACAAGTATTCCCTGATCCATTGTAGTGTCTGCCTTGTTATCCCTGCTTGGTCCTCCAGTTTTTGCACCAATCTCTTGTGTGGAACTGTGTCAAATGCCTTCTTGCAGTCCAGGAATATGCAATCCACCCACCCCTCTCTCTCTTGTCTTACTGCTGTCACCATGTCATAGAACTTCAGTAGGTTTGTGACACAGGATTTCCCATCCCTGAAACCATGTTGGCTGCTGTTGATGAGATCATTCCTTTCTAGGTGTTCCACCACTTTTCTCCTGATAATCTTCTCCATGATTTTGCATACTATACATGTCAGTGACACTGTTCTGTAGTTTAGTCCTTCATGTCTGTCTCCTTTTTTAAAGATTGGGACTACATTTGCTGTCTTCCATGCCTCAGGCAATCTCCCTGTTTCGATAGATGTATTGAATATTGTTGTAAGGGGTACACATAGCACCTCTGCCCCCTCTCTCAGGACCCATGGGGAGATGTTAACTGGCCCCATTGCCTTTGAGGTATCTAGCTTAGTCAGAAGCCTCTTCACTTCTTCCTCGGTTGTGTGCACTGTGTCCAGCACTTGGTGGTGTGCGCCACCTCTCCATCTTTCTGGAGCCCCTTCTGTCTCCTCTGTGAACACTTCTTTGAATCTCTTGTTGAGTTCCTCACATACTTCACGGTCATTTCTTGTTGTCTCTCCTCCTTCCTTCCTTAGCCTGATGACCTGGTCCTTGACTCCTTGACTGTTGTTTTCCTCCTGATGTGGCTGTATAATGGTTTCAGGTCATATTTGGCTTTCGCTGCTATGTTGTTTTCATATTGTCTTTGGGCCTCCCTTCTTATCTGTGCATATTCGTTTCTGCCTCTACGACTGCTCTCCTTATTCTCCTGGGTCCTTTGCCTTCTATATTTCTTCCATTCCCTAGCACACTTGGTTTTTGCCTCCCTGCACCTTCTTTGGGTGAACCATGGGCTCATCCTGGTTTTTCATTATTCCTGATACCCTTGGGTACAAACCTCTCCTGAGCCTCCTTGCATATTGCTACATATTCCATCATCTCATAAACTGGCTTCCCTGCCAGTTCTCTGTCCCACTGAACCCGTTCGGGAAAGTTCCTCATTCCTGTGTAGTCCCATTTCTTGTGGTTTGGCTTCATTCGTCCTGGCCTTCCTGCTTATTCCTCAACTTTTAGCACTACTCTGTATTCGAAGCTTAGAACCATATGATCGCTGGCCGCAAGGGATCTTTCATATGTGATATCCTCAATATCTGCACTACTCAAGATGAATACTAGGTCCAGTCTTGCTGGTTCATCTTTTGCTCTCTCTTGTATTGTCCCTTACGTGTTGGGACATGAGGTTTTCCAGTACCATCTCCATCATCTTAGCTCTCCATGTATCTTGGCCCAATGTGGCTCCATGTGTGTGTGCGTGTACTCACCTAATTGTACTCACCTAATTGTGGTTGCAGGGGTCGATACTCAGCTCTTGGCCCCGCCTCTTCACTGATCGCTACTAGGTCCTCTCCCTCTCTGCTTCCTGAGCATTGTCATACCTCTTCTTAAAACTATGTATGGTTCCTGCCTCTACTACTTCACTTGCTAGGCTATTCCACTTCCTGACTACTCTATGACTGAAGAAATACTTCCTAACGTCCCTGTGACTCGTCCGAGTCTTCAGCTTCCAATTGTAACCCCTCGTTTCTGTGTCCCCTCTCTGGAACATCCTGTCTCTATCCACCTTGTCTATTCCTCACAGTATCTTTTTATGTCGTTATCATGTCTCCCCTGACCCTTCTGTCCTCCAGTGTCGTCAGTCCGATTTCAATCAACCTTTCCTTGTACGACATTCCCCTGAGCTCTGGAATTAGCCTTGTTGCAAACCTTTGTACTTTCTCTAACTTCTTGACGTGCTTGACCAGGTGTGGGTTCCAGACTGGTGCTGCATACTCCAGTATGGGCCTAACATACACAGTGTACAGCGTCTTTAACAATTCCTTATTAAGGTATCGGAACGCTATTCTCAGGTTTGCCAGTTGCCTGTATGCTGCAGCAGTTATTTGGTTGTGTGCCTCCAGTGATGTGCTCAGTGTTATGGTCACCCCAAGGTCTTTCTCCCTGAGTGAGGTCGGTAGTTTTTGTCCACCTAGCCTATACTCTGTCTGCGGTCTTCTTTGCCCCTCCCCAATCTTCATGACTTTGCTTTTGGCAGGGTTGAATTCGAGAAGCCAGTTTCTAGACCACATGTCCAGCCTGTCCAGGTCTCTTTGCAGTCCTGCCTCATCCTCATCCGATTTAATTCTTCTCATCAGCTTCACATCATCTGCGAATAGGGACACTTCTGAGTCTATTCCTTCCATCGTGTCGTTCGCATATATAAAAAATAGCACTGGTCCTAGAACTGACCCCTGTGGGACCCCGCTCCTCACACACACCCACTGTGATACCTCTTTACGTACCATGACTCATTGTTGCCCCCTGTCAGGTATTCCTGATCCATTGCAGTGCCCTCCCTGTTAAAATATGCCTGATCCTCCAGATTCTGCCCCTAATCTCTTGTGAGGAACTGTGTCATAGATTTTTCCCGCAGTTCAGGAAAATGCAATTAACCACCCTCTCTTGT
>NC_069440.1:36402976-36420041 GCF_026875155.1 Cherax quadricarinatus
GATGGCATTGTGTGTGGATCCCTTAACTGTTGCAAAAAAAAGGGGGTATTAAGTCTGAAGTAACACATACAGACTGTTTGGTAGAATTTTCAGAGGGGCTAAAAAATTAATTTTAGGTTGATATACCGTCCCCAAAACATAGATGGGGACCGGGGGGAGATACTAGGGGGAGGAAATTTGTTGGGGCCACAAGGCACCATAATGTAGTAATTTAGGAAAAATTTTTAGTCATATTGATTGGAATTTTTTGATGGGAATTTAGAATATACGACTTCTTGTAGTTCGGATTGCTTTTGAAGAGTTTGTGACAGAACCTACAAGGGAAATAACCTGCTTGACTTAGTTCGGGAAAACAAGAATCCCTTGTTAAAATTTAAAAGTTTAGAGGAACTGGGTGCTAGCGACCAAAAATCAATTACATTTAAAATTTGAAGGGAAAGTAGATAGTGGGGGAAAACTCAGTAACAGCCCCGATTTCGTTAGCAGTTAGATGGGCTTAGAGAAAAATTATCATCTGTTGACTGGGGTTTTTTTGTAGATAAAAGGGTTTTGTAATAAATGGTTCAGAAAAAACCGCATGTTGATAAATTAGCAATGTGAAACCCTTTTGGGTATTAAAAGGGTTTTTGAAAAACCGACAATTGAAGATTGAGACATTAGACCATATGGGAATTTTTTTTCGGGAAACTTTTTTGCCCACGTGCTTTCAGTCCAATACAAAGAAGGCGTAAGGAAGGGGGAAAATGAGGAATCAGCCCCCTCAACCTGGAGTTGATGTGTGGATGGTACCACTATGCCCCGCCTCCCCCCTGCTTCCCCTCCCCTCACTACAGTTATAACCACGTTACGGCCCTATGCCCGGGGTAAACAGCTTCACGATGCATTACTCTAACAGAGTAAAGAAAAACCACGGTGGCAAAACCCAATGGGTCGCCCAAAAACTAGCACTTGCAGCTGTCTTTGGGGCAGGCTGCAAGTCAAATGTAATGCGTTTTTATCGCTAAAAGGGGCCTTTTTTTGTCTCTGTAAGACGACACAGGGGTGAGAAACACTTACCACCATGCTACTACCACTCTACGAGACCAGGGTTTTCTTGTTTTTGACTTCCCAGCACTGAGGGCCAGGAAAAAATGTGTTCCTCAAGCGATGCAACCTTATCATGTACACCACGAAGAAATAAAGTATCTAAAAGCAAAGCCCCTTTGGGGCCCAAGGGGGACTTCATTACTAAAAACCCAATGCTTCACCTGCTAAAGGGTCACCTTTCAGGACTCAACAGGCAGCCAGAGCTCTCGTGGGGGCCGGGCTTTTTCATACTTCCACATAACCCACCCTTATCGAAGCGAAAAATTTCCAACTTTCACAGTGCATAATTGTTACTATACTTACCACCACAAATGATTGTCCTACCAAGGCAAGAGGTCTGCTCCCCCGGGGCCGTGAGGGTCATGTTTCAAGAATTGCACTACTTTCACCCCCTAAATTTTTAAACTGCAAGAATGACCCCTATCTTGCTGCCAGGTGCCCTACCGAAGACATACTCAAGAAACAACAAAAAAAAAAAACCCAACCCACAAGCAACAATTTCTCTATCGCCAAGTTCAAGCAGACATCCCAAGATACTACATCCCACGCAAGCTGCTCCCACCATTCCCTCCCCGCCCCTACCCCGACTCCTCAGATTCTTTGTTGCAATGTTGCTATGTAAAAAATGAGCTGACCCTGGTTCCTAAACACCACCATCAAAAATTTTTCAAATAAATAATACCCGGGCCTCACTTTTCCCTGCATAAACCCCCTTTTCACTGAGATCCTAAAATTCTCAAATTCCCAGCATCCCGCTGCCCACCGCTGTCACAACCTCCACAGAACGAATGGACAATCAGAGACCTTGAGACGTCGGCAAAACCCCCAATGAGGCCCACTACGCTTTCACCCCTGCGGGAAAAAACTGCCCATGGGAAAATCTCGCCTTCACCATTTTCAGCCACCAGCCAAAAAGAAAAAACACAAACACTGGGGGGATGCCCTCACGGTGCCCGTCCGACACTGCTGCACCACAAGGGGTCCGTATCGAGGGTGTATACTTTACAAACCAAGGGTAAAAAAACACAAGTGTCTTCAGAAATCCATCACACCTCCGGGGGACGGAACAGTAAGTATACCTCACCAAACTCAATACCCACTGAAGACATGCCGGACACTCCCCCCCAAAACCCAACACCTTGTGGAAGTCAAGTACCCCTAAAGGGAAATTGGGGAGCTTCAAAATAGGGCCCTTTGAAAATGGCCCCTCGTCTAGCACGACTATCCATACCTTCACCCGCCTTTGCTTCCGCTAAAGCTGGGGTGTGCTCCAATCAACCTGTAACTGTGCCTCTGCCCGACTGCATTTTCTTTGGGGGGTCAGGGAGATAGAAAAGACAACTCCTCCAACCGGAGGGCCAAGAAAGAAAAAAGTTTATGTCACCCCCCCCCCGGGGGGGGCCCCTGCCGGGTCCACCATCTGGAGAAGAACCCGGGCCCGAAGGGCCCGCGAATCAACATGAATGAAAATGAACACCAAAACACGACACTCCAAAGGAGGCACAGCGCTAGCCGTCGCACCTGCTTGCCCCCCAGGGCATGGGTTTGGGCCAGAGCCCGATTTGTACCTTACAAGATGAGGGGGGTACTTGGCCCCCTCCCAGGGAACTTAGGTTCAGACACTCCCTAGACGGAGCCCGTCCGGGGGCCACCACTTGGAAGGGCCCGGGGGAAAATACCCGGGGAATCTTTAAAAAACAACCTATGCTGTACATTCTCAAGATTGATGGACTTAACCATCGACTCCGGTTGGGGATGATTACCTATTCTCCCCCCCTCCTTACGCCTTCTTTGTATTTGGACTGATGGAGCCACTGTGTGGCGAAACGTTTCCTGAAAAAAAGATTCCCTTTTTTGCAAATGTCTCAAACTTTTAACTCTTGGGTTTTTTAGGAGGAAACGTTTTTGCCCCATGTGGCTTTATCAGTCCATACGTAGGAGAACTTGGGAAAAAAGGGGGAGAAGAGGAATCAGTCCCTAACCTTTCGATGTGTTTAGTCCATCAATCTTGAATGAATATGACATTTTTTGAAAACAAACTGCGCTCAAAAAACGTTTTTCCCCCATAAAGAAATTAGATCAAATAGAAATTCCCAAAAAGTGAATAATAGGCTGAAATATCTACTAGGGCTAAGAAAGGGGAATTTATGGCGTACAAAAGAGGCGAGGGTCATCTTATGAATCAGTTAATGACTTAAAAGGGGGATAAAAAGGGGGTAAGAAAAACTAAAAGGGCAGAAAATTTAAGTTGTAGGGATTCTAAAACTAACCCAAAAATTTTTTTAGAAATAAGAACATAAGAAAGGGGAACACTGCAGCAGCCCTGTTGGCCCCTACTAGGGCAGTCTTTACAATTCATCCCCCTAAAAAAAACATTTGCAAACCCATTTTAAGTACCCAAGAAATAAGCTTGATGTGCAATCCCACTCAAATCCAACCCTCCCACTATGATTTATCCAACCCAAATTTGAACACCAAATCCTAGCCTCAAAAAACCCAATAGGGGAGATGTTCACTCATTACACCCTATTTCCAAACCAATACTTTCCATGTCCTTTCTAAATCTAAAACTTACTAATTTTTAAAACCATTTCTGGGGTTCTCCTTGGGGAGATATTCTCAAGACCCTTTTTAATATCCCCCTTTTTTAATACCCTTTTTCCACTTTTACACTTCGATCAGATCTCCCCCCCTTTTTCGTCTAACAAGTGAAGTAACTTAAGTCTTCTCTTTCTTATAAGGAAGATTTCTAATGCATGTATTAATTTTGTCATCCCAAGCTGAAAAGTTTTCTAACGAAATTATGTCCCTTTGTAATAGGAGAAAACCAGAAATTGAATGATAATCTAGGTGAGGCCTTACTAATGGGTATAAAGCTGCAGTATGACCTCTGGATTCTGTTGTTTCCTTTTGATATAAATCCCAGTAATCTTTTGCCTTATTACTAGCTTAGGGTTGCTGTCTTGGTTTAAGGTTGCTGCCAATAACCCCCAAGCCTTTTCGCAATCTGTAGTTAAGTTCTACATTATTTTACTTATAAGTGCTAGGGTTATGGGAAATCCCGAGCTTCAAACCTTGCATTTTTTTACATTGAACTGCATCTGCATTTTTTTTGACCCAAAAGGGAGGTTTGTCTAAAACCTCCGAAGTTCCCTAACATTACGTTGAATCAATTATCCACCTTTTCGTGTCATCGGGGAATTTGCTCATATCCGTAATTCCTTTATCAAAATCATTGATAATATTATAAAAAAACAGGGCCCAAGATGATCCCCCTGGAACCCACTTGTTACTGTCCCCACTCGGATTTAACCCCATTTATGGACAAATCTTTTTCTTCCCGCTATGAGCCCTGATTCGATCCACGAGGACCCTTCCCCCAATGCCTGAGCTGTACTTTCTTCAAAAGTCTTTGGTGCGGAACTCTACAAATGCCTTACTAAAATTTAAATAAATAAAATCAAATTCTTTTTCGTGGTCAACGCCTCAAAAGCTTTACTGAAGAAAGTTAAAAAAATTAGTTAGCAAGCCGGCCTTGTGAATCCTGCTGAGTACATTAATCAAGCTATGCTTATCGAGATGGCTTCTTATAATCTCAGCTAAAATTTGACTCAGTAATTTGCCTAAAATTTGAGGTCAGGTTTTATGGGGGGGAAATTTTTAAACCAGTAACGACTTGCCCCCCTGTTTTAAAAGGGGAATTACTTTTCCATTTTCCCAAATACAGCCCTTGCACCTGTTTAAAGAGATAAATTAAAAAATATTAGTTAAGGTTTCACAATTTCCTTTTGATTCCTTTAAAACCCCTTAAAAAAAAACCCCTCATCGGGAAAAAAACCCCCCGGTGCCCTATTTTGTTTCCAGTCTGCCCTTTCTGCTTCAAAAACCATTTCATAGTGACTGTGTTTTATATTTTTACCCTTCTTCTGTTTCCACTAAAAAAATTTAAATTCCCGGGAAATATTATTAGTGTCTTCCTTTGAAAAAACCCCGAGAAAAAATAATTTTTTAAAAATCGAGCCATTTCATTCTCTTTGTAGTAAGATGCCCATAGTTTTTTTTTAAAAGGGGGACCTATCTTATCTCTGACTTTTTTTTTCTATAGACCGGGAAAAAAATTTTTTGGGTTGGGTTTGAGACCGTCCCTAAACTGGGTGGAGTTTTTGGTTTTGGCACGGCCCCCCTTGCTGATTTAGTCTTTAGACCTTAGAACGCGATACGGGGGTTTTGGAGTTTTTCGGGGGGATCGTCGTGTTCAAGGGACCCCTTTCCCTCCCCGACCTGGTTTTTTTTTACGCAGGGTTTCGCCCCCTTCGTGCTGGAAACACCATTGGTGGAGCCGCACGAATGTTTGGGATTTTCCCCTTTTAGGTCCATGTTGTTTACGCAGGGTTTTCACGGGAAAATTTTCGTAAATAAGTGCTTTTTTTTCAAGACATTCGGGCAGGAGTTTTGGGCGTTTTTCTGTGTTATTTTACGCACGCCACGCCATTTTTTTCGTGTGCTACCGTGGAAAATAATTGTGGGCGTTCGTGCGTGCTCCCGCCGCCCCATCGCTACGAAAAGGGGGAACTTTTCGTGACAAAGTGCTTTTTTTTTCAAGAATTTCCCAGTGGTTTTGTTTTTAGTTTTACGCCCCAATTGCAAATTTCTGTCGTGCATTCGGTGATTCGTAACGGGGTCCTGTGGCGGGGGGCTGCCCAGCCAGTGTGCTTCGTGCATTTGGTACAGCTCGCCGGGGGCCCCTGGTGCTGTGTTTTTTTAGCATGGGACCTGAGGTTGCCCGCGCATTCTTTGAAATTTTGGGGTTTATATGTTGTGTCAGTGTTTTGGGGGAAAATATCCATTTGAAACCCTAGGTTTTCACAATACTTACCGGGTGAGTGAGTGATACTCGTTGTGAACCTTTAAACCCACTGCGTTGTTAATAGGTTTTGGGGAAAACTGGGGGCACCAGCTACGGCCTCTTTTTGGGGGGGCGGCTGTAGGAACATGTCATTCGGGAACCCAAAGGGGGAAAGGCAAAGGGGCCTTGTCAAAAAGCACGACGACTGCCCGGGGCGACGGGGGAAGGAAGGGGAAGGGCCAGCGAAAAAACCCCAAGGACAACCGCATTGCGGGGGCAGGGCCCAAAAAGCGTTCGGGCTGATCCAAGCTGTTTCCCCGGGGGGGCCCCGGGGGACAAATGGGACACCCGACCCCAACCCAACCCCGGCCCAGCGGGGGAAACCCCCCCAAAATTTTTGGGGACCAGGGAAAAGTGCCCCAGGCCCCCCTCCTCACAGATGGCACCGGAAAAACCAACCCAGACGAACCCTCACGGGCAACAGAGGAGAAAGAGTTTTGGAAAACAGGGGCGCTCAAGACCTCAGAACCGTGCTGAAAGGCAACCAACGGGTGGCCTTCAACAATTCATTATCCCTCACTACGACAGGGGAAAGGGAACCTGGGGGGCCCTGTCCCTTCCTTCAAGCTCAGCTGCGACATCAACTCGGGGGAAGAGATCGTGGCGAACCCGGCGACAGGGCCTTTACATCGACTAAAGGAAATTTGGCCCTGCAGAGAATCCGGAAAAGGGACTCCGGGGGGGGGCTCAAGAAAAGATCACAAGGGGGGTTGGCCCCCGTCTCTGTACCCATACCGCAGGCGATTCCTCAGGAAACCCAACTTTGTCAAGGCAAAGGGGGCTGACCCCCGGGGGCCCAAAAAGTTTCCCAAACAGGGGAATATGTTGATCCACCACCGAGGGCCCCTCCCAAATCCCAAATCGCACTGGGGGGTGGGGGGGGTTTCAAGATTGGGCCCATATTAGGGGGGCCCACTACAATGCTAAACGCCGGGTTTTTAAACCCCATATCGCGGCCCCCGGGCCAAAATTTGGGGAAGAAGTGTGGGGGCCTGCAGCAAGCAGCACGACCCAAAAGGTTTGCATTGCTTTGCCAAGCAGCCCCCCCCGAGACCCCACCCCCGGGAACCCCAAAGTGCCCCAACTGCGGCAAGAAACACCACGCATGGAACCGGTTTCCCCGGGTCATGGTACGGGCGGTGGAAAAAGGGTTTGGGGAAAAGGGATGGCCCCTGCCGCCCACCCCGGGCCCACCGGTAAAACCCCCAAACAGCAACAGGTGGGGCCATCGACCAATCCCCCCTCTCCACCCCCCAAACCCGGGGCCAATTGCGGCAGCCAGTACCCCCCCCTCTGCGGCGGGCCACACCCTAACAGAAGAGAGTTCCCCACTGGGGGAGCAACAGAGGGGACCAGTTGACCGCAAGGGGAACAACGGCATGGGCAAGTCTCGAAGCCTCAGCAAAACGGAAAAAAGGAACAAAAACAACCCGGCTCGGGACGCTGCCCAAGAGCTGTGGCAAACCAGCCCCAAAGACAGGCCCCAGAAAAGGGACCCCCGGGTCCGAGTCAGCCCCCCCCGAGTGCGCGGGAAAACGGGCCCGGCACCCAGTCAGGGGGGAAACAGAAAAACACGGAGACCTGCGCGGCCTGGGGGTTCAGCACAGCAACAATCGCGGGAGTGGGCAACAACCTCGGGGGCCGAGAAAAAGGAAGCCCTGTCCCCCCAAAAGGGGGGGCACCTCGAAAGGTTCACTTTGTCCCCCGAAATTCAAGCTTGTGGTAGGGTGCTATCCATGCTTAACCCCCACCCAAGGGAAGGGAACGGGCGGGTCTGCAAGGAGCCCCCTCTACCGTTATAGCATGGCTCCCTGGAGGGGGTTTCGACTCAGCAGCCCTGAAAGATCCCCTCACCCGGGTCTTAAACGCCCGGGGAAAAGGGAAGAAAAAAGCAGGGGGTTTTTCCCGGGGAGGACCATGGGCCGAAAGGGGGAAGAGGGTTTTTCCGACGGGTCGCCCGGCAGCCCCCAAAAAATTTTCTCCAGTGGAAATCTGTGGTCTGAGGCAGAAACTCCCCCAGTATCCAGGCGGCAGTCCGGGGGGAAAATAGATGTGTTTTTTTTTCCGGGAAACCCTTGTCAAGCCCCCACCCCCCCACAGCCACCCCCCCCTTTGGGTTCTCTCCCCATACCTGCTGGGGTGGTGGGCCCCCCGCCGGGGGCCCACCGCAATCTTTTGTGCGGAATTGCACCCCCCACTGGGATCGTCACTGCCCTTATAAAACTGCGGTAAAGGGGGTTTGGAGGTGCAAGTTTCACGCTGCAACTGCCATCTGGCCACGGGACATTTACAATTGTCCCGGAGCACACGGTTTCTCCGACCCCTGGGATTTGAGCTCTTTTCCATACTCGCTCGGGGGCGTGCTCGGGGCGGGGGACATAAACCCCCCATCAGGGCTTCCCACTCGTCCCCATACCAAGAGAGGGGCAGGCACTTGGGGGCTGTGCTCGATGTTGTTCCTGACGTCGTCCCCCTCAACAAATGGGGAGCCGACACCCCAAGGGCGGAAAACCGGGCTGGATTTACTTCCTCTCTCGGAGACGCATCCTGGATTGAGGGGGGAACTCCCCCCCTTTCACCACGCCCCTTTTTTCCCGATCGTAAACCCCCCCGGCGGCGCTCCCCAGCCATCCCATACACACCGCCTCCACGGGGAAATTTAAAAAGGCGGCCCGGGGCAGTCTTCCGGGATGTCTTTAACAGAAAATGGGGGAAAAACGCCCCTCCCCCTGAAAACCCTGTTGCGGTTTGCCCAGAACCCCCAAAAGCTGCCGTCACCCATGCGGTGAGGTGGCCAAAACCCACTTACCAAGGCTGGGGGGTACCATCAAGCGGGACTGGTGGTTCCCACACGAGACAGTCAAGGAGCAGAACCACCGTGTCAACTGTGCCCGCAGGCCCCAGACGCCAAAACCCATGCTGACCCCCTTCGGCTTTCGAGAGAGGTGGTGGGGGCAAAGCTCGCCCATCTCCCACAGAGTCCGCCCCTGGCAAAGTGGTTCGAATGGTGTGCCTTTTCCCTTTGGCCATGCCACCACCCTGTCTGGAAACTGGGCGAAAATATGTTTGCTACCAAGGGAAAAGGCCCGAGGAAAAGGCGTGCTCACCATGGACCCCGGCTTTGGGGAAAAAGGGGAGGTTTGGGCGACCCCTTCCTTCCCAGGGCAAACAACAGCAAAGCCTGCCACAAGATGTGCAGAAACCCCCGGCTGTCCTCCTCCCAGAAGGAGCCAAGGGTACAGGGTGAAAGCTGCGAACACGACGACACCGATGTAACTTCACCCACCGGGGGGGCTGAAGGCAGCCCCCAGGACACACACGCAAACCCCCCCCGGCCAGGGTGGCATCACCCAAAGTATGACGCAAGGGCGGGCCCCTCTGGACATGATGCACTCTTGGAGGTCATCAACTGCTCCCGGGGGGGGACAACTCCCCCCTGCGTGGAAGGGGGGCCATCTCCTGCCCCCTCCCCAAAACCCAGGGACCCCGGGGGCATGAGGCCCATCTCTCTCCCACTGTTGTCCAAGACGGGTGAGAGGGTGATCCTTGAAACGATTCGGTGGAAGCTTTTCCCAGAAAAAACCCTCACATATTTCGGCTTCACACACAAAGGGTGGGCACCCGCCCGAGAGCATCACCACCCTCCTTTAAAGGGATTGGGTCAAACAAGAACCCAAAATTTTTGTCTTCCCCGGACCTCGAGAAAACCTTTTTAGCTTGCCCGCGCACCAGCCTTTCCCTTTACCTCCTAGCAGGGAGGGGGGTGAAGGGAAAGGGTCCTTGCCTGGATCTCTTCATACCTGCAGGGCAGGTGTGCACGAGTGCGTTTTTTCCCCGGGACAAGTGTTCCCCCCTCGGGCCCCCTTGAAAAACGGCACCCCGCAGGGAGGGGCCCCAGCCCCCCTCTCTTCAATGTCCTGATGCATGGGGCTGGTGCAGCTGCCATTCCCCTTCTTTTGGCACCCCGCTGTCAGCTACCTATGATCTTGCCCTCATCATCACCGAAGAGTGGTTTTTATGCATAGGCCAAAAGGGGACCTTAACCTCCTCTCCACCGCCTTGGCCGGGCGTCCCCGGACCAAGTCTCAGCAGAAAAAACCCCAAGGGCCCTGATCCGATCCATTTTTGGGAGGGGAACTGCCCATGTCGGACAATCTCGCTGGGTCCCGTAGCTACCTGTACCCGGGAGTTGGGACATCGACAATCGGCTCTCCCCTTTTGGAATCAGGGGGGATTAAAAGTTAAAAGGAGAAACCCTGAACGGGTCACCGCCATGTGGGCCCCCGCCAGCCCTTTGTCAGGGCCAGCCCTGACCCCTTCTCCCCATTTTTTAAAGTGCAGGGGGGTGCGCTCTTCATCGGGCCCATGGGGGCACTTAAACCTTTTCCAACCCGCCAAAAGCACCTTTGAAGACTCAACGTCGTCCAAAAAAACTGCAACTCGGATCATGTTGGGGGCGCCGAGGGGGACGAAAACTTTTGGGCCCCCGAAACAGAGGGTCAATTGCAGCCGCTAGCGACAGAATCGCCCTTTTGGGGACCAGGGGGGTTTGGGTAAGTCGTACAACTCCCCCCGGGGAGAGGGGGCTGGGTTTCAACACCTCCTTTTAACGGCAAAAGGGAGACCTTTAGGGAGCTCCCCCGGCCGGTGTGGGTGTGGTCAGTGGGTGATTGCAAGCAAACTCCTCCCCCTGGCGCTTATAGTCGACAAGGGCTGTGACCCGGGCCCTTTGGGGGGGTACCTGTTTCTCCCCCCCGGGCAAACCCGAAAACAGTTGTGATCCCCATCCAAGACCTTTCCCCGTTTAAACAAGGGGCCTGTCCCCCAACACCCTGCTGCAGGGGAATGGGTGGGAGGGAGTAATTTCAGCACAGAGAAACCCCGGGGGCGCCGTATATTAAAAACCGATGGCTCCTGGATCCAGAGGGGTGGCCGCCCCCAGGTGCCGGGGTGCACCTGGGCCCCTCTGACGGCTGGACTGGGGGTCTCCAAGATCACTGCAAAAATTCTCCGGGAAACTCCAAGCATCCAGAGGGGCCCGCAAAAAAGCACTTTCCCGGATCAACGGCGACCCCCCGTCTTTTATGGGACTCAAAGCGGCGATCCAGGCCGTAAATTAGGGACAGGGAGCCCCGGGGACAAAAATCCGGCTAATTACTGCCATCAGGGAAAACCCCGCAGACATCAAGGGCGGGACGCAAGCAACAATCAACTGGATACCGAGCCCCCATCGACCTCCCCGGGAAAGATTTCGGGAAAATCGAGCGGCGGGAAATTTGGGAAACCCCTTTGGCCCAGCCCGTGGCCAACCCTTGCTATCAGCCGAAAGGCCCGGTGGGGTCTTTTGGGGGAGCGATGCCCCAGGGGGCCCGCTACCAGGCCCGGCCCCCTCGCGGAGCCGGATCTGGTTTTTTTACAGGGGGACCCGTGGGGGGCCCCCGCCGGGGGCATGGGGGCTAGACAGGGAAATTTCCGGTTGGGGGCCACCCGGGGGCGACTTTGGGTAAACCCCCCTGCCAGAAGAAACCCTTGACCGCGTGCGGAGGGGTGCTGCTGCCCTTGCCCAAAACCCGTGGTCCCAGGTTTCCCCTAGTGAAATAACCCCCCTCGGGCTGTCCAGCGACGGTGCCACTCCGACGAAGGGACTTTCCCCCAAAGGCCCCCTGGGGACCCGAAAAAGAGAAGACACCGCAGCCCCGGGTTTGGGGGTACCCGCCACCCAAGACCTGGGGAAATCTCATCCCATTTCCCGGCTGCCCACCCACCCCCTCGATGACCCCCCCACATACATCTACGAGTCGCCCCTACGCTCCCCTTTTATCCCCTCTTTTACCTTTTTTTCTTTCCTCCCCCACCTCCTTTCCCCCCCGCTTAAAAAAAAAAAAAAAAAAAAAAAAAAAAAAAAAAAAAATTTTCCCAAAGGAGCCCGTACCCCTTTTTAGGTTTAAAAATCTGAACACCTTGAAAACCCTTTCCCCCCTACCAACATTTTCGGGGGTACAAGTGCCTGAAGGGCCCCCTTTACCCCTTCGATGCCTGCCAACGAGAAAGAAAGAAGACACTCCCCAAATTGGGGGGTCCCGTGCCGATGAAGAAGAAGTTACCCCCCAAACCGGAAAGGGGCCCCGAGAGAAGATAGAAGAAAAGAAAAAGACGATCGACCCCCCCCCGCCCCGGGGGGCCCCCGCGGGTCACCATCTGGGGGAAGACCCGGGCCCCAAGTACCGGCAAAACTTTAATGAATGAATTAATGAATAGGTTAGTTTTAGAAACCCTAGCAAAATTTAATTTCATTGTCCCCTTTTAACTTTTTTTATCCCCTTTTTAATGTCCCCATTAAAAGTCAAATACTGATTCATAAGTGACCCGCCTCTTTTTATAAACCCATTAAAAACCTTTCTTAGCCCTAGTAGTTTTTTTAGCCCATTAAAAAAACCATTTTGGGTCGTTCATTTATCTAATTTCCTTATAAGGGGTTTTAAAAGGGTTTTTTGAGCAGCATTTTATTTGTGTTTAAAAAAAAACTGTCTTTTTGATAGCTTCTTCGTTCCCCCGTCAACAGGAAAAATGTTTTTCCCAAGCCCATCGTAATTGCTAAGCGAAAATCTGGGATTTTACTGAGTTATCCCTATATCATACTTCCATTCAATTCTACATTAATTGATTTGTGGTCGCTCACCCAGTTCCTCTGAAACTTCAAAATTATACAAGGGATTCATTGTTTGCATGAACTAAGTAAAGTAGGTTATTACCCCTTGTAGGTTCTGTCACAAACTGCTTAAAAAAACAATCCTGAACTACTTCTAAAAAATCGTATGATTCTAAATTCCCAGTCAAGAAATTCCAATCAATATGACTAAAGTTAAAGTCTCCTAGAATTACTACATTATCGTTGCCTTGTGGCCCTAACAATTTTCCCTCCCCATAGTAGTCTCCCTTGGTCCCTATCTAAATTTGGGGGACGGTATATCACACCTAAAATTAATTTTTTATGCCCCTCTGAAAATTCTATCCAAACAGACTCTGTATTGTGTTACTTCAGACTTAATACCCGTTTTTATGCAACGGTTCAAGCGATCTCGGACTTTACAATGCCACCCCCCCCCTTCCCGATACTTCTATCTACTTGGAAATTTTAAAAACCCTGAATGTGACATTCGCAGGCATGTCCCGACTTTTGAATTAAACCACGTCTCAGTAATGGCAAATACATCTATGTTACCTGCACTAGCAACTAGTCTCAACTCGTCCATCTTATTCCTAGCACTGCGACTATTTGTGTAATAAATATTTAATGCCCCTCCTATCTCTTTACCCTTCCTGCCCCTTTTCTGTTATTCCACTAAACCTATACTGTCATTGTCAATTAGTGCCACTGGCTTTCCAATATCCTCCTCATTTTGCCTATTACTAGTTCTCCTAGTACTCATGTTGCTACCCTGGGACTTCACAGTTTTCCCGCCCAAAACCCATACCACTAACTATTCCTAGTTTAAAGACCTAACAGCTCCCTCCACTGCGTTGGCCAGTGCTCCCACCCCACACCTAACAAGTGAACCCCATCCCTGGCATACATGTCATTTCTGCCATAGAAGAGGTCCCAGTTGTCAAGAAATGTTACCGCATTTTCCTTACAGTATTTGTCCAGCCAGCAATTGACACCAATTGCTCGGACAACCATTCATTTCCAATCCTCTCCTTGGCAAAATGCCACATATGACAGGTTTGCCACCCTTCTTCCTAATTATCTCTATTGCTGACCTATACCTGCTAATCGGGTCCCACTCCTACGTCTGCCAACATCGTTGCCTCCAGCACTGAGACAGATAATAGGATTGCCCATTACCTCTCATGATGTCATCCAGACGGCTAACGATATCCTTCATCCCAGCCCCAGGAAAACATACTCTCTGCCTCCTACTCCTATCCTTCAAACAGAAAGCCCAAATCCATTGTACCTAATCTGGCTATCCCCAACAACAACAATGTTTTTACCTTCCTTGGCGTCGTCCGTAGTGATGCTCCGAGTAGTCGACTCACATTCGCCAGGTAGCATTACACCACTTGTAGAATTCGTCATTACGTTCTCGATGGTCTTCGTTGGGGTTTTAGGAATGTCTCACTCACGTCTGTCAATGCTTCCTTGGTGCTCGTTGTGGCATCCCAGTAGAACACTCACATTCGTCAGGTAGCACCGAGAATGAGTTGGAAGTTTCCACGGCAGTCTTCTGGTTTCTCGTTGTTTCTGCCTAGTATGGGCCAGCAGGCCTCCTGCAGTGTTCCTCCTTTCTTATGTTCTTATGTTCTGCCTCTCCAACCGTTTTCTTAATCTTCAGCTTGGTTCCATGTTGCTCGGGGCCCCTGACCAAGCCCCCTCTTAACCTGGGGACTCACAACAGGTGGGTTTCTAGGAATCCTCTTGTTCTCCTCCGTTAATCGCCGTATCTCCAGTTTAGCAACTCTGAGTTCTTCTCTCAGCTGCTGGTAAAGCTGCTCAAGAGAGGGCATCCTGGTTCAGATTCACAGAGAGCACACAAACAGGTCTTCACAGAGCTAAGTCACGTCACCACTGAGCTAAGTAACTTTACCACTGAGCTAAGTTAACGTCACCACTGAGCTAAGTACACTTTACCACTGAGCTAAGATAGATAGATAGGACTCACAGGTAAGGACCCACGAGGGGCGAGGGGCAAGTGGGGACAGTGCGAAGAATAGATGGTGAGAGGAATGTCTTTAGTTGAAGAGAGAAGAGTCAGGACTAGACCCAACTGCTAAGCCTGGTTTAAAAAAATAACGCAGACGACATAGAAGATAACAGGGACTTGCGGGTGCTGACTGCAACTGCTGGTGCACTGCAACTTGCAATGATGGATATGGTTCAGGACACGTTGTTGCAAAGGCGACGCAAAAACGTACATCGCAAGCACTTTAGCCCTAAAAACGCACAAAGACACAGCTATACGGCAATGGCACTTTTATGTTATTTGAATTTTTAAGCAAAGTCAGATAATTTATGTGTATTGTGGTGGAGGTGCCGGATCATTCAATGATTTTTAAAAAAAAATTTTCATCATTGTAAGGACGTCTGAGAGTATCATCTAAGTAAGTAGTCCAGTAGTCATGATATGTTTCAAGTCTGTCAAGTTTTTTGTCCCCTAAGTTCTTCCAGTATATGTTCAAAAACCGGTGTGTTAGTCGTGATGTGGAGAGATTCACTGGTGGCAAATTCGTCCCACCTCACTCCCAACACCCAACGTAATGCACGATTCTGGATTACGTTGAAATTTTAGTGCGTTTGTCTTGGCAATTAACGTCAGAGCGAGTGGAAAAATAAGAGAGTAGAGGACGAATGAGTGCTTTGTAAAGATGAAGTTTTTTCTTGGGGCTGGCTCCTCGCAGCTTATATAACCTTGAGAGTGCAGTTTTCCCGCCAGTATGGTCTTTGTAGTAATGTGAGAATTTTAAGGCAGTGTGTTTGGTCGAGGTTAATTTCCAAGGACAACTGTCCCTGAAGGAGCGTGGGATGGGGGTACGGGAGGTGCTTGTTTTGAGTTCGACAGGAGTGGGGACATCACGCATTTTATGGAAGTAAGTGATTTTTGACTTATTTTTGGGGTTTGGTTTTTTTTGCGCCATAATAATCCCAGGCGGTAAACCTGTCGACCTCTCTTTGTGTTCTGCGTGCAAGGAAACGAAAGTTTTCATGTGTTATGAGTTGAGTGATGTCGTCTGCCTAAGAAAGGGTAAGTGTGAACATTAAAATGGTATAAAATACCGACAGGTTGTTAGGTAAGACACATATGCAACAGTTAGGTATCTTATTATGAAACGTTTCGCCTAAACAGTAGGGTTCTTCAGTCAAGTACAGAAAATTGATAGAAGAAGAAGTACTTGAAAACAGTAATCACCCCACCCTTAAGTTTTGAGGTGGTCAGTCCCTCATCGGGGGAGCATTTTTTCCATAGTATGAAACAATATGGGGAAGAATGAAGGATGGGCTTTTATAGCGCCCGGAGGTGGAGTGGCCCCAAGGGGGAAAGGGAAGAACTCAGATGTTTAAGGGTTTGGTCCCCCAAAACCCCCCCCCCTTCACTAGTGGAAGTTGTGAAATTTATTGAGGCTGTACCAAAAACCCTTTTGTTGCGTGTCTGCAGTTGAAAAATTAAAATGGTATAAAATACACGGTTGTTTGGGAAGACACATAGCAACAGTTAGGTTCTTTATTTTGAAACGTTTCGCCTACACAGTAGGCTTTTCGTAAGAAGAAAAGTTTATGAAGCAGAAGAAATTGAAGACGATGTAAACAGTCCATCACCTTAAAAATTTTGAGGGGGTCAGTCCCTCAGTCTGGAGAAGAGCATTTTCCATAGTTGAAAAAAATATGTGAAGAAGTGCAGGATGGAGCTTTTAAGCGCCAGGGGTGAGGTAGGCCACTAGGGAGGGAAGAACCAGATGTTGAAAGGGTTTTGGTCCCCCTCAAACCCCGCCCCTCTCACTAGTGGGAAATTTCGAAGTTGATTGCAGGTTGTACAGACCTGCAATTCCCCCTAGGAGAGGGGCTGGGTTTTAGGGGACCCAACCTTTAAAAATCTGGTTCTTCCTCTCCTAGGGCCTAGTCTCCCTCTGGCGCTATAAAAGCTCCCTCCTGCACTTCTTCACCATTTGTTTCATTTGGAAAAATGCTCTTCTCCAGACTGGGGGCTGACCACCCCAAAAATTTAAGGGTGATGGACTGATTACATGTCTTCAAGTTTTCTGCTTCTATCAACTTTTCTGTACTTGATGAAAAAGCCTCTGTGGGCAAACGTTTCAAATAAAGTCCTAACTGTTGATTGTGCTTACTAAACCTGTCGGGATTTTTTACCTTTTAAAGTTCAATCTGTCAGAAATGCAAACAAGGGATCTTGGTACAACCCCGCAAAACAATTCGAACTTCCACTAGGAGGGGGCTGGGTTTTTAGAGGGGGCTAACCTTTTTACATCTGAGTTCTTACCTTTCCTAGTGGCCCACTCTCACCCCTGGCGCTATAAAAGCTCCTCCTTCACTTCTTCACCCTATTTTTTATACTTGGA
>NC_069440.1:36420541-36467881 GCF_026875155.1 Cherax quadricarinatus
CCCCACAACACACACACACACACACCCACAACCACACACCCACACACCACACACACCTACACCACACACACACATCACACACACCTACACACACACACACCTTCACACACACACACACTACACACACACACACACCTACACACCTACACACACACACACCCACACACACAACCCACACACACACACACACCCACACACACACACACACACACACACACACACACACACACACACACACACTCACACACACACACACACACACACACACACACACACACACACACACACACACACACACGCACACACGCACACACACATGTAGATTGGGGAAGGGCAAAGAAGACCATAGATGAAGTTCAATCTTGGGGGCCAGAGCCTACAAACCTCACTCAAGGAAAATGATATTTGGGTGAGTATAACACTGGGCACATCTCCTGAGGCACACATCAACCAAATAACTGCTGCAGCATTCGGGTGTCTGGCAAACTTTAGAACAGCATTCAGACATCTAAATAAGGAGCCATTTAGGACCCTGTACACTGTGTACGTTAGGCCCATCTTGAAGTATGCAGTGCCAGTTTGGAACCCTACCTAGCCAAGCATGTAAGAAAACTAGACAGAGTGCAAAGGTTTGCAAGAAGACTAGATTCGGAGCTAAGGGATGTGTCCTACGAGGATAGGTTAAGAGAAATCGACCTGACGACACTGGAAGACAGGACAGATAGGGAGGATTGATAATGACGTATAAAATACTGAGGAATCGACTAGGTGGACAAAGACAGGATGTTACAGAGATGGGACACAGCAACTAGGGGTCACAGTTGGAAGTGTATGACTGAGATGAACCACAAGGAAGTTAGGAAGTATTTTTTCAGTCACAGAGTTGTCAGGAAGTGATGTAGTGGGGGCAAGATCCATACATAGCTTTAAGAAAAGGTATGATAAAGCTCATGGAGTGGGAAGAGTGACCGAGTAGCGGCCAGTGAAGAGGCAGGGCCATGAGCTGTAACTCGACCCCTGCAACCACAGCTAGGTGAGGTGAGTACATATACACCCTTATGCACAGATACACATACACACACATACTTTCACATACATATACTTTCACACATACTTGCACGTGCACACACACACACACACACACACACACACACACACACACACACACACACACACACACACACACACAGAACGAGCCCCTGGTTTACCCGACGGTGTAAGGAGGCAAAAACAAAGTGCAATAGAGAATGGAAAAAGTACAGAAGGCAGAGAACACATGAAAATAGGGAGATCAGTCGCAGAGCCAGGAACGAGTATGCACAGGTAAGGAGGGAGGCCCAGCGACAGTATGAAAATAACATAGCATCGAAAATCAAGACTGGCCCGAAACTGTGTATGAATGGTATATAATACCGACAAGATGAGAGTAAGACACATGTGCAACATCTGGGTATCTTTATTGTAGACGTTTCGCCATCCAGTGGCTTTATCAACACAAATTCTAGGACATAACTTGAAGACAGTAGAACTATGTACAGAAGATGAGGTAATCACTCCCTCAACCTAGGAGTAGGTGCGAACAGCACCATAGTCGTGGAGATTCTGAAGCAGAAGAAAGAATCCTGGCGCTTATATAGTAACGTCAGGTGAAGCAGACGAGGGCAAATTCACTGGTAGGCGGGATTCCCCAGTGGAAGTAGGTCCTTCCCAAAGAGATGGGTTAGTTGTAGTAGCAGTTGTCGTAGTCGCGAAGGTTATGTACATGTCCTCAGAATTAAGATTCCGTGATGTTGCAGTGTCTGACAAGTTGTGTACGAATGGTATATAATACCGACAAGATGAGAGTAAGACACATGTGCAACATCTGGGTATCTTTATTGTAGACTTTTCGCCATCCAGTGGCTTTATCAACACAAATTCTAGGACATAACTTGAAGACAGTAGAACTATGTACAGAAGATGAGGTAATCAGTCCCTCAAACTAGGAGTAGGTGCGAACAGCACCATAGTCGTGCTGTTCGCACCTACTCCTAGTTTGAGGGACTGATTACCTCATCTTCTGTACATAGTTCTACTGTCTTCAAGTTATGTCCTAGAATTTGTGTTGATAAAGCCACTGGATGGCGAAACGTCTACAATAAAGATACCCAGATGTTGCACACGTGTCTTACTCTCATCTTGTGGGTATTATATACCATTCGTACACAACTTGTCAGACACTGCAACATCACGGAATCTTAATTCTGAGGACATGTACATAACCTTCGCGACTACGACAACTGCTACTACAACTAACCCATCTCTTTGGGAAGGACCTACTTCCACTGGGGAATCCCGCC
Source organism: Cherax quadricarinatus (assembly GCF_026875155.1). Classification (NCBI taxonomy): domain Eukaryota; kingdom Metazoa; phylum Arthropoda; class Malacostraca; order Decapoda; family Parastacidae; genus Cherax; species Cherax quadricarinatus. The sequence continues at coordinate 36,422,881 of NC_069440.1, forward strand.
TACCAGTGAATTTGCCCTCGTCTGCTTCACCTGACGTTACTATATAAGCGCCAGGATTCTTTCTTCTGCTTCAGAATCTCCACGACGATGGTGCTGTTCGCACCTACTCCTAGGTTGAGGGACTGATTACTTCATCTTCTGTACATAGTTCTACTGTCTTCAAGTTATGTCCTAGAATTTGTGTTGATAAAGCCACTGGATGGCAAAACGTCTACAATAAAGATACCCAGATGTTGCACATGTGTCTTACTCTGACCCGAAACTGTTGTATAGCCACATCAGGAGGAAGACAACAGTCAAAGACCAGGTGATCAGACTGAGGACAGAAGGTGGAGAACTCACAAGAAATGATCAGGAGGTATGTGAGGAGCTAAACAGGAGATTTAAGGAACTTTTTACAGTAGAGACAGGAAGGGCTCTGGGAAGACAGCACAGAAGGGAACATCAAGAGGGAATATACCAACAAGTGTTGGATGACATATGAACAACTGAGAAGGAGGTGCAGAAGCTGCTAAGTGACCTTGATACCTCAAAGGCGATGGGACTGGACATCTCCCCATGGGTCCTTAGAGAAGGAGCAGAGATGCTCTGCGTGCCCCTAGCCACAATCTTCAATACATCCCTTGAAACTGGGCAACTACCTGAGAAATGGAAGACAGCAAATGTAGCCCCCATATTTAAGAAAGGAAACAGAAATGAGGCACTAAACTACAGACCTGTGTCTCTGACATGTATAGTATGCAAAGTCATGGAGAAGATTATCAGGAGGAGAGTGGTGGAACACCTGGAATGGAACAAGATTATAAATGAAAACCAGCATGGGTTCATGGAAGGCAGATCCTGTGTCACAAACCTTCTGGAGTTTTATGACAAGGTAACAGAAGTAAGACACGAGAGAGAGGGGTGGGTTAATTGCATTTTCCTGAACTGCAGGAAAATCTATGACACAGTTCCTCACAAGAGATTAGTGCAGAATCTGGAGGATCAGGCATATATAACAGGGAGGGCACTGCAATGGATCAGGGAATACCTGACAGGGAGGCAACAATGAGTCATGGTACGTAAAGAGGTATCACAGTGGGTGTGTGTGAGGAGCGGGGTCCCACAGGGGTCAGTTCTAGGACCAGTGCTATTTTTTATATATGCGAACGACACGATGGAAGGAATAGACTCAGAAGTGTCCCTATTCGCAGATGATGTGAAGCTGATGAGAAGAATTAAATCGGATGAGGATGAGGCAGGACTGCAAAGAGACCTGGACAGGCTGGACATGTGGTCTAGAAACTGGCTTCTCGAATTCAACCCTGCCAAAAGCAAAGTCATGAAGATTGGGGAGGGGCAAAGAAGACCGCAGACAGAGTATAGGCTAGGTGACAAAAACTACCGACCTCACTCAGGAGAAAGACCTTGGGGTGACCATAACACTGAGCACATCACTGGAGGCACACAACCAAATAACTGCTGCAGCATACAGGCAACTGGCAAACCTGAGAATAGCGTTCCGATACCTTAATAAGGAATTGTTAAAGACGCTGTACACTGTGTATGTTAGGCCCATACTGGAGTATGCAGCACCAGTCTGGAACCCACACCTGGTCAAGCACGTCAAGAAGTTAGAGAAAGTACAAAGGTTTGCAACAAGGCTAATTCCAGAGCTCAGGGGAATGTCGTACAAGGAAAGGTTGATTGAAATCGGACTGACGACACTGGAGGACAGAAGGGTCAGGGGAGACATGATAACGACATACAAGATACTGTGAGGAATAGACAAGGTGGATAGAGACAGGATGTTCCAGAGAGGGGACACAGAAACGAGGGGTTACAATTGGAAGCTGAAGACTCGGACGAGTCACAGGGACGTTAGGAAGTATTTCTTCAGTCATAGAGTAGTCAGGAAGTGGAATAGCCTAGCAAGTGAAGTAGTAGAGGCAGGAACCATACATAGTTTTAAGAAGAGGTATGACAATGCTCAGGAAGCAGAGAGGGAGAGGACCTAGTAGCGATCAGTGAAGAGGCGGGCCAAGAGCTGAGTATCGACCCCTGCAACCACAATTAGGTGAGTACAATTAGGTGAGATACACGCACACACACATGGAGCCACATTGGGCCAAGATACATGGAGAGCTAAGATGATGGAGATGGTACTGGAAAACCTCATGTCCCAACACGTAAGGGACAATACAAGAGAGAGCAAAAGATGAACCAGCAAGACTGGACCTAGTATTCATCTTGAGTAGTGCAGATATTGAGGATATCACATATGAAAGATCCCTTGCGGCCAGCGATCATATGGTTCTAAGCTTCGAATACAGAGTAGTGCTAAAAGTTGAGGAATAAGCAGGAAGGCCAGGACGAATGAAGCCAAACCACAAGAAATGGGACTACACAGGAATGAGGAACTTCCTGAACGGGGTTCAGTGGGACAGAGAACTGGCAGGGAAGCCAGTTTATGAGATGATGGAATATGTAGCAATATGCAAGGAGGCTCAGGAGAGGTTTGTACCCAAGGGTATCAGGAATAATGAAAAACCAGGATGAGCCCATGGTTCACCCAAAGAAGGTGCAGGGAGGCAAAAACCAAGTGTGCTAGGGAATGGAAGAAATATAGAAGGCAAAGGACCCAGGAGAATAAGGAGAGCAGTCGTAGAGGCAGAAACGAATATGCACAGATAAGAAGGAGGCCCAAAGACAATATGAAAACAAACAACATAGCACGAAAGCCTAAATTATGACCTGAAACCATTATACAGCCACACAGGAGAAAACAACAGTCAAGGAGTCAAGGACCAGTCCATCAGCTAAGGAAGGAATGAGAGAGACAACATGAAAATGACCGTGAAGTATTGAGGAACCAACAGAGATTCAAAGAAGTGGTTCACAGAGAGACAGAAGGGCGCCAGAAAGAGGGAGAGGTGGCGCACACCACCAAGTGCTGGACACAGTGTAACACACAACCGAGGAAGAAGTAAGAGCTTCTGACTAAGCTAGAATCCGTCAAAGCAATGGGGGCCAGTTTAACCATCTCCCCATGGGTCCTGAGAGAGGGGGCAGAGGGTCTATGTGTTCCCTTACAAACAAACTCAATACATCTATCGAAACAGGGAGATTGCCTGAGGCTAATGGAAGACAGCAAATGTAGTCCCGGGGGGGGGGGCCAATCTTTAAAAAAGGAGACAGACATGAAGGACAAACTACAGAACAGTGTCACTGACATGTATAGTATGCAAAATCATGGAGAAGATTATCAGAGAAAAGTGGTGAACACCTAGAAAAGGTATGATCATCATCAACAGCAGCCACATGTTTCAGGGATGGGAAACTCCTGTGTCACAAACCTACTAATTCTATGACATGTACAGCAGAAAGACAAGAAGAGAGGGGTGGGTGGATTGCAATATTCCTGAGACTGCAAGAAGGCATTTGACACAGTTCCACACAAGAGATTGGTGCAAAAACTGGAGGACCAAGCAGGATAACAAGCAGACACCTACAATGATCAGGAATACTTGTCAGAAAAACAAGCACGATGTCACGTACATGCGAGGTGTACAGATGGGGCACCTGTACCAACGGGGTCCCACAGGGTCATGATGGAAGAATAGACTCTGAGGTGTCCCCTGTTTGCAGATGATGTGAAGTTATGAGATAATTCACTCAATAAAAGATCGAAAGACCCCTCTTCAAGTGGGCTCCTGGCGTGTGAAGGAGTCTCTTGTTCTGAGGAATTAGAACCTGTCGGTCCCTTCCTCCGACCGAACCTAATTACCCCCCAAGCTCCCCTCCCCTATCCCATCCTCCCCTTTTTTTCCTTCCTCCTCCCCCCTCCCCACCCCTCCCTTTTTGCCCCTTCCTCTTTTTGGCCTTTGGGATTTCTCCACAGGCTTCGCAAGTTTCCTAGGTAGAGAAGGATAACCCGGGGTCCATCCCATTCCGTGAGGTTCTTGGCATGCGTAGTTGGCCGTGGAATCTGGATCGCCTGGATGTCCCGATCCCTCTCCGGTATCCCGGAGTAGTCTTTGTGTCTTTTCGGGCGACGGTTTATTCTGGAAGCCACCTTTCCATTTCCATGGGGGTGGTGGCCAAAGGAGGTATGCTTTGTGCGATATCCGGCGCCATCTTTTTGTCCACCGAGGTAGCTCGCAGATGTTGAGGTTGCTATACCCGGATTGCGGCTTACTGGCATGAAGGGTAGGGTATGCACGGGTTCCATGCTGCATCTGCCTACTACGTGCTGAGTATCGCCTCTTGGCACTGGATGAGATATCCGCCCTTTCATTCCTCCTGGGAACTATTCCTCCCTGCTCCTCCTTTTTTATTCTTGTTTTAATTTTTATTTTCTTTTCTTCTTCTTTTGTTTTCTTAAAAACAAAAAAGCAAAAGGAGTAACCTAACCATGAGAGAACCAAATCCAGATCCACTACCCCCCGGGCCCCTCTTGATACCGCACCCCCATTCTGACCCTGCTTTTTGTTAGACCACTCTTCGGACTCTTCCTGATCCCCTGTAACGCTCTTGCTGGAGCTGTTTCCTTACCCGCTTTCAGTACCGGGGCTTCGACTGCCTCCTCATTTGTCTGAACTCCGCTTGTCCGTTGACTAGCTTCCGGCCTTCTCCTTCTACGGTAGCAATTTTCGAATCGCCCTCACCATTTCACAGCCGGACCCAACTCCTCCTACTCCTAAACCCAACGTCAATCTCCTGTTGATGCACCTTCGTTACCTTCCCCATTCCTACCTGAAAAGACCGACACGTCAAGCACATTCCCTCTCCACGCTCCAGTTTCGGGACCACACATATTGACTAACTTCTTTCTTTAAACCGACTTCTCTTCGGCCTAACCTGTTTGACCAGAGTATTGCAAAGCGTACCTGCGTCAGTGGGTCGAGATATTTCATTTCAATTGCTCTCAAGAGCGGTATGCGTCACTGTCCAGAATGCTACCCAAGCTCATGAGCTTTCTCCCTTTCGATATCGAATACAACTCATCACTATAAAAAAACATCTTTCTCGCAATTCTTGTAGTGGTACTGTTCATTCTGCCCCATAACATAGTCCCAACAGAATTTCCAGTCATGTGGCAATGACATTCTTGACAGCTGAACTCAGGATCTCCCAATCCGCAAAGTAACACTATGTCCTTCCTGCCTCTTGGGCGGAGAAGTTACCCTTTTGCAATGTGGCTCGTTTAACTTTGACACTGAGAACTCCTCCTCTGTATATGTTCGCGGGAACTCCGTTACAAGTTCCAAAGGTGATACCTAAACTGCAACAGTGTAGAAATTGCTGGCATTTTGGTCACCCATGAATATTGCAATCTATGGCCGAATGCCCAGGCGTGGTGCTGACGACCCTATCTAATACATCTTGGCAGTCAACCTCCATCTGTGGCCTTAATTGGTAATGAAGCTCACACCCTTCTACTCCCAGCCGTTGCCAGGTCTACTTAATTATTATATGTTATCACTCCGGCCCGATTCCCACCAAGGAGGGTGGCCCGAAAAGAAAAACTTTCCACCATCATTCAACTCCATCACTGTCTTGGCCAGAAGGGTGCTTTACACTACAGTTTTTAAACTGCAACATTAACACCCCCCTTCAGAGTGCAGCCTGTACTCCATCTCCAGACTCAATCCGGCCCTGCCGTTTCCCTGAATCCCCTTCATAAATGTTTACTTTGCTCACACTCCAACGAGCACGTCATGTAATTAAAAACCATTTGTCTCCATTCACGCCTATCCAACAACGCTCACCGCATGCCTGCGGGAATCCATGCCCTCGCACAGACAAAACCCCTCTCTTAACCCCCTCCCTCCAACCCGTCCTAGGCCGACACCCCTACCCGCCTTCTTCCACTACAGACTTGATACCTCAGAAGTCATCTGTTTCGCTCCATTCTCTCTACAATGGCCGAACCACCTCAACACCCCTTCCTCTCAGCCCGCTGGAACAACAGGTTTGGTAATCCCGCACCTCCTCCTAACTTCCAAACTACGAATTCTCTGCATTATAGTTCCACACCACACATGCCCTCAGAACATGACATCTCACTGCCGCCAGCCTTCTCCTCGCCTGCAACATTCATCACCCACGCTTCACACCCATATAAGAAGCGTTGGTAAAACTATACGCCAGACATTCCCCCTTGCCTCCAAGACAAAGTTCTTGTCTACACAGAACTCCTAAGCAAACCACTCACGCTTTTTCCCTGAACATCAATTCTATGATTCACCCATCGTTCATAGACCCCATCCGCTGACACTCCACCCCCCAATAATCGATTACTTTCACCTCCGTCCATAACTCTCTCCCTCCAATCTGATATTCAATCTTTCATCACCTAATCTTGTGGTTAGTCCTCATACCTACTCTTTCCTGTAATCACCTTAATGGCTTCTTGTGCACACCCGACCAAATTCATCCACCAATCTCTGCAACTTCTCTTCAAATCTCCCAAAGCTCTGTGTCATTCAGCAAAGAGCAGCTGTGACAACTCCCACCTTTGTGTGAGATTCTTTATTCTTTTAACTTCCAGCCTCTTGCCAAGACCCTCGCATTTACTTCTCTTACAACCCCATCTATAAATATAATAAATCAACCACGGTGACATCACAACATCTGTCAAGGCCTACTTTACCTGGAAAAAATGTCCCTCTGGCCTACATACCTAACTTGAGCCTCACTATCCTCGTAAAAACTCTCACTATGCTTTCAGTAACCCTACCTCCTACACCATACACTTGCAACATCTGCACATTGCCCCCCTATCCACCCTGTTCATAGTCGCCTTTTCCAAATCCATAAACGCCACAAAGACCTCTTTGCCTTATCTATAATACGTTCACAATTATATGTTTCACTGTAAACACCTGGTCCACACAGCCCCTCCCTTTCCTAAAAGCCTCCTTGTTCATCTGCATCCTATTTCTCTCTCCCGTCTACTCTTAATTCTTTCAATTAAACTCTACCATACACTTTACCATTACACTCAACAGACTTATCCCCCTATAATTTGTGGCACTCTCTTTATCCCCTTTGCCTTTATACAAAGGAACTATGCCATGCTCTCATTCCAATTCCCTAGGTAACCTTACCCTCTTCCATACATTTAATAAATAAATTGCACTCCCACCACCTCAAAAACTATATCCCCACCTGCCTTTTACATTTCTATCTTTATCCCATCAATCCCGGCTGCCTTTACCCTCCCTTTCAGTTTACCAACTGCCTCACGAACTTCCCACCCACGCACAACTGCCTCTTCCTCACTCCCTACAAGAGGTTATTCCCTCCTTGCCCTATACACGACAACACAGCTTCCCTATCTTTTATCTTCATCAACTTAACATTCCTCAAAATATTCCCTTCCATCTTCCAATATACCATCTAACGCTCCATTTAATAACTCTCCTCGCCTATTTTTAACTGACAAACCAGTTGGTCCTCTAGGCTTTCTTAACTTTAATCTCACTTCCAAAACGTTTTTCTATTGTTCATTCAACAAAATTTGTTGATAACAGCTACCCACTCCTCATTTGCTCTCGTTTTTACATTGCTTCACCACGCACTTAACTATCTCTCTTGTTCTCCATATACTCTTCCCTCCTTGCATCACGTCTACTTTGTAAAAACTTCTCATTTGCTAACTTTTTCTCCCTTACTACTCTCTTTACATCATCATTCCACCAATCGCTCCTCTTCCCTCCTGCACCCACTTTCCTGTAACCACAAACTTCTGCTGAACACTCTAACACTACATTTTTAAACCTACCCCATACCTCTTCGACCCCATTGCCTATGCTCTCATTAGCCCATCTATCCTCCAATAGCTGTTTATATCTTACCCTAACTGCCTCCTCTTTTAGTTTATAAACCTTCACCTCTCTCTTCCCTGATGCTTCTATTCTCCTTGTATCCCATCTACCTTTTACTCTCAGTGTAGCTACAACTAGAAAGTGATCTGATATATCTGTGGCCCCTCTATAAACATGTACATCCTGAAGTCTACTCAACAGTCTTTTATCTACCAATACATAATCCAACAAACTACTGTCATTTCGCCCTACATCATATCGTGTATACTTATTTATCCTCTTTTTCTTAAAATATGTATTACCTATATCTAAACCCCTTTCTATACAAAGTTCAATCAAAGGGCTCCCATTATCATTTACACCTGGCACCCCAAACTTACCTACCACACCCTCTCTAAAAGTTTCTCCTACTTTAGCATTCAAGTCCCCTACCACAATTACTCTCTCACTTGGTTCAAAGGCTCCTATACATTCACTTAACATCTCCCAAAATCTCTCTCCTCTGCATTCCTCTCTTCTCCAGGTGCATACACGCTTATTATGACCCACTACTTAAATGAACGTGAAATCCGTTGCCTCAAAGAGGCAGAAGGTCTCCCTTATGCTATGGCAGTTACTCATCTCCGCCTGCAAGGGAGACTACCCCGTGTTTCTTATTCTCGTGTTTCAAAACATCCCCTCACTTCTGGGGTCCCATCTTCTGCAGCCTCCTCTGTTGTTACCCCTTCCATAGCCACTCCGGCATCTAATCCTTTTGCTGTCCCCTTTGGGTCGACTCCCGATACAAACCCTCTGTTCTCACATTTGCATCCTTCCTCACAAGCCCCATATCGACTAGCCTCGTACGACCCAAATCCCAAATCGACCCTCTACTTCTCAGAAGTCCAAAAAATCCACATTGTCAAATTTTTTTTGCCCCTTCCTTCCCTTTTTCCCCCTCCACACTTTACCTTTCCTCTCTGAACTAGTTCTTCCCTCGTCTGGCTCTTTCAAGTGTGGAGATTCACCCTCCTCCTCCTACATGCCTTCCACCCCCTCCCTCCCCAATTTTCCCCTCTTCTGCCACCCCCCAGGTTTCTGCCCTTTTGTCCCCCCCCCACACTTTTCTCCGTCCTTGCACCTTCCCTCCCCCCCTACTTTTGGGACAGTCCATTACTGTCCCAATCTTTACTCACCCCCCCCTTTATCTCCAAAATGGTCTCCCACCATCTTTTAATTCAGAAAACCCCGAACCCTTTCAGAAAAATTTCAAAGACTGAACCTTCAATGCCTATTTACTCTGTTCCCTTCTCTCCCTCCCTCCATCTTCAAACTCCATTTTTTTGCAACGCTCCCTTCCTTCGCGCTTGAACTCTTCCAAGCCCCCACACGTTGACTTTTTTAACCCCTCTAGGCCGTAGGTGCCTTTCCCTATGGATTCCTGGTTTTTTCTTCATCCCAACATGCCTATTAATGGGAATATCAGTGGCCTCATGGAATCGGGTGACTTCGATGTTGCTTTCCAGGTTTCCCCTGTGGTGCTTCTTACAAGACCAAAATTTTCACTGGCTGTTTCCAACCTTCCAGGCTATAATTTATTGTATTTTTTGGACCCCTTTTTCAGGTGGGACCTTTATGAAATGCCCTTCTTCTATGCAATGATATTCCGTACTGTCAACTATCTGTCATACCTCGCTGCATTTCACTGAAGCCCGTACCCACTTGAATAAGTGGTTACAATATGTTTCTTTATACTCTCTCCTCGAGCATTTTTAATCCCAGACTTTGCCTTTCTTGTTTCACCCCTTACCACCCACTTCTGTTACTGGTGATTTTAACACCACCATTTCCTCTTGGGGGGGGGTCTCATGTGGACTCATGTGGCATCCATTTTGGAGGCTTTTCTCGCCTCTCACCCCTCCATGTTTTAATACGGGTACTCCCACCCTTTTGATCCTTGTACTCATACTTTTGCATCGATTTATCAGTCTGCTCCTTCCCTCCACTGCACTAGACTTTAACGGGTCGGGTTCTACCGGACTTACATGGACACGATCATTTTCCAATCATTCTTACTTCTCCTTCCTATTCACCACCTTCCGTAGCCCTGCTGGCAATTTGATCGGGGCAAATTGGGATCTTATAAACCCCTCACTGCTTTTAGTGAGGTTCCTTCTTTCCTCCATTGAGAGCCCCTACCCCTCTTCTCGAGCAGTTCACAGCGCTTCTATTCTAAATCCCAAACCTCAGGCAGCATTCTCAGAAGTGATCCCTTTGGTGGTCTCCTGCTGTGCTCGGCATACGTTTGAAACGCGCTGCATGGGGCTGGTGTACATAGAACGTGAAGACTCTTGATTTAAGCAGAATTGTGCGATCGTTTCGCCGGTCACCCGTGAAGCTAACGCAATTTGGCGGACTATGTTTCCACATCAACTCTGCTTCTTCTGTGAGTGCAGTCTGAAAAAAGTGAGAAATGAGTGGTAATACTCTCTGACCGGCTCTGTTCTGGGGTCGCTGTGTTGATGTAGTAAACCCTCTCAACTTGCCATGAACTTGGCACACCACTGGTCCATTTTTCCCGGGGGCTCCATCTATCCACTCGTTTCTTTCCTCAAAGTCTGCCAGGGGTTTAGTACCTTGAACCTTTTCTTCTCTCAGAGAAGAACAGTTTTAATGTGCCTTTTACCTTCAAGAACTAGAGGCAATGCTCTCACTTGCCGATCATTGGCAATGGGCCTGAGGGACATTCTATTCGTATGTTACAACATATACATCGGTCAGCCCTTGTAGTCCTCTTACATCTCTTCATTTTTTGGGCACAAGGAGTTCTCCCAGCTGTGGAAATCTGCATTGTTCTCCCTTTCGTAAACGGGTACTACAGGACATGATCCCTCCCACTATCGTCCCATCACTCTTACTAGTGCATTTTGCAAAGGATGGAACGTCTTTTTAAATCGACGTTTAATGTGGTATTTAGAGACACACAACAGTCTCTCTGCAAGTCAATATGCTTTCAAAAGGGGGCGTTCTACCATAGACCCCTTACATGCTTGGATAAAATTTTTATGTTCGTAATGCCTTTGCGAATAATCACTCAGTTATTGCCATATTTTTTGCCCTTGAGAAGGCATATGACTAAACTTGGAGGTATAATTTTTTGGGGCCCAGGCCCACTCCTTAGGCCTCCGAGGCAATCTACCATCCTTCCTTAAAAACTTTTAACTGACAGACATTTCCGTGTTCGAGTCAATAATGTTTTTTCCCCCGGACTTTGCCCCAAGCTGAAGGTGTCCCTCAGGGATGTGTTCTAAGCACAACACTTTTTCTCCTTGCTGTAAAGATTTGGCCTCTGTTTTTCCCATCCAATATTTGGTCATCATTCTATGTTGATGACTTCGCTATTGCTTGTCCATGCGCTGACTGTCATCTCATTGCAGTTTCTCTCCAGCATGTGGTCGCCCCACGTTTCCATTTGGGGCCACCACGCATGGGCTTAAATTTTCAAGTACCAAAACTCCACCAAATTACTTTTCACTAGACGCTCTGTCATCTCCGATCATCCTTTGTATCTCTATGGCCCCGTATCCCTGATACAGTCAGGTTTCTAGGCCTTCTCTTTGACTGTAGGTTATCCTGGAAACCTCACATTGCCTCTCTGAAGGCAACTTGTCACAGCCGGCAAAACCCTTTCTTAAACCCTTGCTCATCTTTCTGGGGAGCTGATCCGTCGAACTCTGCTTCACCTACATTAAACCCCTCGTTTTATCGATACTCGATTATTGTGACCAGATTATTCTGCGGCATCTCCTGCTACTCTCTCTAGCCTTAACTCTATCCATCACCAAGGATTACGTTTGTGCCTTGGTGCTTTTCGCTTTTCCCCTGTTGAGAGCCTCTATGCAGAAGCAAATGTTCCATCCTTGTTTGACCGTGGTGATGCCCATTGCCTTCGCTACTATATACGCTCTCACGATCTCCACAATCCTTCCATTTATGGAATGGTCACCGATATTAGTAAAACATTCTTTATTCGTTCGCCGCCCCTGTTTGCTCCATCCCTTTTCTCTTCGCCTACATTCACTCTTGTTTTCCCCTTCAGTTACCACCTTTATATGTTCATGTAGCATCTCACTTTTCCCTACCCCCCTGTTTAAGTTCCAGCTGTTCGGTCTGTTCTTTCTCACTCCCTTGCTCGAAAGCTCAACTGCCTATGGTGGCTTCCCGCTCTCTTTTTCTTGATCACTTCCATCCCTTTCTCATGCCACCGCTGTGTACACAGAGGCTCTAAGTCTTCAGATGGCGTCGGATTCACGGGATGTTTCCGGACAGCATCGTGCGGGGGCATTTACTATCTTGGGCTAGCATTTTTACTGCTGAATTGTATGCCATTCTTGCAGCACTTATTCATATCGCATCTATGCCTGTGTCATCATTTGTAGTAGTCTCAGACTCCCTTAAAGTGCTCTACAGGCTATACAAAAATTTGATACATCTCACCCCCTAGTTCTCCGTATCCAACTTTGGCTACGCCGTATCTCTCCCAAAACATAAAGATATTGTTTTTTGTTGGGTCCCTGGTCATGTCGACATTTCAGAGCAATGAACAGGCAGACACTGCTGCACGGTCAGCAGTACATGACTACCAATTTCCTATAGAGGTGTTCCATTCTGGACTATTTTGCTGCAATAGCTACCCACCTTCGCGCCCGTTTGGGAAAAACGTTGGTCAACTCTGCTCGGTAACAAACTTCTTCTATTAAACGAGCATAGGTTACTGGCCGTCTTCTTGTCATCAGTGCCTTCGCATTGGCCACACTCGTCTTACTCATGGGGATCTCATGAAGAGGCACCCTGTTCCTCTCTGTGAGCAGTGTCAAGTTCCAGTATCGATTTGCCACATTCTGTTAGACTGCCCTCTCTATCAACGAGCACGCAGAATTTATCTCCAACGTCGTCTTCGTTCTACTACTCTCTCTTTACCTTCCTTCTTGCTGATGGACCCTCCCTTTTAAACTGACCCCTCTCATTGACTTCTTGACAACGACTGGGTTTACTCCCCCAAACTCTGATGACACTTTTCGCACTCCCCCCAGCCCTTTCTAGTTCAGTCTCTTGCTGCCCTTTACCCTTTCACCATCCACTACCCCGCTGTTATACGTAAACCCATTACTCATCCATCTCCCTTTTGCCACCTGATGCCTCGCTTCCTTCCCCCTGCAGCGCTGTATAGTCCTTGTGGCTTAGCGCTTCTTTTTTATTATAATAATCGATCGAAGACCAGGCAAAACTACAAAGGGATCCGGACAGGCCGCAGACCTGGTCCAGAAATTGGGTCCTGGAAATTTAGTCCCCACCAGTGCAAAGTCATGAAGATTGGGGAAGGGCAAAGAAGACCGCAGACGGAGTACAGTCTAAGGGGCCAGAGACTTACAGACCTCACTCAAGGAAAAAAGATCTTGGGGTGAGTATAACACGAGGCACATCTCCTGAAGGGGACATCAACCAAATAACAGCTGCAGCACATGGGCGCTAGCAAAACCCCAGAACAGCATTCCGACATCTTAATAAGGAATCGTTCAGGACCCTGTCACCTGTACGTTAGGGGCCCATATTGGAGTATGCGGCACCAGTTTGGAACCCACACCTAGCCAAGCACGTGAAGAAACTAGAGAAAGTGCAAAGGTTTGCAACAAACTAGTCCCAGGGGCTAAGAGGTATGTCCTGTGAGGAGAGGTTAAGGGAAATCAACCTGACGACACTGGAGGACAGGAGAGATAGGGGGAACATGATAACGACATACAAAATAATGAGAGGAATTGACAAGGTGGACAAAGACAGGATGTTCCAGAGATTGGACACAGGGAACAAGGGGGCACAGTTGGAATTTGAAGACACAGATGAATCACAGGGATGTTAGGAAGTATTTCTTCAGCCACAGAGTAGTAAGTGGAATAGTTTGGGAAGCGATGTAGTGGATGCAGGATCCATACATAGCTTTTAAGCAGAGGTATGATAAAGCTCAAAGGTTCGGGAGAGCGACCCAGTAGCAATCAGTGAAGAGGTGGGCCAGGAGCTCAGAGTCGACCCCCGCAACTCAACTAGGTGAGGACACACACCCACACACACACACATGTAGGGACTCCGAGCGCGGGGAGTCACACCTTCCGTGCTCCGGGAATGTAAGTGTTTTCTAGGGCTACCCAAGTGTTCTGCAAGGGTTGCTAAGTGTGTCAAGGTAGTGAACAATCCTAGAAGTGAATTTTTTAAACTGCCTGAGCCACATAAGTGTGGGGAGAGCCACAATTTTGTAAATGATCTAGAAATAAAAACGTTGTGGAGCAGAGTGGGGAGGCTAGTGTGGGTGGTAAGGCGACGTTGTAAAGTGTCACCCAAGAAAGATAATTAAAGTGAACAAACGTGTGACCAGTGAGAGAAATAAGTGAATAGGGTACATTATTAACGAGAAGAAATTGAGGTGGATCAAAACCAGACGTACATCGAGTGGATCTACGCCAGGGGCGTCACATCGAGTGGACAATCTACAGGCTGGGAGCTGCACTACAAGTACTGTATCACCTATGAGTTTGGGTTTTTTGGGTGTGGGGTTTCCAGGTTCCAATTTTAAATGCCAAGCTGAATGTGAATGGGCTAACTCTCATAGCACGATAAAGAATAGGCACTCAAGTATTCAATAAAGATAGCAATTGGTAATCCATTGAACAAGGCGATTAACTTACTATAAGCAGGTCAAGCATAGGCAACATTGTAAGTAGGTGAGGTAAGTCTCAGGAGGGTGGGAGTCAGGTCACAAGAGGTTGTGGGACAAAGCGACAACTGAGAATCCACATTCACTCCAAGCACAAGCCACCTATTTTTCAGACACATAATAAAGCCACAATAATTCGACAAAATAATTACACACACACATACACACACACACACACACACACACACACACACACACACATACCCCAAACACAAACACACACACACCACACCACACACACACACACACACACACACACACACACACACACCCCACACAAAACACACACACCCCACATAAGAACATAAGAAAGGAGGAACACTGCAGGAGGCCTGCTGGCCCATACTAGGCAGGTCCTTTACAATTCATCCCCCTAACAAAACATTTGCCCAACCCCCAAATTTTTTAAAGCCACCCAAGAAATAAGCTCTGATGTGAAAGTCCCACTCAAATCCAACCCCCCCCACTCATGTACTTATGCAACTAGATTTGAAATTACTCAAAGTCCCAGCCTCAATAACCCCCAAAAGGTAGACTGGTTCCACTCATCAACCACCCTATTTCCAAACCAATACTTTCCTATGTCCTTTCTAATCTAAACTTATCTAATTTAAATCCATTACTGCGGGTTCTCTCTTGTTGAGACATCCTCAAGACCCTATTAATATCCCCTTTTTTAATACCTATCTTCCACTTATACACTTCATCAGGTCTCCCCTCATTCTTCGTCTACAAGTGAATGTAACTTAAGAGTCTTCAATCTTTCTTCATAAGGAAGATTTCTAATGCTATGTATTAATTTTCTCATCCTACGCTGAATGTTTTTTTAACGAATTTATGTCCATTTTGTAATACGGAGACCAGAACTGAGCTGCATAATCTAGGTGAGGCCTTACTAATGATGTAAAAAAGCTGCAGAATGACCTCTGGACTTCTGTTGCTTACACTTCTTGATATAAATCCCAGTAATCTATTTGCCTTATTATGTACTCTTAGGCATTGCTGTCTTGGTTTAAGGGTTTCTGCTCACCATAACCCCCAAGTCCTTTTCGCAATCTGTATGGCTAAGTTCTACATCATTTAACGTATAAATACTAGGGTTATGGGCACTCCCAAGCTTCAGAACCTTGCATTTATCTACATTGAACTGCATCTACCCCTTTTCTGACCAAGAATAGAGTTTGTTTAAATCCTCCTGAAGTTCCATACATCTACGTTTGAATCAATTATCCTACCTATCTTTGTGTCATCGGCGAATTTGCTCATATCACTAGTAATTCCCTCATCAAGATCATTGATATATATTATAAACAACAAACGGCCCAAGACTGATCCCTGTGGAACGCCACTATGTTACAGATCCCCACTCGGATTTAACCCCATTTATGGACACTCTCTGCTTCCTGTCTGTGAGCCATGACTCGATCCACGAGAGCACTTTTCCCCCAATGCCATGAGCTGCCACTTTCTTTAACAGTCTATGTTGCGGAACTCTATCAAAAGCCTTACTAAAATCTAATTAAATAATATCAAATTCTTTATTGTGGTCAACAGCCTCAAAAGCTTTACTGAAGAAAGTTAATAAATTAGTTAGACAAGATCGGCCTCTTGTGAATCCATGCTGAGTATCATTAATCAAGCTATGCTTATCGAGATGGCTTCTATAATCTCAGCTATAATTGACTCTAGTAATTTGCCTACAATTGAGGTCAGGCTTATTGGGCGGTAATTTGACGGTAACGACTTGTCCCCTGTTTTAAAAATAGGAGTTACATTAGCCATCTTCCACATATCAGACACTACACCTGTTTGAAGAGATAAATTAAAAATATAGTTAATGGTTCACAGAGTTCCATTTTGCATTCCTTAAGAAACCTTGAAAAAACCTCATCAGGACCCGGCGACTTATTTTGCTTCAGTCTGTCTATCTGCTTCACAACCATCTCACTAGTGGACTGTGATGTTACATAATTTATCTTCTTCTAGCCCACTGTAAAAATTAATTGCTGGAATATTGTTAGTGTCTTCCTGTGTAAAAACTGAGAGAAAATAATTATTTAAAATCAAGCACATTTCATTCTCTTTGTCAGTAAGGTGCCCATTAGTTATTTTTAAGGGGACCTATCTTATCTCTAACTTTTGTTCTATAGACCTGGAAAAAACTTTTTGGGTTAGTTTTAGAATCCCTAGCAACTTTAATTTCATAGTCCCTTTTAGCTTTTCTTATCCCCTTTTTAATGTCCCTCTTAATGTCAATATACTGATTCATAAGATGACCCTCACCTCTTTTGATACGCCTATAAATTCCTTTCTTATGCCCTAGTAGATATTTGAGCCTATTATTCATCCATTTTGGGTCATTTCTATTTGATCTAATTTCTTTATATGGGATAAACGCTCTTTGAGCAGCAACACACAACACCCCAACATACATACATACATACATACATACATCACACACACACACACACACACACACACACACACACACACACACACACACAAAAACACACACACAACACACACATAAAAACACACAACACTCCAGTCTGCGCAACGCTCCCTTCCTTCGCCCTGCTGGAACAATCTCAGCCACACACGTTGACTTTCTAACCCCCTCTAGTTCCGTAGGTGCCTTTCCCTATGGATTTCCTGGTTTTTTCTTCATCGCCAACATGGCCTCTATTAAGTGGGGAATATCAGTGGCCTCATGGTAATCGGGAGTGAGCTTTCAGATGTTGCTTTCCAGGTTTTCCCTGTTGGTGCTTGCTTACAAGAACAAAAATTACACTTTGGCTGTATTTCCAACCTATCCAGGCTATAATTTATTGTATTCTTTGGATCCCTTTTTCAGGTGGGACCTTTAATGGAAAGATGCCCTTCTTCTATGCAATGATATTCCGTACTGTCAACTATCTGTCAATACCTCGCTGCATTTCACTGAAGCCACGTATCCACTTGAATAAGTGGGTTGACAATATGTTTCTTTATATCTCTCTCCTCGAGGAATTTTATATCCCAGACTTTGCCTTTCTTGTTTCATCCCTTACCACACCATTCTGTTACTTGGTGATTTTAACACCACCATTTCCTCTTGGGGGGGGGTCTCATGTGGATCATGTGGCATCCAGTTGGAGGCTTTTCTCGCCTCTCACCCCTCCATGTTGTTAAATACGGGTACTCCCACACATTTTTGATCCTTGTAACTCATACTCTTGCATCGATTTATACAGTCTGCTCCTTCTCCACTGCACTAGACTTTAACTGGTCTGTTCTACCGGACTTACATGGACAGCTGATCATTTTCCAATCATTCTTACTTCTCCTTCCTATTCACCACCTTTCCGTAGCCCTGCTGGCAATTTGATCGCGGGACAAATTGAGGATCTGTACTCAACCTCATCTGCTTTAGTGAGGTTCCTTCTTATCCTCCATTGATGAGCTCTACACTCTTCTCGAGTCAGTTTCTACAGCTGCTTCTATTCTATATCCCAAACCTCAGGCAGGCATTCTCAGAAGTGCATGCCTTGGTGGGTCTCCTGCTGTGCTCGTGCAGTACGTTTGAAACGCGACTGCATGGGGCAGGGTATGTACAATAGAACGTGAGAGACTTCTTGATTTTAAGCAGAATTGTGCGATCGCTCGCCGTGTCATCCGATGTGAAGCTAAGACGCACATGTTGGCGAGACTATGTTTCCACATCAACTCTGCTTCTTCTGTGAGTGCAGATCTGAAAAAAAGTGAGGGAAAATTGAGTGGTAAATAATCTCTGACCCGGCTCCTGTTTAGGGGTCGCTGGTGTTGATAGTAGTAAACCCTCTCAAAGTTGCCAGTGAACTTGGCAACAACTGGTCCATATTCCCGGGTGGCTCCATCTATGCCACTCGTTTCTTTCCTCAAAGTCTTGGCCAGAGAGTTAGTACCTTGAAACCTTTTCTTCTCTCAGAGAAGAACAGTATAATGTGCCTTTTACACTTCAAGAACTAGAGGCAATGCTCTCGCAATGCCGATCCATTGGCAGAATGGGCCTGACGGGACATTCATATTCGTATGTTACAACATATACATCGGTCAAGCCCTTGTAGTCCTCTTACATCTCTTCAATTTATTTGGTGCACAAGGAGTCTCTTCCCAGCTGTGGAAATCTGCCATTGTTCTCCCTTTCGTAAACCGGGTTACTACAGGACATGATGCCTCCCACTTGTCCCATCACTCTTACTAGTGCGTTTGCAAAGTGATGGACGTCTTGTTAATCGAACGTTTATGTGTATTTAGAGACACACAACCAGTCTCTCTGCAAGTCAATTATGGGATTTCATAAGGGTCGTTCTACCATAGACCCCTTACTATGCCTTGGATTGTTTTTACGTATGTTCGTTAATGCTTTGCGAATAATCTCTCAGTTATTGCATATTTTTTGACTTGAGAAGGCATATGACTCAACTTGGAGGTATAATATTTTGGGCCAGGCCCACCCTTAGGCTCCGAGGCAATTCTACCATCCTTCCTTAAGAACGTTTTAACTGACAGACATTTTTCCTTGTTCGAGTCAATAATGTTCTTTCCCCGAGACTTTGTCCAGCTGAGGTGTTCCCTCAGGGATGTGTTCTAAGCACAAACTTTTTCACCTTGCTGTAATGATTTGGCCTCTGTTCTTCCATCCAATACTTTGGTCATCATTCTATGTTGATGACTTCGCTTTGCTTGTCCATGCGCTGACTGTCATCTCATTGCAGTTTCTCTCCAGCATGTGGGGGACCAACCGTTTCCACTTGGGCCACCACGCATGGGCTTAAATTTTCAATTACCAAAAAACTTCCACCAAAATTCTTTTCACTAGACGCTCTGTCATCTCCGATCATCCTTTGTATCTCTATGGCTCCCGTATCCCCTGATACAGTCAGGTTTTAGGCCCTTCTCTTTGACTGTAGGTTATCTGGAAACCTCACATTGCCTCTCTGAAGGCAACTTGTCACAGGCAAGGCTAACCTTCTTAAAAAACCCTTTGCTCATCTTTCTGGGGAGCTGATCGTCTTCGAACTCTGCTTCACCTACATTCAACCTCGTTTTATCGATACTCGAATATTGTGACCAGATTTTATTCTGCGGCATCTCCTGCTACTCTCTCTAGCCTTAACTCTATCCATCACCAAGGATTACGTTTGTGCCTTGGTGCCTTTTCGCTCTTCCCCTGTTGAGAGCCTCTAATGCAGAGCAAATGTTCATCCTTGTTTGACGGTGGTGATGCCCATTGCTTCGCTACTATATACGCTCTCACGATCTCCCAATCCTTCCATTTATGGAATGGTCACCGATATTAGGTATAGACATTCTTTATTCGTTCGCCGCCCCTGTTTGCTCCACCTTTTCTCTTCGCCTACATTCACTCATGCTTCCCTCAGTTACCCTGTATATGTTCATGTGCATCTCACTTTTCCTACCCCCTGATTAGGTTCCAGCCTGTTCGGGGTCTGTTCTTTCTCACTCCCTTGCTCGAAACTCCAACTGCCTATGGTGGCTTCCCGCTCTCTTTGTCATGATCACTTCCATCCCATTCTCGTGCCACCGCTGTGTTCACAGATGGCTCTAAGTCTTTTCAGATGGCGGTCGGATTCACAGGGTGTTTCCGGACGCATCGTTGCGGGGGCATTTGCTATTTGGGCTGCACATTTTTACTGACTTGAATTGTATGCCATTCTTGCAGCACTTATTCATATCGCATCTATGCCTGTGTCATTCATTTGTAGTAGTCTATGACTCCCTTAAGTGCTCTACAGGCTATACAAAAATTTGATCACATCTCACCCCCTAGTTTCTCCGATCCAACTTTGGCTACGCCGTATCTCTACCAACATAAAGATATTGTTTTTTGTTGGGTCCCTGGTCATGTCGACATTACAGAGCAATGAACAGGCAGACACTGCGGCACGGTAGCAGTAACATGACTACCAATTTCCTTAGAGGTGTTCCATTCTGACTATTTTGGCTGCAATAGCTACCCACCTTCGCGCCCGTGGCAAAAAACGTTGAGTCAACTCTGCCTCGGTTAACAAACTTCTTCTATTAAACGGAGCATGGTTACTGGGCCGTCTTCTTGTCATCAGTGCCTTCGCATTGGCCACACTCGGCTTACTCATGGGTATCTCATAAGAGGCACCTGTCTCCTCTCTGTGAGCAGTGTCAAGTTCAGGTATTCGATTTGGCCACTTTCTGTAGCACTGCCTCTCTATCAACGAGCAGCAGAATTTGATCTCCAACGTCGTCTTCGTTTACTACTCTCTCTTTACCTTTCCTTCTTGCTGATGGACCCTCCTTTAATCTGACCTCTCTCATTGACTTTCTTGACAACGACTGGATTTACTCCCACAAACTCTGATGACACTTTTGCACTTCCCTCAGCCCTTTCTAGTTCAGTCTCTTGCTGCCCTTTTACCCTTTCACCATCCACTACCCCGCTTTTATAGTACCTATTATCATCCATCTCCCTTTTGCCACTGATGCAATCGCTTCCTTCGCCCTGCCGCGCTGTATAGTCCTGGTGGCTTAGCGCTTCTTTTTGATTATAATAATCGATCCTAAGCGGCAAGACAGGCAAAACTACGAAGGTTCTGGTGGACAGGCCGCCAGACCTGGGTCAGAAATTGCTCCTGGAGATTAGTCCCACAGTGCAAATGTCATGAAGATTGGGGGAAGGGGCAAGAAGACCGCAGACGGGTACAGTCTAAGGGGCCAGAGACTTACAGACCTCACTCAAGAAAAAAGATCTTGGGGTGAGTATAACACGAGGCACTCTCCTGAGGGCACATCAAACCAAATAACAGCTGCAGCACATGGGGCTAGCAAACCTCAGAACAGCATTCCGACATCTTATAGGGAATCGTTCAGACCCTGTACACCTGTACGTTAGTGGCCCAATATTGTTTTTTTTAGAGTATGCGGCACCAGTTTGGAACCCACACCTAGCCAAGCACGTGAAAGAATACTAGAGAAAGTGCAAAGGTTTGCAACAAGAAACCTAGTCCCAGGAGCTAAGAGGTATGTTCCTGTGAGGAGAGGTTAAGGGAAATCAACCTGACGACACCTGGAGGACAGGGAGAGATAGGGGGAACATGATACGGGGACATACAAAATACTGAGAGGAATGACAAGGTGGACAAAGACAGGATGTTCCAGAAGATTGGGACACAGCAACAAGGGGACACAGTTGGAAATTTGAAGGACACAGATGAATCACAGGGGATGTTAGGAAGTATTTATTCAGCCACAGAGTAGTAAGTGGAATAGTTTGGGAAGCGATGTAGTGGATGCAGGATCCATACATAGCTTTAGCAGAGGTATGATAAAGCTCACGGTTCAGGGAGAGCGACCAGTGCAATCAGTGAAGAGGTGGGCCAGGAGCTCAGAGTTCGACCCTGCAACCTCAACTAGGTGAGACACACACACACACACACACATGT
Organism: Cherax quadricarinatus; assembly: GCF_026875155.1. Taxonomy (NCBI): domain Eukaryota; kingdom Metazoa; phylum Arthropoda; class Malacostraca; order Decapoda; family Parastacidae; genus Cherax; species Cherax quadricarinatus. Next base: position 36,444,894 of record NC_069440.1, read on the forward strand.
AGGGACTCCGAGCGCGTGAGTCACACCTTCGTGCTCGGGAATGTAGTGTTTTCTAGGGTACCCAAGTGTTCTGCAAGGGTTGCTAAGTGTGTCATGGTAGTGAACAATCCTAGAAGTGATTTTTAATCTGCCTGAGCCCACATAGTTGGGGGAGAGCCACAATTTTGTAGAGTGATCTAGAGAATAAAAACGTTGTGGAGCAGAGTGGGCAGGCTAGTGTGGGTGGTAAGGCGACGTTGTAAAGTGTCACCCAAGAAAGATAATTAAAGTGAAACATCGTGTGACCAGTGAGAGAAATATAGTGAATAGGGTACATTATTAACGAGAAGAAATTGAGGTGGATCTAAGCCAGGGACGTACATCGAGTGGATCTACGCCAGGGAGTCACTTCGAGTGGACAAATCTACAGGCTGTTGCTGCACTACAAGTACTGTATCACCTATGAGTTGGTTGTTGGGTGTGGGTTTCCAGGTTCCAATTTAACAGCAAGCTGAATGTGAATGGTCTAACTTCTCATAGCCGATAAAGATAGGCACCAAAGTATTAAATAAAGAATAGCAATTGGTGAATCCATTGACAAGGCGATTAACTTACTATAAGAGGTCAAGCATAGGCAAACATTGTAAGTAGCGTGAGAGTATGTCTCAGGAGGGTGGGAGTCATGTCACAAGAGGTGGTGGGACAAAGCGGCATAATGAGAATCCACATCTAACTCCAAGCACAAAGCCACCTATTTTTCAGACACATAATAAAGCCACCACATAATTCGACACATAATTACACACCACATACACACACAACACACACACACACACACACACACACACATACACAAACACAAACACACACACCACACACAACACACACACCACACACACACACACACAACACACACACACACACACACACACACACATAAGAAACATAAGAAAGGAGACAGGGAACACTGCGGAGGCCTGCTGGCCCATACTAGGCAGGTCCTTTACAATTCATCCCATAACAAAACATTTGCCCAACCCAATTTTCAATGCCACCCAAGAATAAGCTCTGATTGTGAAAGTCCCACTCAAATCCAACCCCTCCCACTCATTGTACTTAATGGACTAGATTTTGAATTATCAAAGTCCACGCCTCAATAACCCAACTAGGTAGACGGTTCCACTCATTCAACACCCTTATTTCCAAACCATACTTTCCTATGTTCCTTTCTAATCTAAACTTATCTAATTTAAATCCATTACTGCGGGTTCTCTCTTGTTGAGACATCCTCAAGACCCTATTAATATCCCCGTTTTAATACCTATCTTCCACTTATACACTGCGACAGGTCTCCCCTCATCTTCGTCTACAACGTGAATGTAACTTAAGAGTCTTCAATCTTTCTTTCATAAGGAAGATTTCTAATGGCTAGTATTAATTTACTCAATCCTAACGCTGAATGTTTTCTAACGAATTTATGTCATTTTGTAATACGGAGACCAGAATGAGCTGCATAATCTAGACGTCGAGGCCTACTAATGATGTAATAAAGCTGCAGAATGACCTCTGGACTTCTGTTGCTTACACTTTTGATATAAAAATCCAGTAAATCTATTTGCCTTATTATGTACTCTTAGGCATTGCTGTCTTGGTTTTAAGGTTGCTGTCACCTAACCCCCAAGTCTTTTCGCAATCTGTTATGGCTTAAGTTCTACATCATTTAACGTATAGTACTAGGGTTATGGGCACTCACAAGCTCAGAACCTTGATTTATCTATACATTGAATGCTTCTACCATTTTCGACCAAGAATAGAGTTTTGTTTAAATCCTCCTGAAGTTCCATAAACATCTACGTTGTGAATCAATTATCCTACCTATCTTTGTGTCATCGCGCGAATTTGCTCCATATCACTAGTATTCCCTCATCAAGGATCATTGATATATATTATAAACAACAACGGGCCAAGGACTGATCCTGTGGAACGCCACTTGTTACAGATCCCACTCGGATTAAACCCCATTTATGGACACTTCTGCTTCCTGTTAGTGAGCCATGACTCGATCTCGGAGAGCACTTTTCACCCAATGCCATGAAGCTGCCACTTACTTTAACAGTCTATGTTGACGGAACTCTATCAAAAGCCTACTAACATCTAATTAAATATATCAAATTCTTTATTGTGTTCATCAGCCTCAAAAGCTGTTACTGAAGAAAGTTATAAATTAGTTAGACAAGATCGGCCCTCTGTGAATCCATGCTGAGGTATCATTAATCAAGCTATGCTCTATCGAGATGGCATCTTATAATCTCAGCTATAATTGGACTCTAGTTATTTGCCTACAATGAGGTCAGGGCTTATTGGGCGGATTAATTTGACGGTAACGACTTGTCCCCTGTTTTAAAAATCGAGTTACATTAGCCATCTTCCACATATCAGACAATACACCTGTTTGAAGAGATAAATTAAAAATATTAGTTAATGATTCACAGGAGTTCCATTTTGCATTCCTTAAGAAACCTTTAAAAAACTCATCAGGACCCGTGCGACTTATTTTGCTTCAGTCTGTCTATCCTGCTTTCACAACCATCTCACTAGGGACTGTGATGTTACATAATTTATCTTCTTCTAGCCCACTGTAAAATTAATTGCTGGAATATTGTTTGTGTCTTCCTGTGTAAAAATGAGAGAAAATAACTATTTAAAATCAAGCACATTTCATTTCTCTTTGTCAGTAGGTGCCATGTTAAATAAATATTTTTTAAGGGGACCTATTCTTATCTATAACTTTTGTTCTTTAGACCTGAAAAACTTTTTGGGTTAGTTTTAGAATCCCTAGCAACTTTAATTTCATAGTCCTTTTAGCTTTTCTTATTCCCCTTTTTTAATGTCCTCTTATGTCAATATTACTGATTCATAAGATGACCTCACTCTTTTGATACGCCTATAAATTCCTTTCTTATGCCTAGTAGATATTTGAGCCTATTATTCATCCATTTTGGGTCATTTCTATTTGATACTAATTTCTTTATTATGGGATTATAAACGCTCTTTGAGCAGCACACACACACACACACATACATACATAATACATAACATACATACATACACACACACACCACACACACACACACACACACACACACACACACACACAACACATAACACACACATACACACACATACACACACATACACATACACACACACAACACACACTCACTACACACACACACACCCACACACACCACACACACCAACACACTGTAAGTTACATGCCGGTCAAGCCCCAGGAGGTTGGGGGTCCCCCCCCCCCAGGTACAGAAGTTGTGGGCAGCAAAGGATCCTGAAACTCTACATTACAACGCACAAGCCCACTACCTTTCAGTACTAATAAACCCACACATAATTCCACACAAATTACCATCACACACACACACCACACTCACACACAACACAAACACACACACACACAACCATATCCAGACTCACACATACACTCCCCCCCCTCACCACGACATCTACTTCGTCCCTGATTCCCTCCCCTCCCTCATTCACCCTCCCCTCCCCCATTCTCCCTCCCCTCCCCACCCCTCTCCACTCCTCTCCAATAGCCAAGTTCCTCCACTACCTCCCCCCACACTCTGACATACACACTACTAACCTAACATACAGAACTAATTTTTTTTTACCACTTGGTTTCCACTCGAGGCACATTTCAGGAATAAAAACAAAATGGGTTGTCAGAGAGCAACAAGAAAAAACCAAGGGACAGGAGGATGAAGCTGCAAGGAAAGACAGATTGGGCAGCAGAGCTCATAAAAAGGGAATCATGCAATGGGAAAAGAAACTAGAAGAAACCTTAGCATTGAGAATGAAAGAGAGGATAGATATGGAAAGCAGGAAGTGGGAGGTGCATGTCAAAACAGCGATGGCTAGGATACAGGTTTAGAAGAGGAACTGAAAAATCTGAAACAGCCTAAAGAACTAAAGGAACATTTTGGGATTGGACAAACAGAGAACTTCTACCTCAGCCACAAATATGGGACTGCAGGGAAAGAAGTGGGCACAACTGCATGGGGAGCTTCTATCAGAGGGAGGACGGTTGTAAATGAAGAGCTAACCTTTATGTGGAGGCCTAACAGACAACAACAGAGCCAAGGAAAAGCCGAGAAGGGAAAATGTGACAGGCCAATGAGCCCAGTACATATCCAGTGAAATGAAGAAAGGGAAAGCTGCAGTGGAGGAAAACCAAATTAAATGATGGGTGATACACAGGATATCAGTGGGAGAAATGAAAGGGTGAGGTCAGCTTTTTGTATGGGCTCAGGAAGTTGAAGGGGAAACATATGAAGCAAAGAAAACAAGGGGAAAAAAGCAAATTGAAAGATCATGAAAGCATTTGTAGGAGAAGACACATGGGACCCAGTCTGGAACAATTTTGGAGAATAGGGGGGTTTGTAAAAAAAAAAAAGAAACCCCGGCCGGCAGGAAAGTGACCTCTTCAAGCAGAGCGACTCAGACCAGGACTCTCGGAGAAAGCACGATTAAGGGACATTGCCGGCATACAGGAAGGTGTATTCTCGACCTCGGACAGCACACAAGAAGAAAGGCAGAAATGAGAGAGGATGGTACAAAGGCGAAAGAGGAAAGAGAGGGGATGAAGATAGGACAGACAGGAGATCACAGCAGACCCAGAAGAAGATCAAAATACAGCTCCCTACAAATAAAAAACTTCTATAGAAGCCTCCAACCAGGGTTCAACCCCAGTGCAACCAAACACTCTAAATCAAACACAGGCCCACATCCAATGCCCCCACCCATACATTACAAACTCCACCCCCACAGCAAAACCCATAGTCCTTACCAGGTCTCCTACTTCCCAACCCCAATATTATCTCCCAGACCACAGTTTAGAAAAGAAGTTGAAGGGTGGTTACAAATGGAGATGAGATATTAGATAGATAACAACAAGTATGAGGGAGTGGCTGAAAGAATCCAAAGAGACATCCCTAGAATAATAGCACTCACAAAACAAAAAACTCACAAGAATCATAACAGATTCAATCTTTCCATCCGGATACCCAAATCTCAGGAAAGGACAGAGGGAAGGAGAGGGGAGGAAGAGTTGCACTGCACTCATTGAAAAAACCAGTGGGGGTTTTGAGAAATGGAAGAAATGGGATGGCACGGGCGAACGAAAGGGACTCTTAGTAGGAACAATCCAGTCTGAGGGACATAAGGTGATAATTGCAGTAATGTACAACCACCACAGAATGCAGGACGGCAGAGAAGAATACGATGAGAGCAACAGATGCAATGTCGACACATAGCCGAGGTGGCCAGGAGAGCACACCACGGGGGGAGCCAAAGTTACTAGTTATGGGTGATTTTCAATCACAGGAGATTGACTGGGAAACCTGTGGAGCCCCATGGGAGTCCCAAAAAACATTGGAGAGGCCAAGATGATGGATGTGGTACTGGAAAACCTCATGACATCATCATGTTAGAGCACTACCAGAGGAAGAGGGAGAGGATGACCAGATAGGGCTGGACCTTGTATTCATCATGAGTAGTTCGGACATCGACGGTGTTCATGTATGAAAGGCCCCTGGGAGCTAGTGATCATGTGGTTCTGTGCTTCGATACATAGATTGAGTCCAAGTGGAAGAGTAGGCAGGAATAGGCTGGGAAAAAACAAACTACAAAAGGGGGAACTACTCAGGAATGAGGAACTTCCCTTAAGACATTCAATGGGAGAGGGAAACTGACAGGGGAGAAAACCAGTACAAAGAAATGATGGGAATATATGTGCATCAAAAATGAAGGAGGCAGAGGCAGAGGTTTTTGTTCCCAAGGCAAACAATAATGGGAAGAACATGAACGAGTCCCTTGGGTTCACCCAAAGGTGTAGGAGGAGGCAAAAACTAGATGTACTAGAGAATGGGAAAAGGTACAGTAGAAGAAAACTAATGGAAAATAAAGAACAGCGAAGAGCAGAAACGAATATGCACTGATAAGAAGGGAGGTCAGAGAAATAGAAAATGGACATAGCATCAAAACTAAGACTGACCCAAAGCTGTTGCTACAGCCACATCAGGAGGGAAAACAGTCAAGGACCAGGTAATCAGAACTGAGAAGGTGATGGGAATTCCAAGAAAGACAAGAGGTAGTTAGGAGTCAACACAAGATTTAATGAGGTAATTTACAGTGGAAAACCAGTAGGACTCAGGAAACAGATTGGGGGCACACCAGCAAGTGCTGGATGAGGTACATATGACAAAGGACGAGGTGATGAGAAGTTGCTATGCGAACTATGATCACTCAAAGGCGGTGCGACCAGACAACATCTCTCGTGGTGCCTTAAAAGGGAGCAGGGATATTGTGTGGTGAGCCAATTAACAAGATCTTCAACACATAATTTGAAATGGGCCAACTCCCTAGGTATGGAAAAATGGCAAAATGTAGTCCCAATTTATAAAAAGGGAGACAGGACATGAGGCACTAAACTACAGACCTGTATCACTAATGTGTATATTATGCAAGGTCATGGAGATATCAGGGGGTGAGTGAGTGGGGCACCTTGAAAGAAACAAGGTGTATAATAACAACCAGCACGGTTTTAGGGAAGGAAAATCCGGTGTCACAAACCTTACTAGAAAGTTTATGACAAGGTGACAGAAGTAAGACAAGAGAGTGAGGGGTGGATGACTGCATATTTTTGGACTGCAAGAAGGCCATTCGACACAGTTCCTCACCAAGAGGTTACTGCAAAAAGCTCGAGGATAAGGCAACATAACAGGAAAGGCACTGCAATGGTTCAGAGAATATCTGACAGTGGAGGCAACAACGAGTCATGGTACGCAACGAGGTGTCAGAGGTGGGCGCCTGTGACAAGCGGGGTTCCACAGGTCAGTCCTAGGGACCTGTGCGGTATCTTGGTATTGTGAACGACATGTACGGAAGGGATAGACTTAGATGTGTCCTTGTTTGCAGATGTGGAAGTTAATGAGAAGAATCCAATCGCGATGAGGATCAGGGCTGGACTTACAAAGAGACGGACAGGATACAAGGCTGGTCAGCAACTGGCTCTTGGAATTTAAGCCTGCCCCAAATGCAAAGTCATGAAAGATTGTGATGGAAGGCAAGAAAGACAGCAGACACATGTAGTATAACACCGTGCATATCTCCTGAAGACACATTCAATCAGATAACTGCTGCAGCATACGGGCACCTAGCAAACCTACGGATAGCGTTCGATACCTCAGTAAGGATTCGTTTAAGACTGTTTACATTTAGTCAGGCCCATACTGGAGTATGCAGCACCAGTTTGGAAATCCACCCACCTAGTCAAGCACGTCAGAAATTAGAGAAAGTGCAAATGTTTGCAAAAAAGACTATCCCAGAGCTACGGGATTTAACCTACGAAGAAAGGTTGAGGGAAATCGGCCTGACAGACACCTTGAGGACAGGAGGTCAGGGGAGACATGATAAACGACATATAAAATACTGCACGGAATAGAAAAGGTGGACAAGACGGGATGTTCCAGAGAAGGGACACAGACACAAGAGGTTCACAATTTGGAAGTTGCAAGACTCAGATAAATCAATGGGATGTTAGGAAGTATTTTCTTCAGTCATAGAGTAGTCAGGCCCCGTGGAATAGCCTAGAAAGTGACGTAGGGAGGCGGAGGGAACCATACATAGTTTTAAGGCGAGGTATGATAGAGCTCATGGGAGGGAGAGAGAGGACCTAGTAGCAATCAGCGGAAGAAGGTGGGGCCAGGAGCTGTGACTCGACCCCTGCAACCACAATAGGTGTGTACAAATAGATGAGTACACCACCACCACAATCTCTCCTTGGTCCTTAAAGAGTGGAGGAGAGATACTGTGTGTGCCATTAACAAAGATCTTCAACCATCAGTTGAAATTGGCAACTCGTGAGGTATGGAGATGGCAAATTTAGTCCCCATTTTAAAATGGGAGACAGACATGAGCATTAAAACTACAGACCTGTATCCCTAACGTGTATAGTATGCAAAGCCATGGAGAAGATCATTTAAGAGGAGAGTGGTGGAGCACCTGGGAAAGAAACAAGAGTATAACTGACAACCAGCATGTTTCAGGGAAGGAAAATCCTGTGTCACAACCTACTGGAGTTTTATGACAGGTGACAGAAGTAAGACAAGAGAGAGGAGGGGTGGACGACTCATTTTTTTGGACTGCAAGGAACTGCCTTCTGGACACAGTACCTCACAAGAGGTTACTGCAAAAGCTAGAGGTGGATCAGGCACAATAACAGGAAAGCACTGCAATGGATCCCCCGCGAATACCTGACAGAATGTGAAGGCAACAACGAGTCATGGTACGTGACGATGTGTCAGAGTGGGTGCCCTGTAAACGCGGGGTTCCACAGGGCCAGTACTAGGCCTGTTGCTGTCTTGGTTTATGTGAATGACATAACTGGAAGGGATAGACTTCAGATAGTGTCCTTGTTTGCAGATGATGTGAAGTTAATGAGAAAATCATGTAAATCGGATGAGGATCAGGCAGGGCGGAAATCGAGCCCTGACGACATCTGGAGGACAGGAAGGTCAGGGAGCTTGATAACGACATAAAAATACTGCATGGAATAGACAAGGTGGACAAAGACGGGTGTTCCAGGAGAATGACACAGAACAGAGGGTCACAATGGAAGTTTGAAGGACTCAGATTAATCAAAGGGATGTTAGGAAGTATTTCTTCAGTCATAAAGTAGTCCAGGCCGTGAATAGCAGAAAGAAATGACCCGTAGTGGAGGGGCAGGAACTTACATAGGTATGAATAGCTCATGGGGCAGGGAGAGAGAGGTCCTAGTAGCAATCAGTGAAGAGGCAGGGCAGGAACTATGACGCGAACACTGGTGGCCGGTGCCTGGTTGGCTAAAGCTCCAGCTTCACACATGGAGGGGGCCCGGGTTCGATTCCCGGCGGCACCCGGTGGAAACATTTCGCTCGTTGCTTAAACTGGTGTCCTGGGCTCCTTTTGATGGCAAATTGGTACCGGGGTGTTAGGCGACTGGTGTGGGTCGCATCCTGGGGGGTGTTGTGGTTGGTCACATTGGGTTTGTTGTGTGTACTGTCCTCGAGGATTGCTCGTGCGGGCGTCGGGGGGGAGGCGGGGAGCGGGAAGTGGCGTGTGAGGTGAGTGCGGCTGGCCGCGGCGGGGCGGGAGGGGCGAGGTGGGCAGTAGGGGGGGGAAAAGTGAGGGTGGTGAGTGGGAGTGGGGGGACAGTGCCTGGGGAAGGAAGAGCGGGCGTGGGGAGGGTGGGGGCAGGGTGAGGGGGGGGGCGGAGGGATCGGGGGCGGGGGGGGCTTTGGGGCAGCGGGGGGGGGGTGGGGAAGGGGGTGCGGGGGGGGCTATGGGGGCGGGGAGGGTTGGTGGGCGGCTGGGGGGGTGGTGGTTGGCGAGGGGGGGGTTGGGTGTTGTGATGAGTTTGTTTACTTGTGGTCTTTCCTTTCTGTTTTGGGTGCTCTTCTTTTTTTCTTTATTGATTTCTTTGTGCTATGATTTTTGTGGTTTTGTCTTATTTTTTTTATGGCTTTTCTTTGTCTTTTCCTTTTGTGTTTGGCTTTTTTTATTTTTATTTTTTTTTTTTGGGTTATCCTTGGGGGCTAACCTCCGGGGTTAAAAATCCGAAACCGAAATTATCTTTCATATCTTAACACAAATAGGGAGTACACACACACGCGCACACACACCACACACGCGGACACACACACACACGCGCGCACACACTTCACACACACACACCACTCACACCACACACACACACACACACACACTCACACACACACACACAGACACAGACACACACAGACACAGACACACCACAGGTGACACAGACCACACACACAGACACACACACACACACACACACACACATACACACACACATCAGGAGGAAGACAACAGTCAAAGACCAAGGTGATCAGATTAAGGACAGAAGAGTGATGGAGAACTCCACAAGAAATGATCAGGAGGTATGTGAGGAGCTGAACGGAGATTTAAGGAAGTTTTTACAGTAGAGACAGAATGGGTGTGGGAGACAACACAGAAGGGAACATCAAGCAGGGAATATACCAACAAGTGTGGATGACATAGGAAAACTGAGGGGAGGTGCAAGAAGCTCTTTAAGTGACCTTGACACCTCAAAGGCCATGGGACCGGACAACATCTCCCATTGGGTCCTTAGAGAAGGAGCAGAGATGCTTCCGTGCCTCCTAACCACATTTCAACACATCCTTGAAACTGGGCAAACTACTGAGAAAGAAATGGAAGACAGCTAATGTAGTCCCCATATTTAAGAAAGGAAACAGAAAACGAGGCACTAAACTACAGACTTCCTGTGTCGCTCTCTGACATGTATTTGTGTGCAAAGTCATGCGAGAAGATTATCAGGAGGAGAAGGAGAGTGGTCGAACACCTGGAAAGAAACAGATTATAAATGAAAAACCAGCATGGGTTCATGAAGGCCAATCTTGTATCAACAAAACTCCTGGAGTTTTATGGACAAGGTAAACAGAAGTAAGCACGAGTGAGAGGGCCGTGGGTAGATTGCGTTTCCTAGACTGCAGGGAAGGCCTTTGGAAACAGTTTCCCCACAAGAGATTAGTGCAGAAGCTGGAGTGATCAGGTGCACGTAAAAAAAGGGAGGGCACTGCAATGAATAAGGGAATACCTAACACGGTCGGCAGCAAGGACTCATGGTACGTGAAGGGGAGGTATGACAGTGGGCGCCTGTTACGAGCGTGGTGCCCACAGGGGTCAGTTTAGGACCAGTGCTATTTTTGATATATGTGAACAACCATGATGGAGGAATAGACTCTGAAGTGTCCCGTTCGCAGATGACAGTGAAGTTGATAAGAAGAATTAAATCGGACGAGGATGAGGCATGGACTGCCCAAGAGACCTGGACAGGCTGGACATGGGGTCCAGGCAACTGGCTTCTCCGAATTCACCAGCACATATGCAAAGTCATGAAGATTGGGGAGGGGCAAAGAGACGCAGACAGGTATATAGGCTAGGTGGACAAAGACTACAGACCTCACTCAGGGAGAAAGGACCTTGGGTGTGACCATGACACCGAGCACATCCCCAACCCCGGGAGGGCACACATAACCAAACAAATGGTGCAGCATACGCGCGCCTGGCAAACCTGAGAATAGCGTTCCGATACCTTAATAAGGAATCGTTCAAGACCACTGTACACTTGTATGTATAGGCCCATACTGGAGTTTATGCAGCACCAGTCTGGACCCCACACTGGTCAAGCACGTAAGAGTTAGAGAAAGTACAAAGGATTTGCAACAAGGCAAGTCCCAGAGCTAAGGAAATGTCGTACGAGGAAGGTTAAGGGAAATTGGACTGATGACACTGGAGGACAGAAGGTCAGAGGAGACATGATAACGACATACAAGATACTGCGGGGAATAGACAAGGTGGACAGAACTCCAGTCTGCGCAACGCTCCCTTCCTTCGCCCTGCTGGAACAATCTCAGCCACACACGTTGACTTTCTAACCCCCTCTAGTTCCGTAGGTGCCTTTCCCTATGGATTTCCTGGTTTTTTCTTCATCGCCAACATGGCCTCTATTAAGTGGGGAATATCAGTGGCCTCATGGTAATCGGGAGTGAGCTTTCAGATGTTGCTTTCCAGGTTTTCCCTGTTGGTGCTTGCTTACAAGAACAAAAATTACACTTTGGCTGTATTTCCAACCTATCCAGGCTATAATTTATTGTATTCTTTGGATCCCTTTTTCAGGTGGGACCTTTAATGGAAAGATGCCCTTCTTCTATGCAATGATATTCCGTACTGTCAACTATCTGTCAATACCTCGCTGCATTTCACTGAAGCCACGTATCCACTTGAATAAGTGGGTTGACAATATGTTTCTTTATATCTCTCTCCTCGAGGAATTTTATATCCCAGACTTTGCCTTTCTTGTTTCATCCCTTACCACACCATTCTGTTACTTGGTGATTTTAACACCACCATTTCCTCTTGGGGGGGGGTCTCATGTGGATCATGTGGCATCCAGTTGGAGGCTTTTCTCGCCTCTCACCCCTCCATGTTGTTAAATACGGGTACTCCCACACATTTTTGATCCTTGTAACTCATACTCTTGCATCGATTTATACAGTCTGCTCCTTCTCCACTGCACTAGACTTTAACTGGTCTGTTCTACCGGACTTACATGGACAGCTGATCATTTTCCAATCATTCTTACTTCTCCTTCCTATTCACCACCTTTCCGTAGCCCTGCTGGCAATTTGATCGCGGGACAAATTGAGGATCTGTACTCAACCTCATCTGCTTTAGTGAGGTTCCTTCTTATCCTCCATTGATGAGCTCTACACTCTTCTCGAGTCAGTTTCTACAGCTGCTTCTATTCTATATCCCAAACCTCAGGCAGGCATTCTCAGAAGTGCATGCCTTGGTGGGTCTCCTGCTGTGCTCGTGCAGTACGTTTGAAACGCGACTGCATGGGGCAGGGTATGTACAATAGAACGTGAGAGACTTCTTGATTTTAAGCAGAATTGTGCGATCGCTCGCCGTGTCATCCGATGTGAAGCTAAGACGCACATGTTGGCGAGACTATGTTTCCACATCAACTCTGCTTCTTCTGTGAGTGCAGATCTGAAAAAAAGTGAGGGAAAATTGAGTGGTAAATAATCTCTGACCCGGCTCCTGTTTAGGGGTCGCTGGTGTTGATAGTAGTAAACCCTCTCAAAGTTGCCAGTGAACTTGGCAACAACTGGTCCATATTCCCGGGTGGCTCCATCTATGCCACTCGTTTCTTTCCTCAAAGTCTTGGCCAGAGAGTTAGTACCTTGAAACCTTTTCTTCTCTCAGAGAAGAACAGTATAATGTGCCTTTTACACTTCAAGAACTAGAGGCAATGCTCTCGCAATGCCGATCCATTGGCAGAATGGGCCTGACGGGACATTCATATTCGTATGTTACAACATATACATCGGTCAAGCCCTTGTAGTCCTCTTACATCTCTTCAATTTATTTGGTGCACAAGGAGTCTCTTCCCAGCTGTGGAAATCTGCCATTGTTCTCCCTTTCGTAAACCGGGTTACTACAGGACATGATGCCTCCCACTTGTCCCATCACTCTTACTAGTGCGTTTGCAAAGTGATGGACGTCTTGTTAATCGAACGTTTATGTGTATTTAGAGACACACAACCAGTCTCTCTGCAAGTCAATTATGGGATTTCATAAGGGTCGTTCTACCATAGACCCCTTACTATGCCTTGGATTGTTTTTACGTATGTTCGTTAATGCTTTGCGAATAATCTCTCAGTTATTGCATATTTTTTGACTTGAGAAGGCATATGACTCAACTTGGAGGTATAATATTTTGGGCCAGGCCCACCCTTAGGCTCCGAGGCAATTCTACCATCCTTCCTTAAGAACGTTTTAACTGACAGACATTTTTCCTTGTTCGAGTCAATAATGTTCTTTCCCCGAGACTTTGTCCAGCTGAGGTGTTCCCTCAGGGATGTGTTCTAAGCACAAACTTTTTCACCTTGCTGTAATGATTTGGCCTCTGTTCTTCCATCCAATACTTTGGTCATCATTCTATGTTGATGACTTCGCTTTGCTTGTCCATGCGCTGACTGTCATCTCATTGCAGTTTCTCTCCAGCATGTGGGGGACCAACCGTTTCCACTTGGGCCACCACGCATGGGCTTAAATTTTCAATTACCAAAAAACTTCCACCAAAATTCTTTTCACTAGACGCTCTGTCATCTCCGATCATCCTTTGTATCTCTATGGCTCCCGTATCCCCTGATACAGTCAGGTTTTAGGCCCTTCTCTTTGACTGTAGGTTATCTGGAAACCTCACATTGCCTCTCTGAAGGCAACTTGTCACAGGCAAGGCTAACCTTCTTAAAAAACCCTTTGCTCATCTTTCTGGGGAGCTGATCGTCTTCGAACTCTGCTTCACCTACATTCAACCTCGTTTTATCGATACTCGAATATTGTGACCAGATTTTATTCTGCGGCATCTCCTGCTACTCTCTCTAGCCTTAACTCTATCCATCACCAAGGATTACGTTTGTGCCTTGGTGCCTTTTCGCTCTTCCCCTGTTGAGAGCCTCTAATGCAGAGCAAATGTTCATCCTTGTTTGACGGTGGTGATGCCCATTGCTTCGCTACTATATACGCTCTCACGATCTCCCAATCCTTCCATTTATGGAATGGTCACCGATATTAGGTATAGACATTCTTTATTCGTTCGCCGCCCCTGTTTGCTCCACCTTTTCTCTTCGCCTACATTCACTCATGCTTCCCTCAGTTACCCTGTATATGTTCATGTGCATCTCACTTTTCCTACCCCCTGATTAGGTTCCAGCCTGTTCGGGGTCTGTTCTTTCTCACTCCCTTGCTCGAAACTCCAACTGCCTATGGTGGCTTCCCGCTCTCTTTGTCATGATCACTTCCATCCCATTCTCGTGCCACCGCTGTGTTCACAGATGGCTCTAAGTCTTTTCAGATGGCGGTCGGATTCACAGGGTGTTTCCGGACGCATCGTTGCGGGGGCATTTGCTATTTGGGCTGCACATTTTTACTGACTTGAATTGTATGCCATTCTTGCAGCACTTATTCATATCGCATCTATGCCTGTGTCATTCATTTGTAGTAGTCTATGACTCCCTTAAGTGCTCTACAGGCTATACAAAAATTTGATCACATCTCACCCCCTAGTTTCTCCGATCCAACTTTGGCTACGCCGTATCTCTACCAACATAAAGATATTGTTTTTTGTTGGGTCCCTGGTCATGTCGACATTACAGAGCAATGAACAGGCAGACACTGCGGCACGGTAGCAGTAACATGACTACCAATTTCCTTAGAGGTGTTCCATTCTGACTATTTTGGCTGCAATAGCTACCCACCTTCGCGCCCGTGGCAAAAAACGTTGAGTCAACTCTGCCTCGGTTAACAAACTTCTTCTATTAAACGGAGCATGGTTACTGGGCCGTCTTCTTGTCATCAGTGCCTTCGCATTGGCCACACTCGGCTTACTCATGGGTATCTCATAAGAGGCACCTGTCTCCTCTCTGTGAGCAGTGTCAAGTTCAGGTATTCGATTTGGCCACTTTCTGTAGCACTGCCTCTCTATCAACGAGCAGCAGAATTTGATCTCCAACGTCGTCTTCGTTTACTACTCTCTCTTTACCTTTCCTTCTTGCTGATGGACCCTCCTTTAATCTGACCTCTCTCATTGACTTTCTTGACAACGACTGGATTTACTCCCACAAACTCTGATGACACTTTTGCACTTCCCTCAGCCCTTTCTAGTTCAGTCTCTTGCTGCCCTTTTACCCTTTCACCATCCACTACCCCGCTTTTATAGTACCTATTATCATCCATCTCCCTTTTGCCACTGATGCAATCGCTTCCTTCGCCCTGCCGCGCTGTATAGTCCTGGTGGCTTAGCGCTTCTTTTTGATTATAATAATCGATCCTAAGCGGCAAGACAGGCAAAACTACGAAGGTTCTGGTGGACAGGCCGCCAGACCTGGGTCAGAAATTGCTCCTGGAGATTAGTCCCACAGTGCAAATGTCATGAAGATTGGGGGAAGGGGCAAGAAGACCGCAGACGGGTACAGTCTAAGGGGCCAGAGACTTACAGACCTCACTCAAGAAAAAAGATCTTGGGGTGAGTATAACACGAGGCACTCTCCTGAGGGCACATCAAACCAAATAACAGCTGCAGCACATGGGGCTAGCAAACCTCAGAACAGCATTCCGACATCTTATAGGGAATCGTTCAGACCCTGTACACCTGTACGTTAGTGGCCCAATATTGTTTTTTTTAGAGTATGCGGCACCAGTTTGGAACCCACACCTAGCCAAGCACGTGAAAGAATACTAGAGAAAGTGCAAAGGTTTGCAACAAGAAACCTAGTCCCAGGAGCTAAGAGGTATGTTCCTGTGAGGAGAGGTTAAGGGAAATCAACCTGACGACACCTGGAGGACAGGGAGAGATAGGGGGAACATGATACGGGGACATACAAAATACTGAGAGGAATGACAAGGTGGACAAAGACAGGATGTTCCAGAAGATTGGGACACAGCAACAAGGGGACACAGTTGGAAATTTGAAGGACACAGATGAATCACAGGGGATGTTAGGAAGTATTTATTCAGCCACAGAGTAGTAAGTGGAATAGTTTGGGAAGCGATGTAGTGGATGCAGGATCCATACATAGCTTTAGCAGAGGTATGATAAAGCTCACGGTTCAGGGAGAGCGACCAGTGCAATCAGTGAAGAGGTGGGCCAGGAGCTCAGAGTTCGACCCTGCAACCTCAACTAGGTGAGACACACACACACACACACACATGTAGGGACTCCGAGCGCGTGAGTCACACCTTCGTGCTCGGGAATGTAGTGTTTTCTAGGGTACCCAAGTGTTCTGCAAGGGTTGCTAAGTGTGTCATGGTAGTGAACAATCCTAGAAGTGATTTTTAATCTGCCTGAGCCCACATAGTTGGGGGAGAGCCACAATTTTGTAGAGTGATCTAGAGAATAAAAACGTTGTGGAGCAGAGTGGGCAGGCTAGTGTGGGTGGTAAGGCGACGTTGTAAAGTGTCACCCAAGAAAGATAATTAAAGTGAAACATCGTGTGACCAGTGAGAGAAATATAGTGAATAGGGTACATTATTAACGAGAAGAAATTGAGGTGGATCTAAGCCAGGGACGTACATCGAGTGGATCTACGCCAGGGAGTCACTTCGAGTGGACAAATCTACAGGCTGTTGCTGCACTACAAGTACTGTATCACCTATGAGTTGGTTGTTGGGTGTGGGTTTCCAGGTTCCAATTTAACAGCAAGCTGAATGTGAATGGTCTAACTTCTCATAGCCGATAAAGATAGGCACCAAAGTATTAAATAAAGAATAGCAATTGGTGAATCCATTGACAAGGCGATTAACTTACTATAAGAGGTCAAGCATAGGCAAACATTGTAAGTAGCGTGAGAGTATGTCTCAGGAGGGTGGGAGTCATGTCACAAGAGGTGGTGGGACAAAGCGGCATAATGAGAATCCACATCTAACTCCAAGCACAAAGCCACCTATTTTTCAGACACATAATAAAGCCACCACATAATTCGACACATAATTACACACCACATACACACACAACACACACACACACACACACACACACACATACACAAACACAAACACACACACCACACACAACACACACACCACACACACACACACACAACACACACACACACACACACACACACACATAAGAAACATAAGAAAGGAGACAGGGAACACTGCGGAGGCCTGCTGGCCCATACTAGGCAGGTCCTTTACAATTCATCCCATAACAAAACATTTGCCCAACCCAATTTTCAATGCCACCCAAGAATAAGCTCTGATTGTGAAAGTCCCACTCAAATCCAACCCCTCCCACTCATTGTACTTAATGGACTAGATTTTGAATTATCAAAGTCCACGCCTCAATAACCCAACTAGGTAGACGGTTCCACTCATTCAACACCCTTATTTCCAAACCATACTTTCCTATGTTCCTTTCTAATCTAAACTTATCTAATTTAAATCCATTACTGCGGGTTCTCTCTTGTTGAGACATCCTCAAGACCCTATTAATATCCCCGTTTTAATACCTATCTTCCACTTATACACTGCGACAGGTCTCCCCTCATCTTCGTCTACAACGTGAATGTAACTTAAGAGTCTTCAATCTTTCTTTCATAAGGAAGATTTCTAATGGCTAGTATTAATTTACTCAATCCTAACGCTGAATGTTTTCTAACGAATTTATGTCATTTTGTAATACGGAGACCAGAATGAGCTGCATAATCTAGACGTCGAGGCCTACTAATGATGTAATAAAGCTGCAGAATGACCTCTGGACTTCTGTTGCTTACACTTTTGATATAAAAATCCAGTAAATCTATTTGCCTTATTATGTACTCTTAGGCATTGCTGTCTTGGTTTTAAGGTTGCTGTCACCTAACCCCCAAGTCTTTTCGCAATCTGTTATGGCTTAAGTTCTACATCATTTAACGTATAGTACTAGGGTTATGGGCACTCACAAGCTCAGAACCTTGATTTATCTATACATTGAATGCTTCTACCATTTTCGACCAAGAATAGAGTTTTGTTTAAATCCTCCTGAAGTTCCATAAACATCTACGTTGTGAATCAATTATCCTACCTATCTTTGTGTCATCGCGCGAATTTGCTCCATATCACTAGTATTCCCTCATCAAGGATCATTGATATATATTATAAACAACAACGGGCCAAGGACTGATCCTGTGGAACGCCACTTGTTACAGATCCCACTCGGATTAAACCCCATTTATGGACACTTCTGCTTCCTGTTAGTGAGCCATGACTCGATCTCGGAGAGCACTTTTCACCCAATGCCATGAAGCTGCCACTTACTTTAACAGTCTATGTTGACGGAACTCTATCAAAAGCCTACTAACATCTAATTAAATATATCAAATTCTTTATTGTGTTCATCAGCCTCAAAAGCTGTTACTGAAGAAAGTTATAAATTAGTTAGACAAGATCGGCCCTCTGTGAATCCATGCTGAGGTATCATTAATCAAGCTATGCTCTATCGAGATGGCATCTTATAATCTCAGCTATAATTGGACTCTAGTTATTTGCCTACAATGAGGTCAGGGCTTATTGGGCGGATTAATTTGACGGTAACGACTTGTCCCCTGTTTTAAAAATCGAGTTACATTAGCCATCTTCCACATATCAGACAATACACCTGTTTGAAGAGATAAATTAAAAATATTAGTTAATGATTCACAGGAGTTCCATTTTGCATTCCTTAAGAAACCTTTAAAAAACTCATCAGGACCCGTGCGACTTATTTTGCTTCAGTCTGTCTATCCTGCTTTCACAACCATCTCACTAGGGACTGTGATGTTACATAATTTATCTTCTTCTAGCCCACTGTAAAATTAATTGCTGGAATATTGTTTGTGTCTTCCTGTGTAAAAATGAGAGAAAATAACTATTTAAAATCAAGCACATTTCATTTCTCTTTGTCAGTAGGTGCCATGTTAAATAAATATTTTTTAAGGGGACCTATTCTTATCTATAACTTTTGTTCTTTAGACCTGAAAAACTTTTTGGGTTAGTTTTAGAATCCCTAGCAACTTTAATTTCATAGTCCTTTTAGCTTTTCTTATTCCCCTTTTTTAATGTCCTCTTATGTCAATATTACTGATTCATAAGATGACCTCACTCTTTTGATACGCCTATAAATTCCTTTCTTATGCCTAGTAGATATTTGAGCCTATTATTCATCCATTTTGGGTCATTTCTATTTGATACTAATTTCTTTATTATGGGATTATAAACGCTCTTTGAGCAGCACACACACACACACACATACATACATAATACATAACATACATACATACACACACACACCACACACACACACACACACACACACACACACACACACAACACATAACACACACATACACACACATACACACACATACACATACACACACACAACACACACTCACTACACACACACACACCCACACACACCACACACACCAACACACTGTAAGTTACATGCCGGTCAAGCCCCAGGAGGTTGGGGGTCCCCCCCCCCCAGGTACAGAAGTTGTGGGCAGCAAAGGATCCTGAAACTCTACATTACAACGCACAAGCCCACTACCTTTCAGTACTAATAAACCCACACATAATTCCACACAAATTACCATCACACACACACACCACACTCACACACAACACAAACACACACACACACAACCATATCCAGACTCACACATACACTCCCCCCCCTCACCACGACATCTACTTCGTCCCTGATTCCCTCCCCTCCCTCATTCACCCTCCCCTCCCCCATTCTCCCTCCCCTCCCCACCCCTCTCCACTCCTCTCCAATAGCCAAGTTCCTCCACTACCTCCCCCCACACTCTGACATACACACTACTAACCTAACATACAGAACTAATTTTTTTTTACCACTTGGTTTCCACTCGAGGCACATTTCAGGAATAAAAACAAAATGGGTTGTCAGAGAGCAACAAGAAAAAACCAAGGGACAGGAGGATGAAGCTGCAAGGAAAGACAGATTGGGCAGCAGAGCTCATAAAAAGGGAATCATGCAATGGGAAAAGAAACTAGAAGAAACCTTAGCATTGAGAATGAAAGAGAGGATAGATATGGAAAGCAGGAAGTGGGAGGTGCATGTCAAAACAGCGATGGCTAGGATACAGGTTTAGAAGAGGAACTGAAAAATCTGAAACAGCCTAAAGAACTAAAGGAACATTTTGGGATTGGACAAACAGAGAACTTCTACCTCAGCCACAAATATGGGACTGCAGGGAAAGAAGTGGGCACAACTGCATGGGGAGCTTCTATCAGAGGGAGGACGGTTGTAAATGAAGAGCTAACCTTTATGTGGAGGCCTAACAGACAACAACAGAGCCAAGGAAAAGCCGAGAAGGGAAAATGTGACAGGCCAATGAGCCCAGTACATATCCAGTGAAATGAAGAAAGGGAAAGCTGCAGTGGAGGAAAACCAAATTAAATGATGGGTGATACACAGGATATCAGTGGGAGAAATGAAAGGGTGAGGTCAGCTTTTTGTATGGGCTCAGGAAGTTGAAGGGGAAACATATGAAGCAAAGAAAACAAGGGGAAAAAAGCAAATTGAAAGATCATGAAAGCATTTGTAGGAGAAGACACATGGGACCCAGTCTGGAACAATTTTGGAGAATAGGGGGGTTTGTAAAAAAAAAAAAGAAACCCCGGCCGGCAGGAAAGTGACCTCTTCAAGCAGAGCGACTCAGACCAGGACTCTCGGAGAAAGCACGATTAAGGGACATTGCCGGCATACAGGAAGGTGTATTCTCGACCTCGGACAGCACACAAGAAGAAAGGCAGAAATGAGAGAGGATGGTACAAAGGCGAAAGAGGAAAGAGAGGGGATGAAGATAGGACAGACAGGAGATCACAGCAGACCCAGAAGAAGATCAAAATACAGCTCCCTACAAATAAAAAACTTCTATAGAAGCCTCCAACCAGGGTTCAACCCCAGTGCAACCAAACACTCTAAATCAAACACAGGCCCACATCCAATGCCCCCACCCATACATTACAAACTCCACCCCCACAGCAAAACCCATAGTCCTTACCAGGTCTCCTACTTCCCAACCCCAATATTATCTCCCAGACCACAGTTTAGAAAAGAAGTTGAAGGGTGGTTACAAATGGAGATGAGATATTAGATAGATAACAACAAGTATGAGGGAGTGGCTGAAAGAATCCAAAGAGACATCCCTAGAATAATAGCACTCACAAAACAAAAAACTCACAAGAATCATAACAGATTCAATCTTTCCATCCGGATACCCAAATCTCAGGAAAGGACAGAGGGAAGGAGAGGGGAGGAAGAGTTGCACTGCACTCATTGAAAAAACCAGTGGGGGTTTTGAGAAATGGAAGAAATGGGATGGCACGGGCGAACGAAAGGGACTCTTAGTAGGAACAATCCAGTCTGAGGGACATAAGGTGATAATTGCAGTAATGTACAACCACCACAGAATGCAGGACGGCAGAGAAGAATACGATGAGAGCAACAGATGCAATGTCGACACATAGCCGAGGTGGCCAGGAGAGCACACCACGGGGGGAGCCAAAGTTACTAGTTATGGGTGATTTTCAATCACAGGAGATTGACTGGGAAACCTGTGGAGCCCCATGGGAGTCCCAAAAAACATTGGAGAGGCCAAGATGATGGATGTGGTACTGGAAAACCTCATGACATCATCATGTTAGAGCACTACCAGAGGAAGAGGGAGAGGATGACCAGATAGGGCTGGACCTTGTATTCATCATGAGTAGTTCGGACATCGACGGTGTTCATGTATGAAAGGCCCCTGGGAGCTAGTGATCATGTGGTTCTGTGCTTCGATACATAGATTGAGTCCAAGTGGAAGAGTAGGCAGGAATAGGCTGGGAAAAAACAAACTACAAAAGGGGGAACTACTCAGGAATGAGGAACTTCCCTTAAGACATTCAATGGGAGAGGGAAACTGACAGGGGAGAAAACCAGTACAAAGAAATGATGGGAATATATGTGCATCAAAAATGAAGGAGGCAGAGGCAGAGGTTTTTGTTCCCAAGGCAAACAATAATGGGAAGAACATGAACGAGTCCCTTGGGTTCACCCAAAGGTGTAGGAGGAGGCAAAAACTAGATGTACTAGAGAATGGGAAAAGGTACAGTAGAAGAAAACTAATGGAAAATAAAGAACAGCGAAGAGCAGAAACGAATATGCACTGATAAGAAGGGAGGTCAGAGAAATAGAAAATGGACATAGCATCAAAACTAAGACTGACCCAAAGCTGTTGCTACAGCCACATCAGGAGGGAAAACAGTCAAGGACCAGGTAATCAGAACTGAGAAGGTGATGGGAATTCCAAGAAAGACAAGAGGTAGTTAGGAGTCAACACAAGATTTAATGAGGTAATTTACAGTGGAAAACCAGTAGGACTCAGGAAACAGATTGGGGGCACACCAGCAAGTGCTGGATGAGGTACATATGACAAAGGACGAGGTGATGAGAAGTTGCTATGCGAACTATGATCACTCAAAGGCGGTGCGACCAGACAACATCTCTCGTGGTGCCTTAAAAGGGAGCAGGGATATTGTGTGGTGAGCCAATTAACAAGATCTTCAACACATAATTTGAAATGGGCCAACTCCCTAGGTATGGAAAAATGGCAAAATGTAGTCCCAATTTATAAAAAGGGAGACAGGACATGAGGCACTAAACTACAGACCTGTATCACTAATGTGTATATTATGCAAGGTCATGGAGATATCAGGGGGTGAGTGAGTGGGGCACCTTGAAAGAAACAAGGTGTATAATAACAACCAGCACGGTTTTA
>NC_069440.1:36468381-36537848 GCF_026875155.1 Cherax quadricarinatus
TAAAAAAGGCAAAGATGGAGAGTGACGAATCTGTTTGGGTAGAGTTGTAAAAGGTCAAAAAAAAATAATTCTAGGTGTAATTACCGACCTCCAGGCTTGGATCACTAACATAGTCATAGTAGGGGACTTTAATTTAGTCAAATTAACTGGAATTCTTTGACAGGTAATCTAGAGTCCAGTGACTTTTGGAAAAACATTTTCAGGACTGTTTTCTGAAGCAGAGTGTAAGAGCCTACCAGGGTGTGAAGGCTTACTCAGCTCTGTAAACAACTTCAGACAGTATTACCAAAGCTGGCTCCTCCTTAGGAAAATTAATGAATAGAAAAAAGAAATAATAACAGACAAACATAAACACTTTATTATATAGAAAATATAAAAATATAAAACACTTAAATATGAAATATTAATCATACATTAAAGAAAATGAAAATGAAAAATATAAATGTTTAACTGAATTCAAGCTAATATAAAATTTGGGGTTTGTCTGGTGTTGGAGGCCCACTGCTTTTTGGAAATCGTAGCCGTTGCGAGATGGGGGGGGTCGCAGGTGTTTGTTAAAAACCCACTGGCTATTTCTTCACAGTATTGCCTTGATTATTCTATCCTGATGCAGGAAAGCAGGTTCTTTACCGCTGCAATGATGAGGGGTTACCGTCCTGCAATTTCATACAGATGCCCCAGGTAATTTAAATCCAAAAAGGGGAAGTCTCAGGACGTTCGTCCATCTCCATCAGTTCTGTTCGTTGATTGGCAGGTGACCTCTCTGTCACCCAAGCTGGAAAGATAGACAGGTTACCCACTGCTTAAGAAAATCACTCCATGATAAGTACAATACCTAAAAGATGTGGTGATTATTACAACAGTCAACTTAGAGCAAAACTGAAAGGACTAAGTTTATTATTGGTCAAAAGTAAAAGCTTTCAACCAATAAATCCACTAAATACAAGGCAGGAATGTACTTACAGTAGTGCTGGGAAAAATGTGAGTTAGTGATTACTGTTTGGACCGGAGCCCCCCCACGTCACCTATCGGGGGGGGGAGAAGGAGGGGAAGGGAAGCGGGAGCTAGACTGACCCTCCCTTTAAAACAAGCAGCTGGCAGTCAAAACTATCACTTTCGGGGTGGGGAAAAAAGGGGGAATAGCGGGAGCTTGACAGATAAGATAAAAATAAAATAAGATTTCGTTCGGGTTTTTAACCCCGGAGGGTTAGCCACCCAGGATAACCCAAGAAAGTCAGTGCGTCATCGAGGACTGTCTAACTTATTTCCATTGGGGTCCTTAATCTTGTCCCCCAGGATGCGACCACACCAGTCGACTAAACACCCAGGTACTATTTGCTGCTAGGTGAACAGGACAACAGGTGTAAGGAAATGTGTCGAAATGTTTCCACCCGCCGGGAATCGAACCCGGGCCCTCCATGTGTGAAGTGGGAGCTTTAGCCACCAGGCTACCAGCACCAGCCACCTACCTTAACAAGTAGCCTGCAATGAAGCTATTGTTTTACTATACTCCATCGCTACTCCTATCTATTGAACTTTTCCCTCACACTCCCCATACCAAGATTATAGTCAAGGAGATATAGAAGAATAGGCGAGGAAAAGTTCTAACATATGGAAGTCGTGTAAGGCAAAAAATCTTCTACTGACTGTCATGACTTAACCAGTCAGACAAATAATGGATGAACCATTGATATATACACAATATGGAACTTAAAAGCCTGAGTGCCAATGTCCACTAAGAGGCGACTGTTGGTTCCCTTAAAAGTTTCTTAGGTATATCAAAGGTTTGGGCGTTTCTAGAATGAATTCTTTTCCCCAGTAAATAAAATTTAAGTTTGGAGATACCCCACACAAGGGCTAAACATTCCTTTTCTATTGTGGAGTATCTTGTTTCTGCGGGAAGGAGTTTCCAGCTTAGGAAGCATACAGGGAAGGGAGTACCACCGTAGTAACACCGCACCTAAGCTAGTATTGGAGGTATCAGTTCTTAAACAAAATGTTTTATTAATATCTGGAATCTTAAGTATAGGGTCTTTCGAAAAGATACTTTTAATCTCATTAAACTTTTCCCAAGCTACGTCGGAAAGTTCAAGAGGTTCCTTCACAGACTTTTTAAGGAAGTCGGATAAGATGCCTGTAAGATCAGTAAGGTTCGGGATAAACCGTGCATAAAAATTTACAGAACTAAGAAAGCTACGCATGAGCTTCTTGGTTTTGGGGAATTTAAATTCTAATAAAGCTTTGATCTTACTGGGGAGAGGCTGCAGAGAGTTATTAGAAAGTATCAGTCCAAGATATCTAATCTTGTTATACCCAAGGAAGCATTTCTTCGACTTGGCAGTAAGGCCATGTGAGCGTAACCTACACAAAAGTGATGTTAATGTTTGGATATGTTCGCCCCAAGTGGATGTCATTACGTAAATGTTATCAAAATAAACTGAAACATTTGGCATATTACCCAAGACCTTTCTCATCAGTCTCACGTAGGTAGCACAGGCAGTTCCCAAACTGAAGGGCATAGTTCTATATTGCATCAGTCCTTGGTGTGTAGGAAAAGCTGTGTACTGCCTAGAAGAAGGATCTAACATTACTTGATGATATGCCTGTGCAATATCAATCTCTGAAAAGAAGGAAGAGTCATAAAATTTGAGTAGATCGCTATCTATTAAGGGCAAAGGCTCAGCATCCCACCGAGTTATAGCATTAAGGCCTCTGAAGTCAATAGCACGTCTATATGAATATCCTCCTTCTTAACCATGACTACTGGTGAACAATATGAAGATACTGAAGGTTCAATGATCTTTAGTTTTAATAATTTGTCTACCTCTCGGTCAAATGCATCCCTAAGGTGAACTGGAACTGGGTATAATTTTCGTTTGATAGGATTGTCCGTCACTAAGTTAATCTTATGGACTACCGTGGAGGTAACACCTGGAATATCAGTAAAGACGTCTGAAAAGTTACTCACACATTGAAGTAGTTCATGTCTCTTATGGTCATCCAAAGATTTATTAATATTAATGTTGGTTGTGCCCGAGTGGTCAAGAGTCACCAAGTCATGTAGTTCTTCATCATAGTCTAAGTTAGTGTCAATTACGCACACCTTACATTCTTCAGTTGTCGTATCAAGTTCGTGTGGAAAAACTAAGTCAAAGTTATTAAGGCAGTTAACCGAATTTCTTCGGTAATATTTCTTAAGGATGTTGATAAGATAAAGCTTAGGCTCCCCCTTGACTTCTATGAGGTAGTCAACTTTCCCACAAATCTTTAATACTTTATATGGACCTTTCCATGCTACTAATAATTTATTTGACTTGATCGGCAAAAGTACAAGAACTTCATCCCCTACTTTAAAACTTCTCTGACTTCTGGAATTAAAATAGGTTTTGTACTGGTCCATTGACAAGCTTAGGTTTTTCGAAAACTATGTCAGAGGTCTCCTCAAGTTTGGATCTAAGGTCAAGGAGAAACTGGTAAGAAGACTGAACCTCAGCACTCATCTCCTCATTAGTCCATAAGTCATGAAGGATGGACAGTGCACCTCTGGCCTGTCTACCATAGAGAAGTTCAAAAGGTGAAAACCCCAAAGAGTCTCTAGGAACTTCCCTCATGGCAAACAAAGCACAGGGTAGGTAACGATGCCACTCCTTATGTTTAAGGGAGCAAAGTTTCCTTAAAATGGACTTGAGAATCGAATGCTGGCGCTCAATCCTCCCATTACAGCTGGGATGATAGGGTGTGGTGAAGAGAGGCTTCACTCCCAGAAGTTGGTATAGATGTTGCATTAAGTCTGATGTGAATTGTGTCCCACGGTCAGACAAAATTTCTCTAGGGATGCCCACTCTGGAGATGATGGACAAAAGGGCTTCAGCCACCTCTGTAGTAGTTATGGTCTTTAAGGGTATGGCTTCAGGGAAACTCGAAGCATAATCAACTAATGTTAATATATATCTATGTCCCCCAGATGAAAGTGGAGATAAAGGACCAACGATGTCAATAGCTACTCTTTCAAAAGGTACCGTAAAGACTGGCATTTTGACCATATATACTCGCCTGGTACCTCGGGAGGATGACAGTTGGCAAACTTTACACGATCTACAATAGGTAGTGACATCTGAGGACATTTTTGGCCAAAAATAGGTTTCCCTAATTTTATTTAAGGTTTCACGATGCGAGAAATGTCCGGCCACTGGCAGGTCATGAGCCATTTTAAGAATAGTCTCTCTGCATTGACTTGGAACAACTAAGATGGAATAGTCTATCTCATCAGAATTTAATTTGAATACTGACTTGTACAAGATACCTTTTATATATTCAAATTTATATGAAAAGTTTTTTCTTTGGATAACTTGATTTTGTTAGCGGCATTATGGCAATCCTGAAGAATAGGGCAATTACATTGTAAATTGACAAAGGAGTCCTTCGATATGTCTAAAGGCTTAAAGTCAGGGAAAATCAAAGGATGGATAGTAGGAGAAGCCTGGGCTTCGGTCTGAGCCCTAGTCAAGACATTTATAGTATCGGAGGTGATATCTTCACTTTCATCTAATAAGTGAACCGGTGATCCTACTACCTCGCTTCGAGAGTAGCATCACTGCTTTTAATCCCACATGAATCTCACGAGACATTGTCTCATCTGAACTTTCGAGGGGCTTCTCTGACTCTACAGAAAGGGGATCTGAAACACCTATGTCCATCTTTGGTGATGAAAGTTCAACCTCAGAAAGAAGAATGGCACCTTTTACATTACCTATTAGTACGGAGCAAAAAGTGATGGGAGCTAGTACGGCTTCAGACCAACCTGTGAACCATTTAGACCTAATGTAACAACGGATGGTAGGAAAAGTGTCTGTACGGCCCAAGTAGTCTGAAAGTATAGTATAGGAATGAGTTTCTTTAAGGTTAGGGAACAGCTTATCAGAAATGACTATACATGTGCATCCAGTGTCTCGTAAAATTGTAGATACATTAAGTCCATTAACTGTTCCTGAACAGAAGGGTGCTTGGTCATTACAGTCTTTAAAACATCTTCCAACTTTTTGGACCTTCTTAGAAGGACAATCTGGACGTTTATGTCCCTTAACACCACACAAATGACAAACAGGAATAAAAGAAGTCATTTTACTTTCCACTAGAGGCTTTGATTTCTTAATGTCTGATGAACCCTTGCCCTTAGGGTTCGATCCCTTTAGGTCTTTATAGGAATTGTGAGCCTCAGCATACAGGTCAGCAGCCTCAGCAACTTCCTCAGCTTTAATCAGGTTACGTTCTCTGATGAATGTTCGTATCTGATGGGGAAGAGCTGTCAGGAACTGGTCAGCAACCATGAAGTCTCTAAGAGATTCATAACTGTGATCAATTCCTGAACTCTCTATCCAAAAGTCGAAGAAACGAAAGAGTGTTACCTGTAACTGCTGAAAGTTCTGGTCAGGCTGTAAGGTGGCATACCTGAAATCTTTCCTGTAAGAATTTGTGGTTTTTTGATATGCTTTAAGGATTGCCTTCTTCAGTAGGTTATAATTACATATGATATCCTGCGACAAAGTTGCATAGATATTCAAAGCGGTACCAGAAAATAACATTCCTAACCTGGTAGCCCAGGTGTCAGCAGGCCATTCAGAGAGGGTAGCGGCATTTTCAAACCTGATAATGTATGAAGTTATGTCTTCCCCCCTCTGTGAAGGTAGGTAAATTAGGTGTTGGAATATGTGCACTGACTACACGTTGTTCCATTACTTCTTCCTCTAATTGTTGTTGTGCAAAAGTTAACTTTTTCTTCTCTAATTCAAGGCGAGATTTTTCGAGCTCGCGATCCTTTTCTCTCTCTATTAACTCATGTTCTCTAGCTTTTTCCACAACTTCTCTATCCTTTGCTCTTTCCTCAAGTTCTCTTAATTTAACCTGTTCCTCACGTATCTTAGCTTGTTCCTCACGTATTTTAGCTTGTTCCTCACGTTCCCTATCCTTTGCTCTTTCCTCAAGTTCTCTTAATTTAACTTGTTCTTCACGTACTCTAGCTCTCTCCTCACGATCAAGTCTATCACGCTCCTTTTTGTCTTCTCTCTCTTTCTGTCTTTCTTGGATTTCTCTCTCAATTCTCTCTCTCTCCTTTTCTTCTTCTCTTTCTATTCTCTCTCTTTCCTTTTCTTCTTCTCTTTCCCTTTCTAACTGTCTTTCTTCTCTCTCAATTCTCTCTCTTTCAAGTCTTTCCAGGATCTTAGCACTAATGAAAGATTCTAAATTTTTCCCTGTTATTCCTAACTTACTTCCAGCATTCATCCAAAACTGGTATTCATCCATACTTGCAAGAATAACTTAAACTATCAGGGGAAATAAAACGGGTATTAAAGAAAACGGAGGGTTCAATTCCTGCTCCGCTCAAACTGTAAATAAATAAACCAGAGGGCTCGATCCCTACTTCAATTAAACAATATGTATTAATTAAAACGAAGGGTTCTATGCCGGCTCCGAGCAAACAGTAAGTAGAATGGGGTCACTTGACCATCCAATCTTCTCACCAACAAATCAAGAGTGCCCTATGACAGTTCCCTTGATATAATAAAGAGCTCAGTGAAACAAATTGCCACTGGAAAATCTTGGGTCCCTAGAGTCTAATCCTCCAAAGTGTTTCAAGCTCACACAAAAATAGATGGCAGAATTAACTAGTATTCCTGCCTTGACTTGACTTACAATAAATTGAGACTAACAATCACCAATTCTTTTAAATACCTGTACTGTAGTCCTACCGTAGAGAATGATTACTCATGGCTGGTGGTAACCGTCTGTGGTATGTGGCGTTGAAGTTTCAATGGTAGATTCGAGATGGAGTTGAATCTTGATTCAGTCGAGTTATCCTGGCAAGGTCGCCACTTGTGAAGGCTTACTCAGCTCTGTAACAACTTCAGACAGTATTACCAAAGCTGGCTCCTCCTCAGGAAAATTAATGAATAGAAAAAGAAATAATAACAGACAAACATAAACACTTTATTATATAGAAAATATAAAATGTAAAACACTTAAATATGAAATATTAATCCTTCATTAAAGAAAATAAAAAATGAAAAATATAAATGATAACTGAATTCAACGCTAATATAAAACTTGGGTGTCTGGTGTTGGAGACACTGCTTGTTGAAATCGCAGCCGTTGCCGATGATGGGGGGGTGTCGCAGGTGTTGGTTACAACCCACTGGCTAGTTCTTCACAGTATTGCCTTGATTATTCTATCCCGATGACAGGAAAGCAGGTTCTTTACTGCTGCAATGATGAGGGGTTACGTTCTGCAATTTCATACAGGTGCACAGGTAATTAAATCCAAAAAGGGGAAGTCTCAGGACGTTCGTCCATCTCCATCAGTTCTGCTCGTTGATTGGCAGGTGACCCTCTCTGTCATCCAAGCTGGAAAGATAGGTTACCCACTGCTTAAGAAATCACTCTCCATGATAAGTACAATACCTAAAAGATGTGGTGATTATTACAACAGTCAACTTAGAACAAAACTGAAAGGACTAAGTTTATTATTGGTCAAAAGTGAAGCTTTTCAACCAATAAATCCACTAGATACAAGGCAGGAATGTACTTGCAGTAGTGCTGGGAGCTGTGAGTCTAGTGATTACTGTTTGGACCGGAGCCCCACACGTCACCTATCGGGGGGGGGGAGAAGGAGGGGGAAGGGATAGCAGGAGCTAGACTGACCCTGCCTTTGTTAGATGAATGGTTCAGAGAAACCGCATGTTGATAAATTAGACGCATGTGCAACTCTTGGGTATCTTTATTGAAGAAACGTTTTGCCACACAGTGGCTTCATCAGTCCATACGTAGGAGAAACTTGAAGAACAGGAGGAGAATGAGGTAATCAGTCCCTCATTCTCATTCTCCTCCTGTTCTTCAAGTTTCTCCTACGTATGGACTGATGAAGCACTGTGTGGCGATACGTTTCTCAATAAAGATACCCAATGAGCTGCACATGTTTCTAATTTATCAACATGTCGGTTCTCTGAACCATTCATCTACAAACCTGTCAGACACTGCAACTTCTTGATATCTTTATACTTAGGAATTCTTTGCTTGCTTAATTCTTGGGCACGACCTACTTCCACATTGAACAAATGTGACACCACCTATGACTGCTGCACCTCTTCTGCCATACGGTTTATAAGCTGCTTCTCCGCTCATATGCCGTATTCTATTCAAGACTGATGGACTGAACACATCGACTCAAGGTTGAGGGACTGATTACCTCATTCTCCTCCTGTTCTTCAAGTTTCTCCTACGTATGGACTGATGAAGCCACTGTGTGGCTTCATCAGTCCATACGTCCAATACATCAGTCCATACGTCCAATTTCCAATGCTACCCAAGAAATAAGCTCTGATGTGCAAGTCCCACTCAAATCCAACCCCTCCCACTCATGTACTTATCCAACCTAAATTTGAAACTACCCAAAGTCCTAGCCTCAATAACCCAACTAGGTAGACTGTTCCACTCATCAACTACCCTATTTACAAACCAATACTTTCTTATGTCCTTTCTAAATCTAAATTAAATCCATTACTGCGGGTTCTCTCTTGGAGAGATATCCTCAAGACCTTATTAATATCACCTTTATTAATACCTATCTTCCACTTATACACTTCGATCAGGTCTCCCCTCATTCTTCGTCTAACAAGTGAATGTAACTTAAGAGTTTTCAATCTTTCTTCATAAGGAAGATTTCTAATCCTATGTATTAATTTAGTCATCCTACGCTGAATGTTTTCTATCGAATTTATGTCCATTCTGTAATATGGAGACCAGAATTGAGCTGCATAATCTAGGTGAGGCCTTACTAATGATGTATAAACTGCAGTATGACCTCTGGACTTCTGTTGCTTACACTTCTTGATATAAATCCCAGTAATCTGTTTGCCTTATTACGTACGCTTAGGCATTGCTGTCTTGGTTTAAGGTTGCTGCTCACCATAACCCCCAAGTCCTTTTTGCAATGTGTATGGCTAAGTTCCACATCATTTAACTTATAAGTGCTAGGGTTATGGACACTCCCGAGCTTCAGAACCTTGCATTTATCTACATTGAACTGCATCTGCCACTTTTCTGACCAAGAATAGAGTTTGTTTAAATCCTCCTGAAGTTCCCTAACATCTACGTTTGAATCAATTATCCTACCTATCTTTGTTGTCATCGGGCGAATTTGCTCATATCACTAGTAACACCCTCATCAAGATCATTGATTTATATTATAAACAACAACGGGCCCAAGACTGATCCCTGTGGAACGCCACTTGTTACAGATCCCCACTCGGATTTAACCCCATTTATGGTATAAACCTTCGTAATAAATACCGACAAGTTGGTTTAGAAAGACACGTAAGCAAACACTATAACATATTTATTAGAAAACGTTTCGGTCCTGGGACCTTGATCACTTCTAACATACAGAGGTAGAAAGACATTATTGAACATAAAAATGGTATAAAATACCGACAGGTTGTTAGGGAAGACACATATGCAACAGTTAGGTATCTTAATTTCGAAACGTTTCGCCTACACAGTAGGCTTCTTCAGTCGAGTACTGAAAAGTTGATAGAAGCAGAAGATACTTGAAGACGATGTAATCAGTCCATCACCCTTAAAGTTTTGAGGTGGTCAGTCCCTCAGTCTGGAGAAGAGCATCGTACATAGTATTTTAAACCATTTTTATGTTCAATCTGTCAGACACTGCAACACAAGGGTATCTTGGTACAGACCTGCAATCAACTTCGACATCTTCTACTAGTGAGAACGGCTGGATTTGAGAGGGACCTGACCTCCCAAACATCTGCGTTCTTACCTCTTCTAGTGACCTACGTCTCACCTCCTGGCGCTATATAAGGCTCCATCCTGTCACTTCATCTCCATATTGTTTCATACTCTGTAACAATGCTCTTCTCCAGACTGAGGGACTGACCACCTCAAAACTTAAAGGGTGATGGACTGATTACATCGTCTTCAAGTATCTTGTGCTTCTATCAACTTTTCTGTACTCGACTGAAGAAGCCTACTGTGTAGGCGAAAACGTTCGAATAAAGATACCTAACTGTTGCATATGTGTTTACCTAACAACAGAAAGACATTATATATATAGGCGTCACATTATATATATTATATATATAGTGCGTCACATCTCACTCTCCGCCTATATATATAATGTCTTTCTACCTCTGTATGTTAGAAGTGATCAAGGTCCCAGGACCGAAACGTTTTCTAATGAATATGTTATAGTGTTTGGTTACGTGTCTTTCTAAACCAACCCCATTTATGGACACTCTGCTTCCTGTCTGTGAGCCATGACTCGACCCACGAGAGCACTTTTCCCCCAATGCCATGTGTGGAAAATTTTTAATTTTCCGAAACTATAGCGCCTAATAGGTGTTTTATGTGCCGATAGGAGTCAAAATGTATTTGAAAATGGAGTAGAACCAAGAGTTCCCTTGGCGCATGCGCGGATGTGCGGGGGAGGGAGAGCGCGTATTGTTTTGAATGGTGGTGAGGAAGCTGAGAAAACATGGAACCACGAAATTGACGTTCACGGTGGCCTAAGGATTAATATAGGCCTCATTTCATAATAAGAAGTGTCGTAATTGTTCCTGGTGGAGAGTGAGGGAACGGGATTTACGGGACCACAGTAATAGAGTGGTAAAAGTGTGATAAGAAAGCCCGGGTGACGACGCGTCACAATAGCGTGTCGGGGAAAAAATTTACCCTGGATTAATCATCCAACTCATCGGTCCTCAGATCTTAATGGAGTGACCCTAGTTTGTATAATAGTTATGAGACGTTAAATCGTCTTGTGAATTGAAAATGTAATTAATGATAATAACGCTAATTTTAAGCGAATATGTGAAGTGAAATAAGTCGTTTGCTCCGAGTGAACACGCTAGACCTCGTTGTTAACGAGACGAGGAAAGGGAAACTCCTTGAGTCCGATGTTTCAAAAGCAGGACAAACCAGCGGATAACCTCGTCCTGCGGGAATGAGAATCGTGTCGGTGTAGCAGGACATCAAAAAATGAGATGGTGAATCAAGAAATGAGGGAATATCAATCACCACAGTTAAGAAAACCCTTCTAGTTATAGCAACCTTAGACTGGCCAGTGGTGGTATGTTATGATTAGATAGGTTACGAGTGATCCAGCTACATCAAGTGACCACCAGAGAACATCTGGTAAGTATTGGGATTATGTACAAATGTTTTCCTTGACGGATGTATCCATGTGTGTCCTACCCCCCCCTTCATTCAGTTAAACTAATATAACTATACAGTCCACAATTAATTAGTAGCCCCGTACTTGTGGGTGCTATCCAATCCATACTGGTCTGGGATAGATATGGAAAGATTGTGAGGCGAAGGAATCACTTGCCGCGCCCAGGGGTGATTAAGTTTTCCCCACATGTCTACCCGGGTGACTACGGTTTAAACATACAGTTAAGCACCCTAGGAAATTTTCCACATCTGCCCCTGGTCCTTCGTGAAACCCGGGATGCAATCAGTAAAAAAAATTAATTGAATTAATTACTTAATAAAAAAGTGACTGATTGAAGGAGGTGGGTATAGGGTACACAATTTAATCGATGTGTGGTGGATGATAATTAGCCCAATAAATTGCTGCACATGGGGGGGCTAGGATTTTATACAAGAGTAAAGTGCAAGAATTACTTTTATAAGGCGTCTACTTAAGTAGTATAATGGGTGATTATTAATTCCCTAACCATGGCTGGGTCTGAGGAAGTTAGTGCGCGGCAAGTCCCATGGATGCCAAAGCAAAGAAAGCGTCACAACAAGCTCGGAAGGGTCATGTTACTAAATTCATACAAGAAGTGTATGGAGTTAATGAAACAGAAACGGTAAACCCTGATGAATTAAAGCTGCACCTAGATGCCTTAGGAAATAGACATGAGTCATATAGATTGTGGTTTAAAGACTATGAAAGGAGCTGCTAGAGAACTGTGCAGTTTGATGCTGAAAGGGAGCGACTGTTTAGATCAACATTATGAAGTGGAGGACAACATTGTGTCCTGCAAAACAAAGGCGTTGGAGAAGGTAAAGGGTGTAAACAATGTTGTTGGTCAACCTAGTAAGGAAAAGTCAGAGGCATCTACCAAAACTCCCAGAATTATGTATGCCTGTGTTTAATCCGGGAGAACACTGGGAGGATTTTTGGTCTATCTTCAAAGCAGCCCGTACATGATAGGAGTGATTGCAAGTGTTACCCAAATTAATGCTATTTAAAGGGACAGGTAAGGGAGATGCGCATGTTTCATACAAGCATTCCCGAATGTAGATGACCCCTTTATAGTGAGGCAGTTGACTTGTTGGAGGTCACTTACGGTAACTTGGGCAAAGTAGGCTGGACCTAGTAGCTAATTTGGCTAATTTGAAGACTCCAGATCACAACCGCACCAGTTTACAGCAATTTAGGATCAAACTAGAAAGCACTCTTAAGACCTTGATAATAAATATGATCTGGAGGGAGCAGAGTGGTTGTTGAGTGCCTTGATTCAGAATAAATGAACCACAAGACCATAGAGTGGTTATCTAACAGATATCACAAGGGTTACTTCAGGTTGGAAAAAAATAAGAGTGGGACTACAAGAGCTAATTGTCCAACTGCAGACCAGCCAACCCATTACCTCTAGGAATCCCAAACGTCTACGGGACCCCAGTGCTCCTGCCAAGTTCCACAAAGGGAAACCTTATCCAAATATAATAATCCTAAGCCACCTACTACACGGGGTTACGTAGGCACGTATCAAGTGACAGGTGCCGGGGTTATAGTGGTTCTCCACCTCCAGGCAAGAGGAGGAAGTACCACAAAAAGGGGTTTTAGCCCAGTTGATAAGAGGTCAGGCAAGGAAAGGAGAGATTGTATCTTCTGCAACGGTGTTTCATTTCTCAAAGAACTGTAATGTTTATAATTCAGGGGTTTGTTAAAATGGAAAGTTGAAGAGCTTGCTAGATGCATCAGGTGTCTGGGAAAGGGTCATAATGTAAGGGATTGCCGTGCTAACTTGCACTATTGTTATCAGTGTTAACAAGGGAAGACACCACATAGTTTAGTGTTTTTAAGGGCAGATCTAATCGTAATGATGGTAACAATAGTACTGATAGTGATAATAACCCAAACAACAACAGTAGCCCACGTAAAGATTGCAGCTAACGTCGGTAATGAGGCCTAGCTGAGGTAGCTTTGCCTGTGTTGGATGTGGTGATTAATGATAAACGGCGTAAATCCAAAACTGTAACAGCATTACTGGATCAGGATCACAAGTACCTTCATAAAACGTAACTGCCTTAATGGGAGGAAGGTACAAATGGGTGATCCTGCTATACTCAAGCTATCTGGCTTTCTCTCGAATAAGAAGGCCCAGTCATACGACACTGTTTATGTAACTGTCCGGTTTGGGCAAGGGAGAGAAAACGTATTAATGCCGTAATTGTGGATAGACTCCCAGAGAAAATCTCTACAATAGGGTTTGGTAACGCTACTGAAAGGCTTTCGAGCAAGGTAGTTTTTGGCACCTTCCGGTATAAATAATGATTCGGTGGGGCCAATAGATATTTTTGATAGGTAGTGCCATTATCCCCACCTTTGTAAAGGGTATGACAAAGAAATGCGGAGTCACCCTTCAAAGGGGACCGCCGGAGGTCACGTGATGTATGGCAGGCTTCCTCGTACCGAAAATGAATGACTGGGAATCCATAAATACAGTTACGGTGTGTCTTACTCATGAAGTATCACCCAGTATAAATATACTTCAAAGAGGATAAGTTGAACCTTTGTGTATAAATTATGGGAATTGGACAGCATAGGGATCAATGTAAATGAAGAAAGCCCAGATGATTCCTTTACTCAAGAACAATACCAGAAGGATGTTAATTTGAATCTGGACAATACTGGTGAACTTCCGTGGAAGCTGAACCATCCAGACCTACCAACTAATTACCGGATGGCGTATGGACAATTAAAGGCTCAGCTCCACGAATTGAGCAAGACACCAGAACTGTTGACTGTTACGATGATATAATTAATGAGCAGTTAAAAAAATAAATTCATAGAGGAGGTACCTCCCGAGCAAACCCAGTTTTATGGTCACTATTTGCCACACCACGGAGTGAAGAAAGATTCTAAGACCACTCCTCTGAGGATTGTGTTTTAATTGTAGTGCCAGGGGTAATAAAAGGTGTACCCAGTTTGAATGACTGTTTAATGACAGGTCGTCGTTGACGGAAAAACGGGAGACATACTATTAAACTTCAGGGTTAAGAATTATGCCTTTAAAGGCAGACATAAGTAAAGCTTTCCCGAGAGTGGGTCTGCAGGAGGCTGACCGGGATTGCACTAGGTTCTTATGGCCCGAGAATCCCAGTGACCCACTTAGTCCCCTGAAGACTTTTCGCTTCAAAGGGGTGTATTGTTTGGTGCTACCTCCAGTCCGTTCCTACTCCAGGCAACGATAAATGCACACCTTAAGCGTCGGGTGGTCCACTGAGTGGGTAATGGGTAAAAAAATTTTATGTGGACAATTTCCTGGGGTGACGTCTACTGAAGAGGAACTAATGAGCATATACGCAGGGGGTAATGAAATAATCAAGGTGCAAATATGCCCCTGAGGGAATGGAACAGTAATTCGTCCAGCTTAAGGCTCAAATAAATAAAGACAACCCTGGAGTTGAAGTGTCCAAATATAGTAATGTGCTGGGACTGACTTGGGACACAGAGGGGGACTTGTTATCGTTAAGTCTAATGACTACAGCATGCCCAATAAATTAAAACCAAGAGGTCTTGCTTGCAGAAGTTTCAAATGCTTCGATCCACTAGGCTTAGTGGTCCCCAACTTACCATAAGAGGAAAATTGTTGATACAAGAAGCATGGAAGCTTAAGTGTTTCTTTGGGGTGAAACCCTACCTGAGGAATTTGTTGAAAGGTGGGAAGAACTAATAGGGGGAAAATGTTAAAATTACCAATGTTGAAAATTCCCCCGTAATGTGGCCAGTCAAGAGGGAAAATGTACTCCCCATTTTTTGCGATGCTTCGAAATTAGCATATGGAGCAGTCGCTTACCTTCAATGTAATAGTGCCATTTTTTCTTGTTATGTCTAAGGCTAAGGTGGCTCCAATCAAATCACGCACCTTACCTCAGTTGGAATTAACGGCCATTTATGGTAGGTGTCAAATTAGCCAATTATATAAGAAATAAATGCGAGAGATAAATATCAGCGACACCGTAATTTGGTCTGATAACGAGGTATCCTTACAATGGATTCGTAAAGGTAACAGTAAGATTGTGTATGTACAAAACAGAGTCGCTGAAATCCATCAAAAAGCAGGAGAAACCCTAAAAAGTTTGGGTCAGCATATGTTAACCTTTAATCAAAATTCCTGGTGACGAGAACCCAGCTGATTTCTTGTCTCGGGGGCTTTACTTATGGAAAATTTGTGAGTGCTTTATCGTGGTTTTAAAGGGCCAAGTTGGCTGGGGGGACAAATTAACTGGCCGGTGCAAAAGGCACTATTGCTCCTGTCGAAATTACGGTGAGCACCGCTCCGGTCAGTAGTCCCTCCTTAGCCATTGTATGAACAGGTATTCTTCCTTACCTTTAAACTGATTATGTGACCAGGTTAGGGGTTTAAATTTATAAGTAAGATGAATATCTCACATAATTTTCCCCATCCCCTGAAATACTGCTACAGAGGGTACAAGAAGAAACCTACAGGGATGAGATTAAATTCATGATGGACGGAAAAATTGTGAAAGGGGTCAATAATAGAAAAAGCTGGGGCTGTATTTTTGAGGAGATGTAATTAGGTTTCAGAGGCAGGTTACAGAATGCTGAATTGGGGGGAATATGCTAAGCACCCTATCTTGCTGCCCAAAAAATCATCACCCGACAACCTTGATTGTCTTTAATGCCCCTAATAAAGTGATGCACGGTGGGGTACAGGATACCTTTAAAATGTATTCGGGAAACCTTCTGGATTCCACAAGGACGGCAAAGTGTAAAGGGGGTTATCAAGTCGTGTGTAATATGTCGCCGGTGGATGCCAGAACCTACATGTACCCAGGTCCTCCACCATTGCCAAGGAACCGCGTGCAGTTGGTAAAACCATTTGATGTGACCGGGGTGGACTATAGTGGCCAATCATTTTGACAGGTACTTTTAGATGGTGTCCCTTTAAGGTGTATGTATGTCTATTTACTTGTACAGCTACTAGGGCTGTTCATCTAGAAGTGGCTCAGGACTTGTCTGCAGAACAGTTCATACAGCTGTTCCGGAAATTTGCAGCTAGACGATCCTGTCCAAGATTGATGATCTCAGATAATGCCACCAATTTTGTAGCGGGTGCTCAACACTTGATGAAATTAAATGAGAGTGATGATGTACAGTCTTTGTTGACCCAGCGAGGGTGTGTCTGAAATTTATTACTCCCATAGCCCCCTGGCAGGGGGGACTGTACGAAAGAATGATAGGTACAGTGAAAAGATGTCTTCGTAAGGTGCTACACAGGAAGGAATTGATTTGGAGGAGTTCCGGGCAGTGTTGGTGGAGGCAGAAAATCGAGTGAACAATCGCCCTCTGTCATACATGAGCGACACTCCTGATGCGGAGATACTGACTCCCTCTCACCTAATATGTGGACAAAAAGGGTTTGAAGCTGCGCCTATCTATAGAGATAATCCGAGGGAAGTGAAAGAGGATTATAATAACGTGACTGTGTTGAGTGACAAGTTCAAAATGTTTAAATAAGGTTAATTATTCATTGGTCTGATGTGTGGCGTAAAGAATATCTTCTTACACTACGTGAACACTTTTATGGTGCGCCAGAGGCAGTAAAACCCACAGAACATTCAACCAGGTGACATTGTGTTAATTGATACTGAAAAACATCGAACACTGTGGGCCTCTGGGCAAGGTAGTTACATTATACCCAGATGCACAAGGTGTGTTTAGAACCGTCAAAGTGTTGTGTCGTGGTCAAGAAAGTTTACGTACCATTAATAAATTAATTCCCTTGGAATTAAATGGTGTTTTAAAACCAGTGCAGATGGAAACCTAAGGGACAGTGCACGAGTGATATTGAAGACACTGACCGGGTAATGCAAGAAGAAACCGTAGTAAGACCCACTAGGAAAACAGCAGCGCAATCTAGAGAGGGCTGGAACCGTCTCCTGGAGGAAAACGCAATTTAAGTCGTCTAACAACGACTTCCGCCCGGCCGCAGTGTGGAAAATTTTTAATTTCCGAAACTATAGCGCCTAATAGGTGTTTTTATGTGCCGATAGGAGTCAAATTTTATTTGAAAATGGAGTAGAACCAAGAGTTCCCTTGGCGCATGCGCGGATGTGCGGGGGAGGGGGGAGCGCGTATTGTTTTGAATGGTGGTGAGGAAGCAGGGAAAACATGGAACCACGAAAAATTTACGTTCACGGGGGCCTAAGGATTAATATAGGCCTCATTTCATAATAAGAAGTGTCGTAATTGTTCCTGTGGAGAGTGAGGGAACGGGGTTTACGGGACCACAGTAATAGAGTTGGTAAAAGTGTGATAAGAGAAGGACCGGGTGACTGACGCGTCACAATAGACTGTGTCCTGGGGAAAATTACCCTTGGATTAATCATCACTCACGGTCTCAGATCTTAATGGAGTGACCTCTAGTTTGTATAATAGTTATGAGACGTTAAATCGTCTTGTGAATTGTAATGTAATTAATGATAATAACGCTAAGTTAAGCGAATATGTGAAGTGAAATAAGTCGTTTGCTCCGAGTGAACACGCTAGACCTCGTTGTTAACGAGACGAGGAAAGGGAAACTCCCTTTAGTCACGATGTCTAAAGCAGGACAAACCAGCGGATACCTCGTCCTGCGGGAATGAGAATCGTGTCGGTGTAGCAGGACATCGAAAATGAGATGGTGAATCAAGAAATGAGGAATATCAATCACCCACAGTTAAGTAACCCTTCTAGTTATAGCAACCTTAGACTGGCCATGGTGGTATGTTTTTGATTAGATAGGTTACGAGTGATCCAGCTACATCAAGTGACCACCAGAAACATCTGGTAAGTATTGGGATTATGTAAATGTTTTCCTTGACGGATGTATCCATGTGTGTCTACCCCCCCCCTTCATTCAGTTAAACTAATATAATCTATACAGTCCACCAAATTAATTAGTAGCCCCGTACTTGTGGGTGCTATCCAAAACCATACTGGTCTCGGATAGATATGGATAAGATTGTGAGCCGAAGGAATCACTTGCCGCAACCAGGGGTGATTAAGTTTTCTCACATGCTCCCCGGGGGTGACTACGGTAAACATACATTTAAGCACCCTAGGAAATTTTTCCACACCTGACGCCCTTTTTTTAAACAGCCCCTTTGGTGCAAAACTCAAATAAAAAGCCTTACAAAAATCTAATAAATAATATAAAATTCTTTATCGTGGTCAACACCCCTCAAAAGTTTTTACTGAAGAAAGTTAAAAAATTTTTTTTTAGACAAGCCCGGCCTCTTGGGAATCCATGCTGAGAAACATTAATCAAGCTATGTTTATCGAGAGGGCCCTTTATAATCTCACAAATAATTAAAACTCTAGTAATTTGCTAAAATTTGGGTTCACCCTTTTTGGGGCGGTAATTTGAGGGAAACGACTTGCCCCTGTTTTAAAAAAATGGGAAATTTACTTAAACCCCATCTTCCACATATAAACACAAAAACCTTTTTGAAGAAAAAATTAAAAATTTTAGTTAATGGCTCACAGAGTTCCATTTTGCTTTTCCTTAAGAACCCTTAAAAAAACCCTAAACCGGCCCCGGGTACTTTTTTTCTTCTTCGG
This sequence comes from Cherax quadricarinatus, assembly GCF_026875155.1. Classification (NCBI taxonomy): domain Eukaryota; kingdom Metazoa; phylum Arthropoda; class Malacostraca; order Decapoda; family Parastacidae; genus Cherax; species Cherax quadricarinatus. Next base: position 36,487,253 of record NC_069440.1, read on the forward strand.
TCTATTTTCTTCACAACCATTTCATTTTTTTGACGTAAATTTACAAAATTTTTATCTTCTTCGGGCCCCAAACAATAAAAAATAATTACTGAATGTTTTTAAAGGCCCTCCTGTTTAAAAATCGAAGAAAATAATTTTTTAAAAATCGAGCACATTTCATTCTCTTTTGTCAGAAAGGGGATGCCCAAGTTTTTTTTAAAGGGGGCCCTATCTACTCTGACTTTTGTTCTATAAACCTAAAAAAAAATTTTTTTTGGGTTTTTTTTAGAATCACTGCAACTTTAATTAATAGCCCCCTTTTAGAATGTACAGATAGGGCCGAAGACGTGGCTTAAATACGGGAAAGTGAGGTGAGGCAAAGCCAGGAGGAGGGGGGGTTTATAGTGGTATCACCCATGCCCAAGTAGGCTACGCCCAAAGGTTGGACAAGGGGGTTGAAGAATTTTTTGTAAAAAGGGTTTCCATGATGCTTGCATGTCTGACAGTTTTGATTAATGGTTTAAAAAAACCGACAAGTTTTAAATTAAAGACATTTATGCAAAAACAAACGACAGACACTGCAGAAACAGGGGATCTTGTTACAAAGAATTCTCAACACTTTTCCAACCTTTGGAAAAAACCCCTACTTCACATTGGATGATACCATTTAAGACCCCCCCCCCCTCCTCCCTTCGCCTCACCTCACAAACAGTATTTTAAGCCACGTTTTCGGCCCTATCCCTTACATTTTTCCAAGATTGAGGGACTGAACACACGACTCCCGGGCTGGGGAAACTGATTCCCCTAAAACTCCTCCTCTCCTTACTTTTTTTATATTTTTGGTATTGGGACTGATAAAGACGGGTGGGCGAAACGTTCCCTGAATAAAATTCCCATATGTTGCATAATGCCCTAAACCCTACAATTTGTTTTTTTTTTTCAAGCCATCCCTCACACATAGGGGGTAAATTGAAATTTAAACGAGAAGTTAGGGAACTTCAGGAGGAAACTAGAGCAGTTCAATGTAGAAAAAATGCAAGGGTTTTGAAGCTCGGGAAATGGGGCCAAAAACCCCAGCCCCTTATAAAGGGTTAAAAAAATGGTTTTAAAGACACGTAAGCAAACACTAAATTTCATATTTATTAGAAAACCCTTTCGGTCCTGGATCTTGATTTACTTCTAACATACAGAAGTGATCAAGGCCCAGGGCCGAAAATTTTCAAATTTAAAAATTCAAAGTGTTTTCTTACGTTTCTTCTAAACCAACTTGTCCCGGAATTTTTTTACCAAGGTTTTTACCAGTTAAATAAAGTAGACAGATTGTAAAAAACTTGGGGTTATGGGTTTACAGCAACCCAAAAACCCAAAACAGCAGTGCCTAAGCGTAAGTAATAAGGCAAATAGATTATTGGGGTTTATATCAAGACGGGGTGGGGCAAACCCAAAATCCAGAGGTTATACCGCATCTATAAATGGGCCCAAGGGATTTGAATCAATTTAGCGACATTATCCAAATCACCTTTAAGAGCATAAATTGATAAATGAATTTTCGGCATGGAAAAAACGAGAGGGCTTTTCCCGCCCGACAACTTAAATGACGTTTCCTTTAAAAAAACATTTTAGGCAGTTGACAGTGATAAAGAAAAATGTAAGTTTTATTTGGATTTTTGTAAAAACCTTCGACGAGTACCCACAAGAACTCTTTTAAAAAAAATGGCAGCTCAAGGAAAAGGAGGTAAAAGTTCCCAGCTGGAATTTAGGCATGGCTTACCAATAAAAAACAGGGGGTTTTCAAATTTAAAGGAGTGAAATCAGAATGGGGATTATCACTAGTGGGATTCCCCAAGGGTCAATTTTTTGGCCCTCCTTTTTCAAAATTTTCATTAATGACCTTGATGAAGGATTTACTATTTACATGAGTAATTACTGATGATACAAAATAGGCCGTATAATTTCACTCTGAGGAGGATATCAATGAACTCCAGACATTTTAAAAAATTTAAAATTCTTGGTCTAAAAAAATGGCGATGAATTCAATGAAAAATGAAAGGTACTTGCCCTTTAAGAAAATAACCCCGAAGCAAAATCTGGTGAAGTAGAGCTTGATCATACAGAATGTAAAAAGTTTTTGGGGGGGTCATGGTAAGCAAAAATTAAACCAAGACAGCAGTCCCTTAGTGTGCGCAAAAAGGGCCCAACAAATTACTTGGATTTATCCAGGAAGTATAAGTAACAGAATCCAAAAGTTTTACACTCTATACATCACTATGAACCCTCATTTAGATTATGCGCCATTTTTTTGTCCCCTTACTACGGGATGGACAAGACCTTTAGAGAACTACAGAAAGAATGACTAAAAGATTTACTGTTAAGGAACCCCCCGTACAAGATAGACTTTAAAGCCTTTAAAATCCCCCTTCGGGAGGGGCTAGAATAGGGGAGATATCATTGAAGTGTAAAAGGGAGAAGGCATAAAAAAGGGAGATATTAATAAGTCTGAGGGTGTCGAACCGGGTAAAACCCAGAAATAATGGATACAATTTGGGATAATCGAAGGCTTGAAAAGCTCCTGGTGACCGTACTTAACTCAGTGGTGACCTGACTTAACTCGTAAAAGTTTGTGTGCTCCCGTTGACTGAACCCCAAAATGCCCCCCTCAACTTTTCCAGCACTTAAGGGAAAATTGAGGGGGAGCGAAAAGGGATACGGCGATTGACCGAGGAAACAGGGGGATTTGTAGTATCCCCTTTTCGAGTCTTCAGGTCAAGAAGGGATTGTGGTCAGTGGGTGGACAGCAGGGAACGAAGTTGACGATCAAGAAGACGAATGGAAAGCCAGAAACGATGAAGAAGAAAGAGACTGCTGTAGAAACTCTTGTGGAAACCTCCAACACATTCTCGGTGCTACCCGATGAATGTGATTCGACTACTGGGATCGTTACGACGAACGACAAGGAAGGTAAGAATATTGTTGTTGTTGGGGATAGCCAGGTTAGATACATGGATAGGGCATTCTGCTTGAAGGACAGGAGTAGGAGACAGAGGGTATGCTTTCCTGGGGCTGGGATGGAGGACATTGTTAGCCAGCTTGACAACATCATGAACGGTAATGGGATCAATCCTATTATTTGCCTCAGTACTGAAGGCAATGATGTAGGCAAGCGTAGAAGTGAGGATTTAGTTAGAAAGTTCAGGACAGCTATAGACATAATTAGGAAGAAGGGGGGGGCGCCCTGTTATATGTGGCATTTTGTCAAGAAGAGGTGTTGCTAATGAAAGGTTGTCCAGAGCAATTGGTATTAATTGTTTGCTGGATAAACACTGTAAGGATAATGCAGTACCATTCATAGACAACTGGGACAACTTCTATGGCCGAAATGACATGTATGCCAGGGATGGGGTTCACTTATCCAGGGCAGGTGTGGGTTTTCTTGCTAACTCAGTTGAGGGGGTTGTTAGGACTTTAAACTAGGATTAGTTAGAGGTATGGGTTTAGAAATGATAAATAATGAGTATGGATATATTGACTTATGCTCTGATATTAAGAATCTTAATAGTTACTGTCATGGAGTAACTCTGGGTAATGATAATTTCAGAAATTGTGTAAAAACAAAGATGAATAGGAAAAATGTGCAGAAGAAAAAACATATGATGGTATTTTATGCTAACAGTCGAAGTGCAAGAAATAAAATTAATCAACTACGTTTGGTAGCATGTGCTGGGAACTTTGATAGCATTGCATTAACTGAAACGTGGTATGATTTAAAGAGTCGGGATATGACTGCTGAGTGTAATATTCAGGGATTTAAGTTGTTCAATGTGGATAGAGCTAATGGGAAGGGGGGAGGAGTTGCATTATATGTTCGAGAAAATATTAATTGTTGCATAAAAACAGGTATAACAATAGATGGAGCAGTGACAGAATCTGTTTGGGTAGAGTTCGTAGAAGGTCAAGAAAAACTAATTCTAGGTGTAATATACCGACCTCCAGGCTTGGATCACTAACATAGTCATAGTAGGGGACTTTAACTTTAGTCAAATTGACTGGAATTCTTTGATAGGTAATCTAGAGTCCAGTGACTTTATGGTACAGTTCAGGACTGTTTTCTGAAGCAGAGCGTAACAGAGCCTACCAGGGTTGAAGGTTTTACTCAGCTCTGTAACAACTTCAGCCCAGTATTACCAAAGCTGGCTCCTCCTAGGAAAATTAATGAATAGAAAAAGAAATAATAACAGACAAACATAAACACTTTATTATATAGAAAACATAAAATATAAAACACTTAAATATGAAATATTAATCCTACATTAAAGAAAATAAAAAAATGAAAAATATAAATGATAACTGAATTCAACGCTGATAAAAAAATTTGGGTGTCTGGTGTTGGTGACACTGCTTGTTGAAATCGTAGCCGTTGCCGATGATGGGGGGGGTCGCAGGTGTTGGTTACAACCCACTGGCTAGTTCTTCACAGTATAGCCTTGATTATTCCATCCCGATGACAGGAAGCAGGTTCTTTACCGCTGCAATGATGAGGGGTTACGTCCTGCAATTTCATACAGGTGCACAGGTAATTAAATCCAAAAAAGGGGGAAATCTCAGGACGTTCGTCCATCTCCATCATTCTGCTCGTTGATTGGCAGGTGACACTCCCCTGTCATCCAACTGGAAAAAATAGCCTGGTTACCCACTGCTTAAGAAATCACCTCCGATAGTACAATATTTAAAAATGGGGTGATTTCACAACATCAACTTGGGCAAAACTGAAAACAAGTTTTTTATTGGTCAAAAGTAAAAGCTTTCAACCCAATAAATCCACTAAAAATACAAGGCAGGAAGTATTACAGTAGTGCTGGACTGTGAGTCTAGTGATTACTGTTTGGGACCAGAGCCCCCCCACCACCTTTCGGGGGGCGGAAGAAGGGGGGGAAAGGGAAGCGGGAGCTAGACTGACCCCCCTTTAAACAACAGCCGGCAGCAAACTTCACTTTCGGGGGTGGGGGAAAAAAAGGGGGGAATAGGGGGAGCTTGACTTCCCTACCTTAACAAGTACCCGGGCAATGAAGCATTGTTACAATATACTCCATCGCACTCCATCATTGAACTTTTCCCTCACACCCCCCATCCCAAACTTATAGTCAAGGAAAATAAGAAAATGGCGGGAAAAAGTTCTAACATAGGGAAGTCGCATAAGGAAAGAAATCTTCTACTGTTTTCCCCCATACTTAACCATCAGAAAAAATTGATGAACATGAATAACAATAGGGATTTTAAAAGCCTGGATCCAATGTCCAACCAAAGCGACTTTTGGGTTCCCTTAAAAAAGTTCTAGTAATAAAAAGTTTTGGGTCCGTTTCAAAATAATTCTTTTCCCAAAATAAAATTTAATTTTGGGAGATACCCCTCAAAAGGGGCTAAAAAACCTTTTTAACAACAGCCGGCACAAACCACTTTCGGGGGGGAAAAAAAAAGGGGGGAAAAGCGGGAGTTTGACTTCCCCCACCTTAAAAAGTCCTGCAATGAACTTTTGTTACTATAACTCCATCGCAAACCCACTATTGAACTTTCCCAAACACCCCCCCAACCCAAGACTTATAGTCAAGGTATAAAAAAGAATAGGCGAGGAAAAAATTAAAACATATGGAATCGCACAGCAAGAAATCTTCTACTGACTGTCAGATTTAAACCAGTCAAGAAAAAATTTGGATAAACCCTTTGGGAACCAAAAAGAAACTTAAAAGCCGGAGTGCCAAGCCAACTCAAGAGGCACTGTTTTTTCCCCTTTAAAAAGTTTCTGGGTATATCAAATTTGGGTCCGTTTCAAAATAAATTTCTTTTCCCAGTAAAAAAAAATTTTTAAGTTGGAAACCCCCACATTTAAAGGCCCTAAAATGGAGAAATAGCAAATAATTTTGTTCAGTAATAAAACCGGGGCAGCTCGATGAAAACCACACCACGCGAGCTTTTAAATCTCTGCAAAAAATTCAATTTAAACCACAAAAAATAAGCCTACTAGATGGGAATACCTAACCTCACTTCACTAACAATGAGATCTGAAAGAAATATCACCTACAAAAAAATATACTCAGATCACAACATAATTGGGTCATCATTATGCGCGGACCCCAGACCGACAAAATAAATTTTAGTCACGAGGGGCATCACCAAAATTCAACCAATAAAAAAACATAAAGGGGGACCAATAAACCAAGTCCTAACCGATAAAACGGGAAAATACAAGCAACACAGACCCCAACTTATGCCAAAAACAGATTAACTCGGTACACCGATGTATGCACAAGGCTTTTTCCTCTAAAAAAAAGGGAGGAGTAGGTAAAACAAAAGGACAGGCGTCCCTTTACAGGCGAGGGAAAAGAATAACAGAGCGGCTAAAAAGTCAATAAACTGAAATGCGAGGAGACACTGGGCAAGAAATAGCAAGCACAAATTAAGCTAAAAGAACCTTTTGGGGTCAGGAATCGCGGAAGAACTAAAAGCCATAAATGAATCGAAAGAAACCCAAAATATTTTTTCTCCTATGCAAATCAAAAACGAGAACAACGTCCATATTGGGGCCCCCACTTAAAAAAAATGGGTCCTACACGAACAACAAGGAAATGAGTGAGCCCTCAAGTCCCAAAATACCAGTTTTTAGCAACCGCTAACCAAAACTGAGGTCAAAATCAAAATGAATTTTTTTTGAAAGCCACAAAAATTTTATTAAAACAAGCCCATCCGATTTATCCCGACGCCAAATGACTTCGAACAGGCGATAAATGACATGCCCATGCACTCTGCCCCCCGGGCCAGACTCATGGGAAACCGTTTCATCAAGAACGCAAGAACCCTATCCGACCTTTTCCATCCTAGGAGAGGGGCAGGACACGGGGGCTCCCCACAGTTACAAAAACAAAAGACATAGCCCCACTCCAAAAGGGGGGGTAAAGCAACACAAAGAATACAGACCAATAGCACTAACTCCCCTACATAAAAATCTTTGAAAGGGGCCTAAGAACAAGATCACCACGCACTAGAAACCCATCATTTTCACAACCCAGGGGAACATGGGGGTTTTGAACAGGGCGCTCCTGTCTGTCTCAACTATTTGGGCCACACGACAAGGTCCTAAATCACTAGAAACAAAAAAATCAGATGTAAAATATACAGACTTTTCAAAAGCCTTGACAAGTGTGACCATGCGTAATACGCACAAAAAGCTGCTAAAGGGAAAAACAGGAAAAGTCGGGCGTGGATCAAATTTTCCCCCCCTAACAGAACACAGAGAGAGTCGTCACAGAGTAAAGTCCAGCAGCTACGGGGAAAAGCTCGTTCCACAAGGGAAGTACCGCCCCATCTTTTTCCCATCCTTATATCCGACTAACAAGGGTGTCCCACAGCCCGGGTTTTTCCTTTTCAGAGACACCCAAAAAAAAAAAAAGGGAGAAAAAAAAGGGGGAGAAAAAAAAAAAAAAAAAAAAAGAAAAAACAGAAAGAAAAAAACAAAAAAAAAAAAAAAAATAAGGGAAAAAAAAAAGGGAGGAAAATTAAAAAAAACCCCCCCTTAGGGGCCCATAAATTACACCACCAAAAAATGAAAAAAGAAAAAAACAGGAAAAGAAAAAAAAATAAAATTTGGAAAAACAACCCCAACAAAAAAAAAAAATCAAAAAAATTTTACCCCTCTCACCCAAATTTTGGGACCTTTGGCCAAACCCCCCCCGGAACCAGGGGGGGGGTTTTTCCCGGTCCCAAAACAGCCCCCCCCCCCCTACGGCAAAACTTCAACACCCATCCCCCCGGCGGGGGGTCCCCAACCTTAAAAAAACCTAAGGCCCCAAAACCAAACCCCCCCACACCTTCCAAAAACCCCCCCCGGCGTCCGCTGGCACTACAACAACCAAAGTCAGTTTCCGGTCCCCCGTCTGTATTTTGTTCGGTCAAACCACCAAAAGCCCCGCTGATCAGTTATCCCCCGGACCTTTTCCCCCCTCCCCGTGTCGCCCGCACCTTCTTTTTTTAATACACCAAAGCTGCAGTGCCCCCTTCGCCCTCCCCCCACAAAAAAATTTTCATCTCAAAAAAAATTGGTTCCGGGAAAAAAAACCCCCATTGGGAAAACCCAGGGTTTAAATTTCATCAAGGACCCCCACAAAAAGGAAAACCCAAACCAAAACCGGGGATGTCTTTCGAGACTCCCCCAGCCAAAACCTGTAAAAACGCTCGCTAAAAAACGGGGTTGTTTGGGGAAACCCTTTTCAAAACAGGGCCAAACCCCCAGAAACCTTTTCCGGTCACGCTATCAGTAAAAGCTGCACACAAACAGCACCCAAGGCATTAAAATGCCGCCAAAAAGCGAAATTCACGGCGCCATAAGGGAGAAAAACACCTCAAATTGGAGCGCTTGAGTTCCTAAACCTGTTTTCCCGGAACGCGGGGAAATACTGTTATATACCCGGAAACCCAGAACTATACCGAACTTCACACGAAAACACCCACACGAAAGCAAAAAATTGGCAGACATGCACCACCCCCAAAGAAAAGCAGGGGTGTCACTACACTTAAAGAGACCTACAAAAGGCAGGGCCCGAACGTTCAACTGCCTCCCAGCACACAAAGGGGGTTACCAACAGACCCCTGGCAGTCCAAGCTGGCACGGGAAAAGCCCAAAGCGTTCCGGATCAGCCGGCTGGGGCTGATTTTTGGTTTCGTGCGCCAGCAGAAAAGCCGGGCTGATCAGCTCTGACCCCACCAGGGGGCCTGGTCTAACCGGGCCGCGGGGGCGTTGACCCCCGGAACTCTCTCCAGTAAACTCCGGGTAAACACAAGGGCAAACTTTCCTTTTCTATTGGGAGTATCTTGTTTCTGCGGAAGGATTTTTGGCTTTGGAAGCATACGGGAAGGGGGTACCACCGTAGTAACACCCACCTAACTATTAGGAGGCATATTTTTTAAACAAAATGTTTTTAATCTGGAATCTTAAATATAGGGCCTTTCGAAAAGATACTTTAAATCTCATTAAACTTTTCCCAAGCTACTTTGGAAAATTTTAAAAGGTTCCTCACAGACTTTTTTTAAAGGGGTCGGGTAAAAGCCGAAATCAAAGGTTCGGGGTAAACCGGCATAAAAAATTTTCAGAACAAAAAAAGCTATGCATAGCTTCTTGGTTTTGGGGGGAAATTTTAAAAACAATAAAGATTGATCTCTGGGGAAGGGTGCAAGATTTTTTAAAAGTACCAAAAATACCCAAGGAACCCTTTTTTGGGTTGGCAGGAGGCATGTGAGCGTAACCTACGCAAAACTGATTTAATTTTGGGGGTTCGCCCCCCTGGATGTCATTACTAAAAGTTTCAAAAAAAAACGAAACATTTGGGAATTACCCAAAACTTTCCATCAGCCACGAGGGATCACAGGCAGTTTCCAAAACCGAAGGCGAGTTCAAAATTGCATCAGTCCTTTGGGGTAGGGAAAAATGGGGGTACTGCTAAAGAGGACTAACATTACTTTGATGAATGCCTGTGCAATATCAAACTCTGAAAAGAAGGAAAGTCAAAAATTTGTTAGACGCATCTAAAAAGGCAAAGGCTCAGCATCCCACGAGTTATAGCATTTAAGGGCCCCTGAAGTCAATAGCAATCATATGAATTTCCTCCTTTTTAAACCCTGACACTGGGGAACAATAAAAGAACGAAGGTTCAATATCTTTAGTTTTAAAAAATTTTTCTACCTCTCGGTCAAAAGCATCCCTAAGGGAACGGAACGGGTAAAATTTTCGTTTTTTAGGTGTCCATACTAAATTAACTTAAAGACTACCGTGGGGGTAACACCTGAATAAAGTAAAACGTCTGAAAAATACTCAACATTGAAATAGTTCATGTCTTTTTGGTCTCCAAAGATTCATTAATATTAAAGTTGGTTTTTGCCCGAGTGGTCAAGAGTCACCAAGTCATGTAGTTCTTCATCATAGTCTAAGTTAGTGTCAATTACGCACACCTTACATTCTTCAGTTTCCGTATCAAGTTCGTGTGGAAAAACAAAGTCAAAGTTATTAAGGCAGTTAACCGAATTTCTTCGGTAATATTTCTTAAGGATGTTGATAAGATAAAGCTTAGGCTCCCCCTTGACTTCTATGAGGTAGTCAACTTTCCCACAAATCTTTAATACTTTATATGGACCTTTCCATGCTACTAATAATTTATTTGACTTGATCGGCAAAAGTACAAGAACTTCATCCCCTACTTTAAAACTTCTCCTCTGACTTTTGGAATCAAAATAGGTTTTGTACTGGTCCATTGAAAAAGCTTAGGTTTTTCGAAAAATATGTCCGAGGTCCTCCTCAAGTTTGGATCTAAAGGGCAAGGAGAAACTGGGAAAAAGACTGAACCTCAGCACTCATCTCCTCATTAGTCCATAATCATGAAGGATGGACAGTTTTTACCTCTGGCCTGTCTACCATAAGAAGTTCAAAAGGGAAAACCCCCAAAAAGTCTCTAGAACTTCCCTCATGGCAAACAAAGCACAGGGTAGGTAACTATGCCACTCCTTATGTTTAAGGGAGCAAAGTTTCCTTAAAATGGACTTGAGAATCGAATGCTGGCGCTCAATCCTCCCATTACAGCTGGGATGATAGGGTGTGGTGAAGAGAGGCTTCACTCCCAGAAGTTGGTATAGATGTTGCATTAAGTCAGATGTGAATTGTGTCCCACGGTCAGACAAAATTTCTCTAGGGATGCCCACTCTGGAGAAGATGGACAAAAGGGCTTCAGCCACGTCTGTAGTAGTTATGGTCTTTAAGGGTATGGCTTCAGGGGGAATTAGCACTCACTAAGGGCGAACGAAAAATTTTGTCGAAAAAATTCACAAATTGAGTTAATCTTATAGAAAAATAGCTTAATTCTCTGGCAACACTATGGTACCAGAATCATTGTTCTAGTAAGTAAGTAAGTAAGTAAGTTTATTCAGGTATACACAAATACAGTTACATAGAATTATCATATATAGCAGCATATGTGTAGAGAACCTAGGATAACCCAAAAAAGTCAGACAGAGTGACTTATTTCCATTGGGGTCCTACGACATTCCTACAAGGAATTATGGTCATTTAAATACACCTAGGGTTACGTCACCACCCGCGGCAGGTGTGCTCACCTGTCGTCAATTTATTTTTTTTCCGTTTTTTTTTCGTGTATTTATTGTATTATTCTTTCTAAGATAATAATTGACGATTTGGCATCATAATACATTGGGCGGGACTTATACGTAGAGTTCCAACCAACCAGGAACCTCCCGACACCATTTTGCTGACGTCATGGAAAATTCTAGTCTCGGGGTGGCCGGGGAATATGGCTCAATATAACGCTATTATAGCTTCTACGGCTTATTTATCTATCACAATTGATCTAATATGACATAATAAACAATATAAATAACAAAGAAATATGGTAAATACTCCAGAATGAATAATATATGGCATATTCCCAGAGCGCTCCATCGGGAATAATAGATTCCCATTCTCAGAGAGGGGCTTCCATTCTCTTTCTTTTACCTCCAGGGTCCTTATATTAAAGAAAACGAACATGGATAACTATGATATACACTCGTAATGCAGTATAAGACTGAGAAAATGTTATTTTCTCGAAAAAAAAAAAAAATAGGTGGTCCGGCTGTTTCGCGGATTATCCGGAAGTAAGTTATTCCCCATATATGAGCAAGTAAATTCGTTAATATAGCAGGAATGTAATGAAATTCACAGAGAACATAAAGGAAAGATTGTTTTACAAGCTAACGGTTTGGTTTTTTGAGATATCAAAATTTGTTTTTGATTTATGTGAGGCCAAAAGTCAGATTTTTTGGCTGAAAGTCAAAAACCATACAAAATTTATTTTTTTAAGAATGAAGAAAGGATAAATTACAGAACATCTAACCGTTAGAAATACAGTTTAGCATTGTTTTATGCGTAGATAATGCCAAAACAGCTTCTCCAAGTCCCATGTCGAAGTTACTGTTCAATATGTATGATTATTAGTAAATAATTTTTTTCTCAGTTGTTTTTTGAGCTATCTTATTGAAACTGGGTCACATTACTATTGAAAGGTGCTTCTTTACGTACAAAAAAAATGAAAGAAATCGAACGAAAAATAAAAAAAGTTCATGTGTGAACATAAGGTTCCCCCTTCAGGGAAACTCGAAGCATAATCAACTAATGTTAATATATATCTATGTCCCCCAGATGAAAGTGGAGATAAAGGACCAACGATGTCAATAGCTACTCTTTCAAAAGGTACCGTAAAGACTGGCATTTTGACCATAGGTACTCGCCTGGTACCTCGGAAGGATAACAGTTGGCAAACTTTACACGATCTACAATAGGTAGTGACATCTGAGGACATTTTTGGCCAAAAATAGGTTTCCCTAAATTTATTTAAGGTTTTACGATGCGAGAAATGTCCGGCCACTGGCAGGTCATGAGCCATTTTAAGAACAGTCTCTCTGCATTGACTTGGAAAAACTAAGATGGAATAGTCTATCTCATCTGAATTTAATTTGAATACTGACTTGTACAAGATACCTTTTATATATTCAAATTTATATGAAAAGTTTTTCCTTTGGATAATTGATTTTGTTAGCGCAAATTTTGGGAATTCTGAAGAGAAGGGCAATTACGTTGTAAATTGACAAAGGAGTCCTTCGATATGTCTAAGGGCTTAAAGTCAGGGAAAATCAAAGGATGGATAGTAGGAGAAGCCTGGGCTTTGGTCTGAGCCCTAGTCAAGACATTTATAGTATCGGAGGTGATATCTTCACTTTCATCTAATAAGTGAACCGGGAACCTACTACCTCGCTTTCGAGAGTAGCATCACTGGTTTTTAATCCCACATGAATCTCACGAGACGTTGTCTCATCTGAACTTTCGAGGGGCTTCTCTGACTCTACAGAAAGAGGATCAGAAACACCTATGTCCATCTTTGGTGATGAAAGGTCAACCTCAGAAGGAAGTATGGGCACCTTTTACATTACCTATAGTACGGAGCAAGAAGTGATGGGAGCTAGTACGCTTCAGACCAAACCCTGGGGAACCCAAATTTGGGAAAAAAATTTTAAAAACGGATGGGGGGAAAAGTGTCTGACGGCCCAAGTAGCCCCCCCTGAAATTATATTTAGGGGAATGAGTTTTTTTAAGGGTTGGGAACAGTTTAATCAAAATGACTATACATGTGCATCCGTGTCTCGAAAAATTTTAAGATACATTAAGCCCAAATTAACTTTTCCTGAACAAAAGGGGTGCTTAGTCATTACGTTTTTAAAAACATCTTCCAATTTCCCTTGGCCCTTCTTAAAAGGACTTTTCTGGAGTTTATGCCCCTTTAAACACCACACAAATAAAAACCAAAATAAATGAAGTCATTTTCCCTTTTCCCTAGAGGCTTTGTTTTCCCTTAAATGTCTGGGGAACCCCTTGCCCAAAAGGGTTCGATCCCTTTAGTTCTTTATGGGGAATTGTGGGGCCTCAGCATACAGGTCAGCAGCCTAGAAACTTCCCAGCTTTAATCGGGGTTACTTTCTCTGAGGGAATGTTCGTATTTTAGGGGGAAGGGAGCTTAAAAGGAACTGGTCAGAACCTTTGAAGCTCTGGAGATTCATAACGTAATCAATTCCTAAACTTCTATCCAAAAGTCGAAAAAACAAAAGAGTGTTCCCTGAAATGCTGAAAGTTCTGGTCAGGCTGAAAGGGTGGCATCCCTGAAATCTTTCCTGTAAGAATTTGTGGTTTTTTGATAGTTTTAAAGGGATTGCCTTTTTCAGTGGGTTATAATTACAAAATAAATATCCTGCAAACAAAGTTCCTTAGATATTAAAAAGGGGGGTCCCAGAAAAAAACTTTCCAAACCAGGTACCCCCCCCCCCCCCCCCCCCCCGGGTTGTCGCGGGCCCTTTCAGGAGGGTAGCGGTATTTTAAAAACCTGATAATGAATGAAGTTATGTCTTCCCCCTCTGTGAAGGGGGTAAATTGGGGTTTTTGGAAATTTATTTTCCGGGGATTTGCACGTTGTTTCCCTTACCCTTCCTCTAATTGTTTTTTGTGCAAAAGTTAACTTTTTCTTTCTCAAATTTCAAGGCGAGATTTTTCGGGGCTCGCAACCCCTTTTTTTTTCTCTTTTTAATTCATGTTCTCTAGTTTTTTCCCCACTACTTTTTTTCCTTTCTTTTTTCCCCAATTTCCCTTTTAAATTTTAAAACCTGTTCTACGTTTTTAAGCTTTTTCCCTAACGAAATTTTGGGCTTGTTCCTCACGTTCCCTTCCTTTGTTTTTCCCTCAAGTTCTTTTAAAATTTAAAAACTTGTTCTTCACGTACCAAGCTTTTCCCTCACGATCAAGTTAATCACGCTTTTTTGTTTTTTTCCCCTCTCTTTTCTGTCTTTCTTGGATTTCTCTCTAAATTTCTTTTCTCCCTTTTTTCTTCTTCTCTTTCTATTCTCTCTCTTTCCTTTTCTTCTTTTTTTTCCCCTTTCAAAACTTTTCTTTTTTTCTATCTAAATTCTCTCTTTTTTCAAGTCTTTCCAGGTTTTTAGCACAAAATTTAAAAAGATTCAAAAATTTTTCCCCCTGTTTATTTAATTTTATTTCCCCGCATTCATCCAATACGGGTTTTTCATCCATACTTGCAAGAATAACAAAAAACTACGGGGGAAAATTAAAACGGGAAATTAAAGAAAACGGGGGGTTAAATTTTCCGGGCCCCGCCAAACTGTAAAAAAAAAAAACCAGAGGGCTCGATCCCACTTAAATTAAACAAAAAGTTTTAAATTTAAAAACAAAGGGTTCTATCCCGGGCTCCAAAAAAAAACAGCAAGTAGAATGGGGTTACTTGACCACCCAATCTTCTCACCAACAAATAAAGAGTCCCCTTTATGACAGTTCCCTTGATATAATAAAGAGTCAGGACACAATTGTCACTGGAAAATCTTGGGTCCCTAGAGTCTTTAACCTCCAAAAATTTTTCAAACTCACACAAAAAAATAGATTTCAAAAATTAACTAAATATTCCTGCCTTGACTTGACTTACAATAAATTTAAAACTAAAAAAATCACCAAAAACTTTTTAAAAAAACTGTTTCTGTAGTCCCACCCCCCCCCTTTTGAGAATGATTAATCATGGCCGGGTGGTAAGTCCCCCGGTTTTGTGTCGTTGAAGTTTTTAATTTTAGGGTTCGAGTTGGAAATTTGATTTTTGATTCCCGTCGAGTTATCCCGGCAAGGTCGCCCCTTGTGGAAAGGGTACCAGCCTGTAAAAACTTTTAACAGTTTACCCAAAACTGGGTCCCCTCAGGAAAAAATTAAGAATAGAAAAAGAAAAAATAACAAAAACAAACCCTAAACAATTTTTTATATAAAAAATATAAAATATAAAAAACTTAAATATGGGAAATTTTTAATCCTACACTAAAGAAAATGAAAAATGAAAAATATAAATGAAAACTGAATTCAACGCTAATATAAAACTTGGGGGGTCTGGTGTTTTGGGGACAATGCTTGTTGAAAACGAAGCCGTTTCCCCATGATGGGGGGGGTCGCCGGTGTTGGGTTTTCAACCCCTGGGTAGTTTTTTCACAGTATAGCCTTGATTATTTTATCCTAAAGACAGGGAAAAACCGAATTTTTTACCGCTGCAATTTATGAGGGGATAGTCCGCAATTTTTATACCGGTGCACAGGTAAAATTAAAACCAAAAAAGGGGGGTCTCCGGACGTTCGCCATCTCCAAACATTCCCCGCTCGTTGATTGGGAGGGACCCCCCGTCAACCAAGCTGGAAAGATAGGTTACCCACTGCTTAAAAAATCCCCTCTCCCCGATAAAATACAAAACCTAAAAGATGTGGTGATTTTTTACAACAGTCAACTTTGAGCAAAACTGAAAAGGGCTAAGTTTATTTAAAGGGGAAAAAATGAAAACTTTTAAAAAAATAAATCCCCCTAGAATAAAGGCAGGAAGTATTACAGTGTGCGGGAAACCCGTGATTTTAGGATTACTGTTTGGACCGGAGCCCCCCACGTCCCCTTTGGGGGGGCGGGGGGGAAAAAAAGGGGGGAAGGGGATAATGGGGCTGATGACCCTGCCTTTGAGATGATTGGTTTTTAAAAACAGACATGTTTTATAAATTAAAACACATGGCAAAACCCTTTGGGGATCTTTTTTGAGGAAAAAATTTTTTGCCACACAGTGGGTTCATCAGTCCATTTTGGAGAAACTTGAAGAAAAAGCAAATGAGGTAATCCCGTCTCTTTAACCCCTTTAGTCGATGAGTTTCAATTTTTTAGTCTTGAAAAGGAAAACGGCATTTTTGGAGGAAAAAAGCAGCTTTTAAACCGTAAGGCAGGAGAGGTGCAGCAGTAAAAAGGTTTTTTGTCCAATTTTTTCAATGTTTGGGAAATAGGTCGTGCCCAAAAATTAGGCAAGCAAAGAATTCCTAAGTATTAAGATCCCAAGAAGTTGCAGTGTCTGACAGGTTTGTAGATGAATGGTTCAGAGAACCGACATGTTGATAAATTAGACACATGTGCAACTCTTGGGTATCTTTATTGAGGAAACGTTTCGCCACACAGTGGCTTCATCAGTCCATACGTAGGAGAAACTTGAAGAACAGGAGGAGAATGAGGTAATCAGTCCCTCAACCTTGAGTCGATGTGTTCAATCCATCAGCCTTGAATAGAATACGGCATATGAGCGGAGAAGCAGCTTATAAACCGTATGGCAGGAGAGGTGCAGCAGTCATAGGTGGTGTCACATTTGTTCAATGTGGAAGTAGGTCGTGCCCAAGAATTAGGCAAGCAAAGAATTCCTAAGTATTAAGATCCCAAGAAGTTGCAGTGTCTGACAGGTAAGTAGATGAATGGTTCAGGGAACCGACATGTTGATAAATTAGACACAGATTAGGTACATGGATAGGGCATTCTGCTTGAAGGACAGGAGTAGGAGGCAGAGAGTGTGTTTTCCTTGGGCTGGGATGAAGGATATTGTTAGCCGTCTGGATGACATCATGAGAGGTAATGGGAGCAATCCTATTATCTGTCTCAGTGCTGGAGGCAACGATGTTGGCAGACGTAGGAGTGAGGACCTGATTAGCAGGTATAGGTCAGCAATAGAGATAATTAGGAGGAAGGGTGGGAAACCTGTCATATGTGGCATTTTGCCAAGGAGAGGAGTTGGAAATGAATGGTTGTCCAGAGCAATTGGTGTCAATTGCTGCTGGACAAAACTGTAAGGAAAATGCGGTAACATTCATTGACAACTGGGACCTCTTCTATGCAGAAATGACATGTATACCAGGGATGGGGTTCCACTTATCTAGGTGTTGGGTGGGAGCACTGGCCAACGCAGTGGAGGGAGCTGTTAGGTCTTTAAACTAGGAATAGTTAGTGGTATGGGTTTTGGCGGGAAAACTGTGAAGTCTCAGGGTAGTAATATGAGTACTAGGAGAACTAGTAATAGGCAAAATGAGGTGGATATTGGAAAGCCAGTGGCACTAATTGACAAGGACAGTAATAGGTTTAGTGGAATAACAGAAAGGAGCAGGAAGGGTAAAGAGAGAGGAGGGTCTTTAAGTATTTATTACACAAATAGTCACAGTGCTAGGAATAAGATGGACGAGTTGAGACTAGTTGCTAGTGCAGGTAACATAGATGTATTTGCCATTACTGCGACGTGGTTTAATTAAAAAAGTCGGGACATGCCTGCAGAATGTCACATTCAGGGTTTCAAATTGTTCCAAGTAGATAGAAGTATCGGGAAGGGGGTGGGGTGGCATTGTATGTCCGAGATCGCTTGAACTGTTGCATAAAAACGGGTATTAAGTCTGAAGTAACACATACAGAGTCTGTTTGGATAGAATTTTCAGAGGGGCATGAAAAATTAACTTTAGGTGTGATATACCGTCCCCCAAATTTAGATAGGGACCAGGGGAGACTACTATGGGAGGAAATTGTTAGGGCCACAAGGCACGATAATGTAGTAATTCTAGGAGACTTTAACTTTAGTCATATTGATTGGAATTTCTTGACTGGGAATTTAGAATCATACGTCTTCTTAGAAGTAGTTCAGGATTGTTTTTTGAAGCAGTTTGTGACAGAACCTACGAGGGGTAATAACATGCTTGACTTAGTTCTGGCAAACAATGAATCCCTTGTTAATAATTTAGAAGTTTCAGAGGAACTGGGTGAAAGCGACCACAAATCAATTACATTTAGAATTGAATGGAAGTATGATAGTAGGGATAACTCAGTAACAGTCCCAGATTTTCGCTTAGCAGATTACGATGGGCTTAGAGAACACTTATCATCTGTTCACTGGGGTAACGAAGAGAGCTATCAATATGACAGTTTTCTGAACACTATATATGCTGCTCAAAGAACTTTTATCCCTTATAAAGAAATTAGATCAAATAGAAATGACCCAAAATGGATGAATAATAGGCTGAAATATCTACTAGGGCATAAGAAAGGAATTTATAGGCGTATCAAAAGAGGCGAGGGTCATCTTATAAATCAGTATATTGACATTAAGAGGGACATTAAAAAGGGGATAAGAAAAGCTAAAAGGGACTATGAAATTAAAGTTGCTAGGGATTCTAAAACTAATCCAGAAAGTTTTTTCCAGGTATGTAGAACAAAAGTCAAAGATAAGATAGGTCCCCTTAAAAATAACTATGGGCATCTTACTGACAAAGAAAATGAAATGTGCTCGATTTTAAATAATTATTTTCTCTCCGTTTTTACACAGGAAGACACTGATAATATTCCGGTAATTAATTTTTATAGTGAGCCAGAAGAAGATAAATTAATGTAACATCACAGTCACTGGTGAAAGGTGGTGAGCTAGATAGATCGATGTGAAGCAAAATAAGTCACGGGTCCTGATATGAGGGTTTTTTTCAAGGGTTCTAAAGGAATGCAAAAATGGAAAAGTCTGTGAACCATTTAAACTATTATTTTTTAATTTATCTCTTCAAACAGGTGTTAGTGTCTGTTATGTGGAAGACGGCTAAGTAATTCCTATTTTTAAAAACAGGAGGGGACATGGTCGTTACCGTCAAATTACCGCCAATAAGCCGGACCTCAATTGTAGGCAAATTACTGAGTCAAATTATAGCTCAATTATAAGATGAAGCCATCTGATAAGCATAGCTTGATTAATGATACTCTTATGGATTCACAAAGGCCGGTCTTGTCTACTAATTTAATTAACTTTCTTCAGTAAAGCTTTTGAGGCTGTTGACCCGATAAAGGAATTTTGATTATTATTTACTTTGATTTTAGGTAAGGCATTTGATAGAGTTCCGCACCAAAGGACTGTTGAAGAAAGTAGCAGCTCATTGCATTGGGGGTAAGAGTGCTCTCGATGGATCGAAATAATGGCTCACAGACAGGAAAGCAGTGAGTGTCCATTAATGGGGGGTTTTAAATCCGAGTGGGGCTCAGTAACCAAGTGGAGTTCCACAGGGATCAGTCTTGGGCCGTTGTTGTTTATAATATATATCAATGATTCTTGATGAAAGTGATTAATGTGATATGAGCAAAATTCGCAGGATTACACGGATATGTAGGATATTGATTCAAACGTAGGTGTTAGGGCAATTCAGGAGGATTTAGACAAAACTACTACTCTTGGGTCAGAAAAAGTGGCAGATGCAGTTCAATGTAGATATATGCAAGGTTCTGGAAGCTAGGGAGTGTCATAACCCTAGCACTTATAAGTTAAATTTTGTAGAACTTAGCCATTCAGATTGCGAGAAAAGGACTTGGGGGTTATGGTAAGCAGCACCTTAAACCAAAGACAGCAATGCCTAAGCGTACGTAATAAGGCAAATGATTATGGGTTTTTATATCTAGAAGTGTAAGCACCAGAAGTCCAGAGGTCCATACTTGCAGCTTTAAACATCATTGTAAGGCCTCACCTAGATTATGAGCTCAATTCTGGTCTCCATAATTTACAGAATGGACATAAATTCGATAAGAATAACATTCAGCATAGGATGACTTAATTAATACATTGCTTTAGAATCTTCCTTAAGAAGAAGAAGATTGAAGACCTCTTCTACGTTACATTCACTTGTTAGACGAAGAATGAGGGGGGAACTGGATCGAAGTGTATTAAGTGGAGATAGGTATTAATAAAGGGGATAATAACAAGGTCTTGAGGATATCTCTCCAAGAGAGAACCCGCGTAATGGATTTAAATTAGATAAGTTTAGATTTAGAAAGAGTCATAGGAATGTATTGGTTTGGAAAATTGGGATAGTTGATGTGGTGGAACAGTTCTACTCCTAGTTGGGTTATTGAGGCTAGGACTTTGGGTAGTTTCAAATTTAGGTTGGATAAGTACATGAGTGGGAGGGGTTGGATTTGAGTGGGACTTGCACATCGGAGCTTGTTTCTTTGGTGGCATTGAAAATTGGGTTGGTCAAATGTTTGTTAGTGGGATTGAATTGTAAAGGGACATTTGCCTAGCTATGGGCCAACAGGCCTGCTGACAGTGTTCCTCCTTTCTTATGTTCTTATGTGCAACTCTTGGGTATCTTTATTGAGGAAACGCTTCGCCACACAGTGGCTTCATCTGTATAAGTTGGCTAGGACGGCACTTATGGGGGACCCCATTCACCAGAGTCGCCATCGCTTCTAGCACTTCAAATAAAGGATCTAACCTGGACAAACATCCAAGCACCACAAACCAGCAATGCAGGAAGGAGTTTACACTATACCCATGTGGAGGCCTGTGAACTAGATTTACGTAGGTGAAACAGCAAGAAACCTCGACCACCTCCCCTCAATGAAAATTTAAGCATGTAGGAACGATAACTTGCATCAAGCCTGTGTACAACACCGAAATTCACCAATCGTCTCATGAAATTCAGAGACGCCCCAATTAGTGTTCCAATTAAAACTAATATTCCGCAGACGCAAGTGCTCGAATCAGCACTGATCGCTGTTTCAAATACTAATTTAAACAAAACAACGGCCTGCATTCACTATCTCCGAAGTCTTAGCAAGAATCTCCTGAAAACAGTAAACCCTGCCATCAATCAGTCTCTCCTGTTTTACTACACAAAGCACGATTACAGTGAAAACATGGAGGCCAGGATGAATTACAGCAGTTGGATATTGCTGAATGTTGAAGGACAGAGTTAAAACAACTGAAGCTAAATCATGTTTATAAAATTGCTCACGAACAGTGTCCAGAATATCTGCCTCGTCAATTTTGTCAAGGTTGGGAACCAAAGCAATCATAGTTACCAGGGGGGAGAGCACAACCTGTTGTAGTACCCACAGTCAAGTGGACAGGCGTTCAAACACCTTTATTGTAGAACATAAAGGAATGAACATTAAATGGTATAAAATACGTCCAGGTTTTTGGATAAAGACACATATGCAACAGTTAGGTATCTTTATTATGAAACGTTTCGCCTTCACAGTAGATTCTTCAGTTCAAGTACAGAAAAGTTGATAGAAGCTGATAGATACTTGAAGACGATGTATCAGTTTTGAGGTGGTCAGTCCCTCAAGTCTGGAGTAGAGCATTGTTCCATAGTATGAACATATGGAGATGAAGTTACAGGATGGAGCTTTTTATAGCGCCAAGAGGTGAGACGTAGGCCATAGGAGAGGTAAGACTCAGATGCTGAGAGGTCAGGTCTCCAAAATCCAGCCGCTCTCACTAGTGGAAGTTGTCGAAGTTGATTGCAGGTCTGTACCAGTACCCTTGTGTTGCAGTGTCTGACAGATTGAAAATTAAATGGTATACAAATACCGACAGGTTGGTTAGGTGAGAACAAATATTGCAACAGTTAGGTATCTTTATTATGAAACGTTTCGCCTACAAAGTAGGCTTCTTCAGTCAAGTACTGAAAAGTTGATAGAAGCTGAAGAATTCTGAAGACGATGTAACAGTCCATCACCCTAAAGTTTGAGGTGGTCAGTCCTCAGTTGGAGAAGAGGCATTGTTCCATAGTATGAATCAATATGAGATGAAGTGACAGGATGGAGCTTTTTATAGCGCCAAGTGGTGAGACTTCCGAACTCTACGGCCACTAGGAGAGGTAAGATAACTCAGGATGCTGAGAGGTCAGGTCCCTCTCAAATCCAGCCGCTCTCACTAGTGGAAGTTGGTCGAAGTTGATTGCAGGTCTGTACAAGATTAACACTTGTGTTGCAGTGTTGAAAGATTGAACATTAAAATGGTATAATTTACAGACAAGGTTGTTTAGGTAAGGGACAACATATGCAACAGATAGGTATCTTTATATGAAACGTTCGCCTACACAGTTAGGCTTCTTCAGTCAAGTACAGAAAAGGTGATAGAAGCAGAAGATACTTGAAGGCCGATGTAATCAGTCCATCACCCTTAAAGTTTGGGGTGGTCAGGTCCCTCAGTCTGGAGAAAGGGATTGTTCCATAGTAGAAACAATATGGGGAACAATGCTATGGAACAAAGCTCTTCTCCAGATGAGGGATGACCCCCTCAAAAAATTTAAGGGTGTGGAGATTACATTTTCAAGTTTTTTGCTTCTTCAAATTTTCTGTCTTGACTGAAGAAGCCTACTGTTTTAGGCGAAAAGTTTCTAATAAAGATACCTAATGTTTACATATGTGTCTTACCCCAACCTGTCGGTATTTTTACCCTTTTTAAAGTTCAATTGTCGACCGCAAAACAAGGGTATCTTGGTACGACCTGCAAAACAACTTCGCAACTTCCTGGGAGCGGTGGTTTGAGGGGACCTGACCTTCAGCATCTGGTTCTTACCTCCTGTGGCCTACGTCTCACTCTTGGCGCTATAAAAGCTCCCTTGTCACTTCATTCCTATTGTTTCTACTATGGAACAAAGTTTCTCCAGATGAGGGACTGCCACTCAAAACTTAAAAGGGGGGGATGATTACATCGTCTTCAAGTATTTCTGCTTCTAAACTTTCTGTCTTTACTGAAAAAAAGCCTACTGTTAGGCGAAACTTTTTAAAAAAAAGATACTAACTGTTGCATATGGTTTACCTAACAAAATGTCGGGATTTTATACCTTTTTAAAGTTCAATTTGTCAGACACTGCAACACAAGGGTATCTTGGTACAGACCTGCAATCAACTTCGACAACTTCCACTAGTGAGAGCGGCTGGATTTGAGAGGGACCTGACTCTCAGCATCTGAGTTCTTACCTCTCCTAGTGGCCTACGTCTCACCTCTTGGCGCTATAAAAAGCTCCATCCTGTCACTTCATCTCCATATTGTTTCATACTATGGAACAATGCTCTTCTCCAGACTGAGGGACTGACCACCTCAAAACTTTAAGGGTGATGGACTGATTACATCGTCTTCAAGTATCTTCTGCTTCTATCAACTTTTCTGTACTTGACTGAAGAAGCCTACTGTGTAGGCGAAACGTTTCATAATAAAGATACCTAACTGTTGCATATGTGTCTTACCTAACAACAATAAAGGAATGGAACAGACTACCCGCACATGCCAAAGCCAGTCATAGCATGAACCAGTTCAAGAAGACTGCCAAAAAGTGTCTGATGAATGAAGCTACAGAAAGGGAGGGGAATGATTTTCTATTTTTTAGCTAAAATACGTGTAAATTTTATCTTATCCCTAGTAATGACCCTCGTATTGTAGATAGTCTTAATGACCTTGGTGTAGTAGATAGTCTTTTTAGTATGATAATAAGATGTTATCTTCATTGTAGAATAATAAGAAAATATTATAACAATTATATTATAATAATAAGGTAAAAGGACCCCAATGGAAATAAGTCACTCTGTCTGACTTTTTTGGGTTATCCTAGGTTCTCTACACATATGCTGCTATGTATGATAATTCTATGTAACTGTATTTGTGTATACCTGAATAAATTTACTTACTTACTTACTAACACTGAAACAAGCTGCCTCTTTCCACTTTATATTTGTCCAACCTATTTTTATGTTACCCAAGTAATAGCTTTTATATCCTTTTACTCATGTACGAATTAATTGCTCTACCATATTGTATTACTTTTGTCACTACCACTACTACTACTACCACTACCACTAGTGAACATCAAAACGGTACCTCACTAGCATTGCACCTCACTCTGAGCCTTTATATACCTTGTGTCCGTGTATTGTTTGTATGGCTTGATAAAGCTCCTGGAGAGCGAAACGTTGCCACAATAAATGTCACATTAGTTGCACTTGTGTCCTTTTACTTGACATATTGTCGGTAATTCTACCAACTTTATTACAACACAAGGGTATCTTGGTACAGACCTGAAATCAACTTCGACAACCTCTACTAGTGAGAACGGCTGGATTTGAGAGGGACCTGACCTCCCAACATTTGCGTTCTACTAGTGACCTACGTCTCACCTCCTGGCGCTATATAAGGCTCCATCCTGTTACTTCAACTCCATATTGTTTCAGACTATGGAACAATGCTCTTCTCCAGACTGAGGGACTGACCACCTCAAAACTTTAAGGGTGAAGGACTGATTACATCGTCTTCAAGTCTCTTCTGCTTCTAACAACTTTTCTGTACTCGACTGAAGAAGCCTACTGTGTAGGCGAAACGTTTCGAAATAAAGATACCTAACTGTTGCATATGTTGTGTACGAATGGTATATAATACCGACAAGATGAGAGTAAGGCACATGTGCAACATCTGGGTATCTTTATTGTAGACGTTTCGCCATCCAGTGGCTTTATCAATACAAATTCTAGGACATAACTTGAAGACAGTAGAACTATATACAGAAGATGAGGTAATCAGTCCCTCAACCTAGGAGTAGGTGCGAACAGCACCATAGTCGTGGAGATTCTGAAGCAGAAGAAAGAATCCTGGCACTTATATAGTAACGTCAGGTGTAGCAGACGAGGGCATATTCACTGGTAGGCGGGATTCCCCAGTGGAAGTAGGTCCTTCCCAAAGAGATGGGTTAGTTGTAGTAGTAGTTGTTGTAGTCGTGAAGGTTATGTACGACAACTACTACTACTACTACTACTACTACTACTACTACTACAACTAACCCATCTCTTTGGGAAGGACCTACTTCCACTGGGGAATCCCGCCTACCAGTGAATATGCCCTCGTCTGCTACACCTGACGGTACTATATAAGCACCAGGATTCTTTCTTCTGCTTCAGAATCTCCACGACTATGGTGCTGTTCGCACCTACTCCTAGGTTGAGGGACTGATTACCTCATCTTCTGTACATAGTTCTACTGTCTTCAAGTTATGTCCTAGAATTTGTATTGATAAAGCCACTGGATGGCGAAACGTCTACAATAAAGATACCCAGATGTTGCACATGTGTCTTACTCTCATCTTCTCGGTATTATATACCATTCGTACACAACTTGTCGGGACACTGAACATCAGGGAAATCTTAATTCTGAGGACATGTACATAACCTTCACGACTACGACAACTACTACTACAACTAACCCATCTCTTTGGGAAGGACCTACTTCCACTGGGGAATCCCGCCTACCAGTGAATATGCCCTCGTCTGCTACGCCTGACGTTACTATATAAGCGCCAGGATTCTTTCTTCTGCTTCAGAATCTCCACGACTATGGTGCTGTTCACACCTACTCCTAGGTTGAGGGACTGATTACCTCATCTTCTGTACATAGTTCTACTGTCTTCAAGTTATGTCCTAGAATTTGTATTGATAAAGCCACTGGATGGCGAAACGTCTACAATAAAGATACCCAGATGTTGCACATGTGTCTTACTCTCATGTTGCATATGTGTCTTACCTAACATCTCCCAGATGTTGTGCAAGACTGGTATACAATACCGACAAGATGAAAGTTAAGACACTTGTGCAACATCTGGTTATCTTTATTGTAGACGTTTCGCCATCCAGTGGCTTTATCAATACAAATTCTTGGACATAATAAGAAAAACGAAGAACTATATACAAAAGATGAGGTAATCAGTCCCTCGGCCTTGGAGGTGGTGTTTAGAGCACCGTGGTTGTAGAGATTCTGAAGCACAGGCTGGAGACTGGCGCTTACATAGGCGTCAGTGAAAGGGACGTGTAGCAGACGAGGGCATAGTCACTGGCAGGCGGGATTCCCCAGTGGAAGTAGGTCCTTCCCAAATTGATGGGCTAGTTGTAGAAGTCTTGAAGAAAGTCAAGTAGATGTCTCGAATCAAGATACCATGATGTTGCAGTGCCTGACAAGTTGTGCAAGACTGGTATACTATACTGACAAGATGAAAGTTAAGACACTTGTGCAACATCTGGTTATCTTTATTGTAGACGTTTCGCCATCCAGTGGCTTTATCAATACAAATTCTTGGACATAATAAGAAAAACGAAGAACTATATACAAAAGATGAGTAGATGAATGGTTCAGAGAACCGACATGTTGATAAATTAGACACAATTGCAACTCTTGGGTATCTTTATTGAGGAAACGTTTCGCCACACAGTGGCTTCATTAGTCCATACGTAGGAGAAACTTGAAGAACAGGAGGAGAATGAGGTGATCAGTCCCTCAACCTTGAGTCGATGTGTTCAGTCCATCAATCTTGAATAGAATACGGCATATCAGCGGAGAAGCAGCTTATAAACCGTATGGCAGGAGAGGTGCAGCAGTCATAGGTCATGTCACATTTGTTCAATGTGGAAGTAGGTCGTGCCCAAGAATTAGGCAAGCGAAGAATTCCTAAGTATTAAGATCCCAAGAAGTTGCAGTGTCTGACAGCTTTGTAGATGAATGGTTCAGAGAACTGACATGTTGATAAATTAGACACATGTGCAACTCTTGGGTATCTTTATTGAGGAAACGTTTCGCCACACAGTGGCTTCATCAGTCCATACGTAGGAGAAACTTGAAGAACAGGAGGAGAATGAGGTGATCAGTCCCTCAACCTTGAGTCGATGTGTTCAGTCCATCAATCTTGAATAGAATACGGCATATCAGCGGAGAAGCAGTTTATAAACCGTATGGCAGGAGAGGTGCAGCAGTCATAGGTCGTGTCACATTTGTTCAATGTGGAAGTAGGTCGTGCCTAAGAATTAGGCAAGCGAAGAATTCCTAAGTATTAAGATCCCAGAAGTTGCAGTGGTCTGACAGATTTGTAGATGAATGGTTCAGAGAACCGACATGTTGATAAAAATTAGACCATGTGCAAAACTTGGGGATCTTTATTGAGGAAACGTTTCGCCACACAGTGGCTTCATCAGTCCATACGTAGGAGAAACTTCAAGAACAGGAGGAGAATGAGGTGATCAGTCCCTCAACCTTGAGTCGATGTGTTCAGTCCATCAATCTTGAATAGAATACGGCATATCAGCGGAGAAGCAGCTTATAAACCGTATGGCAGGAGAGGTGCAGCAGTCATAGGTCGTGTCACATTTGTTCAATGTGGAAGTAGGTCGTGCCCAAGAATTAGGCAAGCGAAGAATTCCTAAGTATTAAGATCCCAAGAAGTTGCAGTGTCTGACAGATTTGTAGATGAATTTCATTATACGGAATGAACGTTCTTTGAACCTCATGTATAGTGTTCAGAAAACTGTGATATTGATAGCTCTCTTCGTTACCCCAGTGAACAGATGATAAGTGTTCTCTAAGCCCATCGTAATCTGCTAAGCGAAAATCTGGGACTGTTACTGAGTTATCCCTACTATCATACTTCCATTCAATGCTAAATGTAATTGATTTGTGGTCGCTAGCACCCAGTTCCTCTAAAACTTCTAAATTATTAACAAGGGATTCATTGTTTGCCAGAACTAAGTTAAGCAGGTTATTACCCCTTGTAGGTTCTGTCACAAACTGCTTCAAAAAACAATCCTGAACTTCTTCTAAGAAGTCGTATGATTCTAAATTCCCTGTCAAGAAATTCCATTCAATATGACTAAAGTTAAAGTCTCCTAGAATTACTACATTATCGTGCCTTGTGGCCCTAACAATTTCCTCACATAGTAGTCTCCCCTGGTCCCTATCTAAGTTTGGGGGACGGTATATCACACCTAAAATTAATTTTTCATGTCCCTCTGAAAATTCTATCCAAACAGACTCTGTATGTGTTACTTCAGACTTAATACCCGTTTTTATGCAACAGTTCAAGCGATCTCGGACATACAATGCCACCCCACGCACCTTCCCGACACTTTTATCTACTTGGAACATTCCGCAGGCATGTCCCGACTTTTTGAATTAAACCACGTCTCAGTTAAGGCAAATACATCAATGTTACCTGCACTAGCAACTTGTCTCAACTCGTCCATCTTATTCCTAGCACTGCGACTATTTGTGTAATATAGATTTAAAGACCCTCCTCTCTCTTTACACTTCCTGCTCCTTTCTGTTATTCCACTAAACCTATTACTGTCCTTGTCAATTAGTGCCACTGGCTTTCCAATATCTACCTCATTACTAGTTCTCCTAGTACTCATATTACTACACTGCGACTTGACTGTTTTCCCGCCAAAACCCATACCACTAACTATTCCTAGTTTAAGGACCTAACAGCTCCCTCCAATGCAGTTGCCAGTGCTCCCACCCCAGACCTAGGTAAGTGAACCCCATCCCTGGCATACATGTTATTTCTCCATAAAAAAGAGGTCCCATTTGTCAATGAAGTTACCGTTTTTTCCTTCGTTTTTGCCACCCAGCAATTGACACCAATTTTTTGGAAAAAACCATTATTCCAACTCCTCTCCGGGGAAAAATGCCACAATATGGGCAGGTTTCCCCCCTTCCTCCCAAATTTTCTCTATAGCTGACCTAACCGCTAATCAGGTCCTCACTTTACGTTTTCCAACATCGTTGCCTCCCCATTGAACGATAATAGGGTTGCTCCCATTCCTCTATGATGTCATCCAGATGGCTAACAATATCCTTTTATCCCGCCCCAGGGAAAAAACACTCTCTGTCTCCCTACTCCTGTCCTTCAAGGAATGCCCCACCTATACCTAATTGGCTATCCTCAACAACAACAAAATTCTTACCTTCCTTGGTGTCGTTCGTCGTGACGTTCCCAGTAGTCGACTCACATTCGTCGGGTAGCACTGAGAATGTATTAGATGTTTCCACAACAGTTTCCACGGCAGTGTCTTTCTTTTTCATCGTTTCTACCTTTCCATTCGTCTTCTTGATCGTCAACTTCGTTCCCTGCTGTCCAGCCACTGACCAGTTTCCTTTCTTGACCTGAGGACTCAAAACAGGAGGACTACTACGAATCTTCTTGTTTTCCTCGGTCAGTCGCCGAATCTCCATCTTTGCCATCCTCAATTCTTCCTTAAGCTGTTGGTAAAGTTGCTCGATGGGGGGCATCTTGCTTCAATTCGTAGAGGAAGCGGTTGTGGTAGAATTAGGGGGGATATGATTGAGGTGTATAAATGGAAAACAGGAATAAATAAAGGGGATGTAAATAGCGTGCTGAAAATTTCCGGCCAAGACAGGACTCGCAGCAATGGTTTCAAGTTGGAAAAATTCAGATTCAAGATGGATATAGGAAAGCACTGGTTTGGTAATAGAGTTGTGGATGAGTGGAACAAACTCCCAAGTACAGTTATTCAGGCTAAAACGTTGTGTAGTTTTAAAAATAGGTTAGATAAATACATGAGTGGGTGTGGGTGGGTGTGAGTTGGACCTGACTAGCTTGTGCTGCTTGATCTGGTGCCGTGCTCCATCCTTGAGTGGAGGTGACCAGACTGGGTGGGTCATTGGGCTTATCCAGGGGGAGGGGACATGGACCTGTTCCGCATGAGTCAGTAGGCCTCTTGCAGTGTTCCTTCTTTATTATGTTATGTTCTTAAGGAGTGAACCAGGGGCACTCAGTGAGTTGAACTAAGGAGTGAACCAGGGGCACTCAGTGAGTTGAACCAAGGAGTGAACCAGGGGCACTCAGTGAGTTGAACCAAGGAGTGAACCAGGGGCACTCAGTGAGTTGAACCAAGGAGTGAACCAGGGGTACTCCCGTGAGTTGAAAACCCAAAGGGGTGAACCTGGGTACTCAGTGAGTTGAAACCAAGGAGTGAACCTGGGGTACTCAGTGAGTTGAACCAAGGAGTGAACCAGGGGTACTCAGTGAGTTGAACCAAGGAGTGAACCAGGGGCACTCAGTGAGTTGAACCAAGGAGTGAACCAGGGGCACTAGGTGAGTTGAACCAAGGAGTTAACCAGGGGTACTCAGTGAGTTGAACCAAGGAGTGAACCAGGGGTACTCAGTGAGTTGAACCAAGGAGTGAACCAGGGGTACTCAGTGAGTTGAACCAAGGAGTGAACCAGGGCCACTAGGTGAGTTGAACCAAGGAGTGAACCAGGGGTAATCAGTGAGTTGAACCAAGGAGTGAACCAGGGGTACTCAGTGAGTTGAACCAAGGAGTGAACCAGGGGTACTCAGTGAGTTGAACCAAGGAGTGAACCAGGGGTACTCAGTGAGTTGAACCAAGGAGTGATCCAGGGGTACTCAGTGAGTTGAACCAAGGAGTGAACCAGGGGTACTCAGTGAGTTGAACCAAGGAGTGAACCAGGGGTACTCAGTGAGTTAAAACCAAGGAGTGAACCAGGGTACTCAGTGAGTTGAACCAAGGAGTGAACCAGGGGTACTCAGAGAGTTGAACCAAGGAGTGAACCAGGGGTACTCAGTGAGTTGAACCAAGGAGTGAACCAGGGGTACTCAGTGAGTTGAACCAAGGAGTGAACCAGGGGTACTCAGTGAGTTGAACCAAGGAGTAAATCCAGGGGTACTCAGTGAGTTGAACCAAGGAGTGAACCGGGGGTACTCAGTGAGTTGAACCAAGGAGTGAACCAGGGTACTCAGTGAGTTGAACCAAGGAGTGAACCAGGGGTACTCAGTGAGTTGAACCAAGGAGTGAACCAGGGGTACTCAGTGAGTTGAACCAAGGAGTGAACCGGGGGTAACTCAGTGAGTTGAACCAAGGAGTGAACCAGGGGTACTCAGTGAGTTGAACCAAGGAGTGAACCAGGGGTACTCAGAGAGTTTGAACAAGGAGTGAACCAGGGGTACTCAGTGAGTTAAAACCAAGGAGTGAACCAGGGTACTCAGTGAGTTGAACCAAGGAGTGAACCAGGGGTACTCAGGGGAGTTGAACCAAGGAGTGACCAGGGGTACTCAGTGAGTTGAACCAAGGAGTGAACCAGGGTACTCAGTGAGTTGAACCAAGGAGTGAACCAGGGGTACTCAGTGAGTTGAACCAAGGAGTGAAACCAGGGGTACTCAGTGAGTTGAACCAAGGAGTGAACCAGGGGTACTCAGTGAGTTGAACCAAGGAGTGAACCAGGGGTACTCAGTGAGTTGAACCAAGGAGTGAACCAGGGGTACTCAGTGAGTTGAACCAAGGAGTGAACCAGGGGACTCAGTGAGTTGAACCAAGGAGTGAACCAGGGGTACTCAGTGAGTTGAACCAAGGAGTGAACCAGGGGTACTCAGTGAGTTGAACCAAGGAGTGAACCAGGGGTACTCAGTGAGTTGAACCAAGGAGTGAACCAGGGGCACTAGGTGAGTTGAACCAAGGAGTGAACCAGGGTTACTCAGTGAAGCGAGAGTGTTGTCTGCAGAGAAACAAGACTTGCTCCTAATTCCTAATCGTTGAGAAGAAGAAATGTCTATTTCAGGCTCAGAAAATTTAAATAAACCAGCTTAAAACATAAAAAAAAATTAAAATCGATATAAATATTTTCCTAAGTTGGTTATCAGTATATGAAGTTTTTATCGGATTATAAGACTTTCTCAGGATATTGTACTAAAACCACTGTTGTATTTTCAGTTATTAATAAGACAGATTGGTACCTACCCAACCAATTCAAATTTCTTTATTTATTTAATAAATAAGAAACACCAGTTATGATGATTTGAAAACGAGAAGTGATATTCTCAAGTTACTACAAAAAACTGACTCGTAATGGAGTTATCTACTCACGGGAGATGTTTTATTACGTTTTTTTAAGAATTTGTCTAGAAGAAGATTTATGTTTAGTTAAATTTTGAAGTTATCCTTTACATATCTTACTAAAACAATCCTTCACTGAAATAATCTAAATAACTAGTATAGTTCTACTCTTTATGTTTAAGAAAATTAAAAGGAAAACATAAATATATCTCGAAATAATAAATTACTTAGGCGGAGATAAAATATGGTGCCAGTTAAATAACTTTGAATTATTACAGGCTTTAGGTACAAGGTGTAGCCCAGAAACAGCACTGAGTGTTGATCTTAAGCACATCCAGTTGTGCTTAACCTCAGGGCTGTCGGTTGGTGCCAGGGACAAAGCCACTAAGAATCTGATCGCGATGTCGCTGGCAAGTAACTACGAGCATTATGCTGAGGCTACCCAGAACCCTGAACACGAGGTAAATCCTATGTAAACACAGTATATTATTCTCTTAATGTGTTAGTATTTGATTAGTGCTAAAACAGTCAAATGGGTGACTGTCTATGAGGCTTAAACAGGAATTATCTGACTCTTTTAGAGAGTGTTTTGTGGATTTTTTCTCAGTTTACGACTTAAAACTTTTTTAACGCCTCTATGCCCTTTTTTTAATTTTTGTGGAATATTTTAATTGGCTGCTTATTATTAATGGATATAAATCTAAAATAACGGAACGTTACTTAAACTCCTGTCCTAACCTAGCGATAACTTATCTATCCCTACCTAACCTGTGTTTGGCTTCCTAAACAAGTATGCTTATCAACGCCCCCGCGGCCCGGTCCACGACAAGGCCTGCTATACCCGAAGATTTCATCAAGAAATTGCATGACAGAATTGATGCATTGGCAGAAGCATAGACCTTCAAGGAAGGAGTAGATTATGACCTTTGCTGCCAGTTAGCAGTTTGAGAACAATAATACGAAGAGAATTTCAACTGAATTTCATTAACCTGAGACTTATTATATCGTGCAGAAGGAACCACCTGTTTGTAGTGTATTTAGGAAGATAAGCAAACACTTGGATGTAATTAATGCTAAGTTGAACCTGAGTTACAAGTATCATCATCACCAGCTGAGGCTGAGTTACAAGTATCATCATCACCAGCTGAGGCTGAGTTACAAGTATCAACATCACCAGCTGAGGCTGAGCTACAAGTATCATCATCACCATCTGAGCCTGAGTTACAAATATCAACATCACCAGCTGAGGCTGAGTTACAAGTATCAACATCGCCAGCTGAGGCTGAGTTACAAGTATCAACATCACCAGCTGAGGCTGAGCTACAAGTATCATCATCACCATCTGAGCCTGAGTTACAAATATCAACATCACCAGCTGAGGCTGAGTTACAAGTATCAACATAGCAAGCTGAGGCTGAGTTGCAAGTATCAGTATCGCAGGCTGAGGCGGAGTTACAAGTATCAACATCACCAGCTGAGGCTGAATTACAAGTATCAACATCACCAGCTGAGGCTGAGTTACAAGTATCAACATCACCAGCTGAGGCTCAGTTATATACATCAACATCACCAGCTGAGGTTGAGTTACAAGTATCAACATCACCAGCAGAGGCTGAGTTACAAGTATCAACATCACCAGCTGAGGCGGGGTTACAAGTATCAATATGAACAGGTGAGGCTGAGTAAAAAGTATCAACATCACCAGCTGAGGCTCAGTTACATACATCAACATCACCAGATGAGGTTGAGTTACATATATCAGCATCACCAGCTGAGGCTGGGTTACAAGTATCAACATCACCAGCTGAGGCTGGGTTACAAGTATCAACATCACCAGCTGAGGCTGAGTAAAAAGTATCACATCACCAGGTGAGGCTCAATTGCAAGTATCAACATCACAGTGAGGCTCAGTTAATATATCAACATCACCAGCTGAGGCAAATTTAAAAATATTAAAATCCCCAGCTCAGGCTGGGGTTACATGTATTAAAGTCACCATCTGAGGCTGAGTTACATGTATCAACGTCACCAGCTGAGCTGAGTTACAAGTATCAACATCACCAGCTGAGGCTCAGTTGCAAGTATCAAAAATCACCACTGAGGCTCAGTTTATAATCAAAAATTTCCAGATGAGGGGAGTTAAAAGCTTAAAATCACCCCCGAGGCTGATTGCATGTATTAAGTCCCGCAGAGGCTGAGTTAAGTATCAAAAAAGCACCACTAGGCTGAGTAAAAAATATCAACATCACCCCGCTGGGCCATTGCAAGTATCAACTCACCATGAGGTCAGTTCCAATCAAAATCACTGCTGAGGCAGGTTAAAAGTATTAACATCACCACTAGGTGGTTACATGTTCAACGTCACCCGCGAGGCTGGTTACAAGTTCAACATCACCACTGAGGCTGGTTTTAAATTTTTCAATGTCACCAGATGAGGTGAGTTTCAAATTTTCAACATCACCCCTAAAGGGGACTTAAAGTATTAACATCACCGCTGGGCTGGGGTTTCAAGTATTAACTCACAGCGAGGCGGGTTAAAAGTATCAACGTCACCAGTGAGGTGAGTTACAAGTATTTTAAATCACCAGCTGAGGCTGGGTTTAATATTAACATCACCAGCTGAGGTGGGTTATAAGTTTAACTCACCGCTGAGGCTAGTTACAATATCAACTTACCAGCTGAGGCAGAGTTACAAGTATCAACATTCCAGTGGGTTGGGTTTTCAGTATTAACATCACCAGCTGAGGTGGTTTTAAGTAAACAACGCACCGCTGAGGTGGTGAAAGATCAACTTTACCCGCTGACTGAGTTTCAAGTTCAACACGCCGCTGTGGAGGAGTTAAAAAAAATTTTAGCATCACCGCTGTGGATGAGTTGAATATAAACCCCCAAATGAGTTAAGTGTCAAAATCACAGCTGAGGCAGAGTTTCAAGTATCACATCACAAAACTGAGGCTGACTTCAAGTACAATTTCTCCTGTAGAGGTGGGTACAAGTATCAACACGCAGCTGAGGGGGATTAAAATTTAAATCACCACTGATGCTGGGTTTTAATCTAACATCACCAGTGAGGCTGGTTTAAAGTATTTAACTCACCAGTTGAGGCTGGGTTTTAAGATTTAAATCAACAGTGAGATGGGGTTTCATGTATCAACGTCACCCAAATGAGGCTGAGTTACAAGTATCAACATCAGGTAGTTTTAAAATCAACCACCCTGAGGCTGGTTACCTGTATCAAATCACCAGCCGAGGGGGAGTTACAAGTATAAAAAATTTGCCACTGAGGCTGGTTTAATATCAACATCGCCGCTGAGGCGAGTTAAAAGTAACAATATGCCCCTGAGGCTGAGTTACAAGTATCAAAATCAGCTGAGGGTCGGGAAAAAATATTAACATACCGGAGGCTGGTTACAAGTATCAACATCACCAGTGAGGGGTGAGTTACAAGTTCAACTCATAGCTGAGTAAAGTATCAACGTCAAAACCCCTGTGGCGAGTTTCAAGATCAACTACAAGCTGAGGGTGAGTTACAAGTATCAACATCACAGCAGGGGAGTTTTAGTATTAAATTCACCAGCTGAGTCTGGGGTTACAAATTTAAACACACCAGCTGAGGCAGGTTAAAAGGTCAAAATTACCCGCGAGGCGGGTTTTTAGTATCAACATCCCAGTGAGGTGAGTTAAAGTATTTAACATTTCCAGCTGAGGCAGGTTTAAAAAGTTTAAAAATCATGAGGCTGGGGGTTTCAAGATTAAAATCACCAGCGGGCTGGGTTACAAGTTTAAACACACCATGAGGGGAGTTAAAGTACAAATCGCCAGGGGCTGAGTTTAAAATATCAAAATTGCCAGTGAGGTAGTTACAAGTAACAAAAATACCACTGTGGCCGGGGTTTCAAGTATCAACACAAAATGAGGTGATTTTTAAGTATCAAAATCACCGCTGAGGTGGGTTACAAATTTTCAACTTCCCAGTTTAGGTCGGGTTCATATATCAGCTCACCAGCTGAGGGATTAAAAATATCAAAATCACCAGCTGGGTGGGTTTCAAGTTCAAAATCAAGCTGAGGTTTTGTTTCAATATCAATCACCCTGAGGTGAGTTTCAAGTTCACATCACCAGCTGAGCTCAAATGGAAACAACATCACCCGCTGAGGCTCAGTTTATAATTCAACATCCCAATGGGCGATTAAAAAAAATTAACATACCACCTGGGGTGTTTGCTTTTAAAGTCCCGCAAAAAGGGTGAGTTACATGTTCAAGTCACCAGCTGAGGTGAGTTACAAGTATCAACATCAACAGTGGGCTCAGTTTCAAATTCAACATACACTGGGGCAGTTCACTCCAAAATCACGCTGAGGGAAGTTAAAAGTATTTAAACACCAGCGAGGGGTGGTTTAAGTATCAAGTCACCCGTGGGGTTTAGTTACAAGTATCAACATCACCAGCTGGGCTGGACAAGTTCAACGTCACCGTAGGCGATTAAGTATCAACTCACCAACTGAGGCTGAGTTACAATTTCAACATCATCAGCAGGCAGACTTAAAGTATTAACATCACCAGGGGAGGCTGGGTTACAAGTATTAACATCACCACTGAGGCTGGGCATAAGTATCAACGTCACCAGCTGAGGCTGAGTTATAAGTATCAAAATTCTCCAGGTGAGGCAGGGTTACAAGTATCAACATTACCAGCTGGGGCTGGGTTACAATATTAACATCACAGTGAGGTGGTTATAGTATAAAGTCACCAGCGAGGCGAGTTTTCAAAATCAACTTTACCAATTTGGGTGATTACAAGTTCCCAAATCACCCGGGTGAGAATAAGTTAACTCACCGCTAGGGCTGGGTTACCTGTTTAACATCACCCGCCCCGGCTGAGTTTAAAGTTCAACTCGCCAGCTGAGGCTGAGTTATAGTATCAAATCGCCAGCTGAGGTGAGTTAAAAGTAACAATATCGCCGGGTGAGGCTGATTACAAGCTCAAAAATCAGCTAGGCGGGTTTTAAAATATTAACACACCAGCTGGGGTGGGGTTTCAAGATCAAAAATTCCCAGGTAGGCTGAGTTAAAGAACAACTTCACCCCTGAGGGTGATTACAAGTATCAACATCACCGCTGAGGCTGGTTTCAAGTATTTTAACATCCTACTGATATAAATATCAAAGTCACCAGCTGGGCTGAGTTACAAATACAACATCAATGCGAGGGTGGTTAAAGTATCAACTCAACAGAGGCTGGTTTCAAATATTAACTTCCAGCTGAGTCTGGGGGACAAGTATTTTCAAACCATGAGGCAGGTTACAAGGATCAACATTACACTGAGGGGGGGGTTACAAAGTATCAACATCCAGCTGGGCGAGTTACAAGTATTAAAATCAAGTGAGGCATTTTTCAAGTAAAAACTCAAGCTGGGTGGGTTACAAGTATTAAAAACACCCGCTGAGGCTGGGTTACAAAGGGTTAAACATCAACAGCTGAGGTGAGTTTCAAGTATCAATTCCCAGCTGAGGCGAGTTAATTACAACATCGCCAGCGAGGCTTAGTTACAAGTTAACACACCAGTGAGGCGAGTTACAAGTTCAACATCGCAGCTGAGGCTGGTTAAGTTTTCATTTGCCCGCTGAGGGTGAGTTACAAGTATCAACATCACCACCTGGGCAGGTTACAAAATATCAACATCGCTGAGGCTGAGTTACAAAATTTTAACTCACCATGAGGCGAGTTACACGTATAACATCACCAGTGTTTTTGAGTTTCAAGTACAACATCACCAGCTGAGGCTGAGTTAAAAGTATAACATACCAGCTGAGGCCCGTTATATACACAACATCACCACGAGGTTGAGTTCCCCTTTTCAAATCACCAGTGAGGCTACTTAAAGTATCAAAATCACCACTAGGCGGTTACAAGTATCAACATCCCGTTTAGTCAGTTAATATATCGCATCACCCGCGAGGTGACTTTAAAAATTCAAAATCACCAGATGAGGCGGGTTTTAAAATACAAAATCACCAGGGAGGTTTTTACAAGTATCAACATACCAGTGAGGCTGATTTTCAAAGTATCAACATTACCAGCTTTTAACCAATTCGAAGTTCAAAATCACCGTGAGGCTCAGTTTTTATCAACATCACCAGGGGCAGAGTTAAAAACATTAACTTTCCCCCCTGGGCTGGTTTTCAGTATTAACGTCACCGCAAAGGCGAGTTACATTTATCAAGTACCAGCTGGGCTGGTTACAAATAAAACATCCCAGCTGAGGTCGTTGCAATTTTACATCACCAGCTGGGGTGTTACAAAAATCAACATCACAGCTGAGGCAAGTTTAAAGTATTAAATCACCGCTGAGGGAGTTACATGTATCAACGTCACCGCTGAGGCTGAGTTAAAGTATAACTCACCCGTGAGGGGTGGTTAAAAGATCAAACGTCACCCCTGAGGTGAGTTACTTATCAACTTTCCAGCGAGGCAGAGTTACAAGTATCAAATTACCATGAGGTGGGGGTTTAAAGTTTAAAACAAGCTGGGCTGGGGTTATAAGCTCACTCACCACTAGGCTGGTTTTTCAAGTACAAATTCACCAGCTGAGGCTGGTTTTCAAGTCTCAACATCGCCAGCTGTGGAGGAGTTACAAATTTTTAGCTCACAGTGTGGTGAGTTTCAATACAACCCACAAGCCGGGTTTTAAGTGTCAAAAATCACCCGCTGGGCAAGTTTCAAGTATCAACATCATAGCTGAGGGGAGTTGCAAGTATCATTTCCTGTGTGGCGGGGTTTTAAAATACAAAAACGCCAGCTGGGGAGTTACAAGTTTAACATCCCAGTGAGGGGTGGGGTTTCAAAATTAACTCCCATGACTGGTTTCAATATTTACACACCGTTGAGGTGGGGTTTTAAGTTTTAAAATCAACAGGGGAGACTGGGTTACATGTTTAAGTCACCCTTTAGGCTGAGTTACAAATATCAACATCCCGGGAGTATAATTCAACATAACCAGCTGAGGCTGGGTTCGGTATCAACTCCCAGCCCAGGCTGGTTACAAGTATCAACTGCCGCTTGGGCTGGTTTAAATATCAAAATCGCCAGCTGAGGCTGATTAAAAGTAAAAATTCGCCGGCTGGGCTGAGTTACAAAGTATAAACAGTGAGGCTGGGTTTTAAAATATTAAAATCACCCTGGGCTGGGTTACAAGTATCAACATCACCCCGGTGAGGCTGATTACAAAAATTTAACTTTACCAGCTGAGGTGAGTTAAAGTATCAACTCCCGGTGGGGTGAGTTACAAGTTCAAAATCGCTTTTGAGGCTGGTTTTTAAAAGTTCATTATCCCATGAGGGGGTTTCAATATAACATCAAACCCCCTGAGGCCGGTTTCAAGTATCAAAATCGCTGAGGCTGGTTAAAAAAATCAAAACCAGTGAGGCCCTGTTACATACATCAAACACACAGGGGGTTGAGTTACAAATATCAAATCACCAGGGGGCTGACTTAAAAGTTCAACATCCCGCGAGGCGGGTTACGTTTCAACTCACCCGTTGAGGCTCGGTTCATTATCGCATCCCAGCTGAGGCTGACTTTTAAAAGTATCAACATCACCGCTGAGGCGGGTTTTAAGTATAAAAAATCACCCGCTGGGGGGTTTCAAGTATTAAAATCACCAGCTAGGTGGGTTACAAGTAAAAAAATCAACAGTGAGGCTGAGTTTCAATATCAAAATCGCCATGAGGCTGGTTACAATTTCAACATCGCCCGCTAGGGTTGTTACAAGTTCAACATTTACCAGCTGAGGCTGAGTACAAGTTCACATCGCCAGCTGAGGCTGAGTTAAAATTTTCAATATCGCCAGCGAGGCTGGTTACGTTCAACATCACCAGTGAGGGTGGGTTTAAAAAATCAAATCGCTGATTCTGATTTTAAAAATATCAACATCCCAGTGGGGCCCCGTTACAAAATCAATCACCACGAGGTTGGGTTAAAGTTAACCCTCACCAGTGAGGCTGACTTTTAAAAATATCAACATCACCCGCTGAGGCGGGTTACAAGTTCGGCATCACCAGTTTAGGCCGGTTACATATATCAGCACACCCCTGAGGGATTAAAAGTATCAACATCCCAGGAGGTGGGTTACAAAATATCAAAATCACCGCTGAGGGGAGTTCAAGTTCCAACATCACCGTAGGTGATTAAAGTATCACATCACCAGCTGAGCTCAATGGAAGATCAACATCACCCGTGGGCTCGTTTTTAATCAAAATCCCTGAGGCAGAGTTTTAAAAGGTTAACATACCCCTGAGGCTGAGTTCATGTATTAACGTCACCGAAAAGGCTGAGTTACAGTACAACGTCACCCGCGGGTGAGTTACAATATCAATCCCCGTGAGGTCGTTACACATATCAACTCACTACTGAGGCAGAGTTAAAAAGTATTAAAAACACCAGTGAGGCTGAGTTACAGTATAAACTCACCCCTGAGGTGGTTAAAAGTTCAACCCCCCAGCTGAGGCTGAGTTTTCAAGTATCAAAGTCACCGATGAGGCTGAGTTCAAGTTCAAAATCAAACTGGGCTGAGTTCAATTTTTTTAACATCATCAGCTAAAGGGGACTTAAAGTATTAAAATCACCATTTGGGGTGGGTTAAATATTAACATCACCTGAGGCTGGGGGTTCAAGTATAACTTCACCAATGGGCTGGTTTCAATATCAACTCACGGGAAATAAGTACAACTCACAGTGAGGTGGGTTTCCTTATCAAAATCCCAGCCGAGGGGGAGTTAAATATCAACACGCCCGTAGGCGAGTTATAAGTACAAAATCGCCAGGGGCTGAGTTAAAAGTCAAAATCGCCCGGGTGAGGCTGAGTTACAAGTATAAACCCGCTGAGGTGGGTTAAAAGATTTAAATCACCAGCTGAGGCTGGGGTTTCAGTATCAAAATCACCCGGTGAGGCTGATTACAAGTATCAATTTACCAGCTGAGGCGAGTTTTAAGTAAAACTCATAAACTGAGGCTGGTTACAAATATCACTCCTAGTGGTATGTACAAAGCACCCGTGAGGCTGAGTTTTAAGTTTCACATCACAAGCTGAGGGTGAGTTACAAGTACAAATCACCCGGGAAAGGGTGGAATTTCAAATATTAACTTCACCCGTGGTCGGGGTTTCAAGTATAACTCACCCGCTGAGGCAGAGTTCAAAGGATCAAATACCAGCTAGGTGGGTTACAAGTATCAAAAAACACGGCTGAGGGTGAGTTACAAATATTAAACCAAACCAGCGAGGCAGGGGTTTCAAGTATAAAACACACCCCTGAGTTGGGTTCAAAATTAAAATCACCCGCTGAGGGGTTACAAATAAAAACATCAACAGCTTTAGGGTGGTTTAAAGTATAAAAATCGCCAGTAGGTGAGTTACAAGTATCAACTCGCCAGCTGAGGTTGTTTCAAGTATCAAAATCACCAGCGAGGCGAGTTTTAAAAAATCAAATCGCCAGCTGAGGGAGTTAAAAGTATCAATATCGCCAGCTGAGGCTGGTTTCAAGTATCAACATCACCAGCTGAGGCGGGTTCAAGTATCAACATCAGCTGAGGCTGGTTACAATATCAACACACCACTGAGGCTGAGTTAACGATCAACTCCCAGCTGAGGCTGAGTTTTTAATTTCAACTCACCCGTGAGGCGAGTTAAAAGTAAAAACATCACCACTGAAACCCCTTACATACTCAAATCACCCCGTGAGGTTGAGTTTAAAAAATCAACCACCAGCGAGGTGACTTAAAAGTTCAACATCACCCGTGAGGGTGGGTTACAATATCAAAATCAGAGTTGAGGGCCCGGGAAAATATCGCTCCCAGCTGAGGTGACTTAAAAGTATAAAAATCACCCCGAGGGGGTTACAATTTTCAACACACCCGCTGGTTGATTACAAGTTCAACTACCAGTTGGGGGTTTCAAGTATCAACACACCAGCTGAGACTCAATTGGAAGTATCAACATCAAACCCGCTGAGGCTCAGTTTATAATCAACATCACAAGATGAGGCGAGTTAAAGCATTAAAATACCCCCTGGGGGGAGAGTTGCAGATTAACGTCACCAGCAAAGGCTGATTCATGTATCAACTCACCACTGGGGTGAGTTACAAGTACAAGTCACCAGATAGGTGAGTTCAATTTTTCAACTACCCCCTGAGGTGAGTTTTAATTCAAATTTTCGAGGAGGCTGAGTTCAAGTATCAAATCACCAATGAGGTGAGTTTCAATTATAAAAATCATCAGTAATGCAGACTTACAAGTATTTTCCCCAGCTGTGCTGGGTTCAATAAACATCACTAGCTGAGGGGTAGTTATAAGTACCCCACTTTCCTGAGTTATAGGTATCAACTTCTCCAGCTGAGGCGGGGTTACAAGTATCAACATTACCAGTGAGGCGGGTTACAATATTAAACATCACCCGTGAGGGTGGGTTTTAAGTTCAACGTCACCAGCTGAGGCGATTTTTAATATCAACTACACCAATGAGCCCGGTAAATATCAACATCACGGCTGGAATAAGTATCAACTCACCAGTGGGCTGGGTTCCTGTTCAACATCACCAGCCGAGGTGAGTTACAATATCAACATCGCCCGTGGGCTGATTTTAAAAATATCAACATCGAAGTGGGCTGAGTTAAAAGTAACAAATCGCCGGGAGGGTGAGTTTTAAGTATCAACATCACGGGCTGGGTTAAAAAGTTAACTCACCAGTGAGGCGGGTTACAAGTATCAACTCACCAGGGAGGGTGATTTTCAAGTATCAACTTTCCCAGTGGGCTGAGTTAAATACAAAATCCCAGCTGAGGCGGTTACAATTTCAAATCACCGAGAGGGGAGTTTTAAGTATTTAACTTTCCCCGCTGAGTCTGGGTTCAATATTAAAAACACCAGTAGGCGGTTTAACCCGGATCAACCCTTACCAGCTGAGGGTGGGTACAAGTATCAAAATCACGAGCTGAGGTGAGTTTTCAAGTATTTTAAAATCACCACTGAGGCAGGGGTTCGTATAACATCACCACTGAGGCTGGGTTACAAATATTAAAAAACACCACTGAGGCTGGGTTTCAAGTATAAACATAACAGTGAGGCTGGTTTTAAATTCAACATCGCCGTGAGGGTTTAGTTACAAGTATTTAAAATCGCCCGGAGGCTTAGT
Organism: Cherax quadricarinatus; assembly: GCF_026875155.1. Classification (NCBI taxonomy): domain Eukaryota; kingdom Metazoa; phylum Arthropoda; class Malacostraca; order Decapoda; family Parastacidae; genus Cherax; species Cherax quadricarinatus. The sequence goes on from NC_069440.1 coordinate 36,530,308, forward strand.
TACAAGTTAAAATCCCAGCGAGGTGATTACAATATCAAAAACGCCAGTGAGGCCCGAGTTAAAGTATCAAATTGCCAGCTGAGGCTGAGTTCAAGTATCAACATCCCCAGCTGAGGCGGGTTACAATACAACATCAGCGGGGGCTGAGTTACAAGTATCAAAAACACCAGCTGACGCTAGTTACAGTTCAACATCACCCCTGAGGCTGGTTTCAAATATCAACATCACCATGAGGCTGATTTTTAAAGTATCAACTCACCAGCTAAGCCCAGTTAAACATCAACACACCCGAGGTTGAGTTACAAGTATCAACATACCAGTGGGTGACTTTAAAAAATCACTACCCGCTGAGGCTGGGGTTCAAGTATAACATCCGGTTGAGGCTCGGTTCATATATCAGCATCACCGTGAGGTGTTAAAGTTCAACTCACCATGGGCAGGTTACAAGTAAACAAAAAACCCCTGAGGTTTTATTACAAGTTCAACATCCCAGTGGGCTGGTTACAAGTATCAAAATCACCAGCTGAGACTAATTGGAAGATCAAATCACCCGTAGGTTTAGTTTATATCACATCACAAGATGAGGCAGAGTTTAAAAACATTAACACACCCCCGGGGCAGGTTCTGATTAGTCACCCGCAAAGGCTAGTTAATGTATCAACTCCCGCTGGGCTGATTAAAGTATCAACGTCACCAAAGGGGGCTGAGTTACAAGTTAACATCACCAGCGAGGCTGAGTTACAAATTTCAACGTCCGAGATGAGGCTGAGTTACAAATATCAACATACCAACTGAGGCTGAGTTTCAATTATCAAAACTCAGTAATGAGACTTACAAGTATTTTCATCCCAGCTGTGCTGGGTTTCAAATATTAACTACCATGAGGCGGGTTTTTAAGTATCAAAAGTCACCAGTGAGGGTGATTATAAGTACAACTTCTCCCCTGAGGCAGAGTTCAATGCAACATTTCCAGCTGGGGCTGGGTTTCAATATTTTAAAATTTCCCAGCTGGGGGGTTATAAGTATCAACGTCAGCAGCAGGCGAGTTAAAGTATCAATTTTACCCAACTGAGGGCCCGAGTTACTGTTTAAAAAATACGGCTGAGAAAAATTTTTTCAACTCACCAGCTGGGCTGGGTTACCTGTATCAACACACAGGCGAGGCGAGTTACAAGTATCAACATCGCCAGTGAGGGAGTTTTAAGTATCAAACCCAAGCGAGGTGAGTTAAAAAAAACATATCGCCGGCTGAGGCGAGTTACAATTTCAACACATGAGGCTGGGTTTAAAAGTTTAACACACCAGCTGAGGGGGTTACAAAAATAAAACACAGGTAGGCGAGTTACAAGTATCAACTTCACCACTGAGGGAGTTCAAGTATCAAAATACCAGCTGAGGCTGAGTTCAGTTCAACTCCCCGAGAGGGTGGTTTCAAATATTAACTTTTACCCGCTGGGTCTGGGTTTCAAATTAAAAATCACCCGCGAGGCGATTACAAGGGTCAACTTTTCCAGTGAGGCTGGGTTACAAGTATCAAACCGGCTGAGGCTGATTTTTCAAGTATTAAAATACCAGCTGGGCAGGTTTACAAATAAAAAACATCACCCGCTGAGGCTGGGTTCAAATTTAAAATACCCCTGAGGCGGGGGTTCAATATAAAATCAACAGCTGAGGCTGAGTTTAAGTACAATATCGCCAGCTGAGGGTGAGTTACAAGATTAAATCGCCCGCTTGGGGGTTGTTACAAGTATCAACATCACCAGCTGAGGTGAGGTAAAAATACAAAATCGCCAGCTGAGGCTAGTTAAAGTATAATATCCCATAGGCGAGTTACAAGTACAACATCACCCGCTAGGCCGGTTACAAGTACAACTCGTGGGGCTGGTTTCAAATATCAACATCACCGTGACGCTGAGTTACAGATCAAATCACCGTGAGGCTGAGTTTCAAGTTTCAAAATCACCCGCCAGGCTGGTTAAAAAATATCAAAATCCCAGTGAGGCCCAGTTACATCTCAACATCACCCGTGAGGTTGAGTTACAAGTACAACACTCCAGGAGGCTGACTTAAAAGTATCAAATCCGTGGGTGGGTTACAAAATTCAACATCACCCGTTGAGGCTCGTTTTTATATCAGCATCACCAGCTGAGGCTGACTTAAAAGTATCAAATAACCGCTAGGGTGGGTTACAAATTTCAACATCACCATGAGGTTAGTTACAAGTATCAACATCACCCGTGAGGCTGGGTTCAAGTATCAAAAATCAAAAGCGAGATCAAATTTGGGAAATATCAACATCACCCGCTGAGCCCTTTATATTTAACATCACCCGATGGGGGCAGAGTTAAAAGCATTAAAAATCCACCTGGGCTGAGTTGCATGTATTAACTCACCAGCAAAGCTGAGTTCAGTTTTCAACGTACCAGCTGAGGGGAGTTAAAAGTACAACATCACCATGAGGCTCAGTTGCAAGTATCAACATCAAGCTGGGGCGTTACACATTCAACATCACTAGTAGGGCAGAGTTAAAAGTATTAACATCACCAGTGAGGCTGGTTTCAATATTGGGCATCACCAAAATGAGGCTGGGTTTTCAAAATAATTTTCATCACTAGCTGAGGCTGGGAAATTTTTAAAACAAAGTCACCAAAATGAGGCTGGTTCAAGTAAACAACTTCACCCTGAGGGTGGGGGTTTCAAGTATCAAAAACACCAGCTTAGGCGGGGTTACAAGAATTAACATACCAGCTGAAAGGGTGGGTTTTCAAGTATCAACATCACCAGGGGAGGCCCGAGTTACAAGTTTAACAACTTCCCCGTTGAGGCGATTACAAGTATCAACATCACCCGTGGGTGAGTTACAAGTTCAACCCCATCAAACTGCGGAGAGTTACAAAATTTTAACAAAAGCCCTTTTGGGGGATTTCAAGGGATCAAAATCACTAGCTAGTAAAAAGTATCAATGTCACCAGCTGAGGCTGGTTACAAGTATCCAAAATCACACAAGCTTAAAGGGTGGGTTTTCAAAATTTTAACATCACCAGCGAGGCCCGAGTTACAAGAAAACAAAATTTCCCTAAAACAGAGTTTTCAATTTTTAACTTTACCCAGCAGAGGCTGGGTTTCAAGGGCTAACTCACCAGTGAGGGTGAATTTCAAGTTTAACTCACCATTTAAGCAGAGTTACAAGTATAAATACCCGCTGAAGGGTGGTTTTTCAAGTAACAAAATCACGAGATGAGGTGAGTTTTCAAAATATTAAATCACTACCGAGGCAGGTTTTTTAAGTATCAAAATCACCAGCTCAGGCTGTGTTTTGTATATTAAGATCACCCGCTGTGGGTGGGGTTCAAGTATAAAAATCAAAGCTGAGGCGAGTTTTCGAGTAAACCCATCACCAGCTGAGGCCGAGTTACAAATTTCAGCATCCCAGTGATTCTGATTACAATATCAACTTTACCTGCGAGGCCCGAGTTACAAGTTTCAACATCACCAGCTGAGGCTGGTTAAAAAATTTAAAAAACCCCCATTGGGGGCTGATTTTCAAGTATAACAACACCCGCTGAGGCGAGTTACAAGTATAAAAATCACCCCGCTGGGCTGAGTTACAAATATCAAAATTCACCTGCTGAGGCTGAAATTACAAGTATCCCAAAAACACCAGCTGAGGCGGGGTTAAAAGTTTAAACTCACCATCGAGGGGAAATTAACCCGGTATCAACATCACCAGCTGAGGCTGGTTACAAGTATCAACATTTACCGCTGGGGGGCTGAAATTAAAATATCAACAACACCAGCGAGGAATAAAAAGTATCAACATCCCAGCTGAGGGTGAGTTAAAGTATCAAAATTCCCCCTCCCAGGCTGGTTTTTCAAGTTTCAAAAACACCAGGGTGAGGGTGAGTTACAATTATCAATATCTCCCCGCTGAGGGGTGAGTTATAAGAATCAAAATCACTTTTCTGAGGCGAGTTAAAAAGTAACAACAACACCACTGAGGCTGATTTTAAAAATTTTAAACATCACCATCTGTGCGAGTTAAAGTATTTAAAATCACCAGCTAGGGGAGTTACAAGAAACAACATTAATCTTCTGAAGCGAGTTTTCAAGTAACAAAATTTACCACTGAGGCTAAGTTACAGGGATCAACTTCACCCGCTGAGGCTGGGTTTCAAGTATTTAAAATTTTCCCAAAACCCGCTGAGGCTGGTTTTCAAGAAAAAATCCCCGCTGAAAGGGTGGGGTTTAAAAATATTAACTTTACCACTGAGGCTGGTTACAAGTAAACAACAAACACCACTGAGGGTGGGGGTTACAAGTTCAACAAACCCCAGGTGAGGGTGATTAAGTATCAACTTAAACTGAGGTTTAGTTACAATATGAAAATCACCAGCTGAGGCTGGTTTTCAAATCTCATATCACCAGCTGTGGATGAGTTTTCAAGTTTCAATATCACCTGCTGTTGGGTGAGTTGAAAATATCCCAAAATCCCCTAGTTGAATTTTAAGTATTTAACGTCACCCGCTGAGGCGGTTTTACAAGTAAACAACATCACCAGTGAGGCTGGTTTTCAAAAAATCAACATCAAACCGCCCAAGGTGGGTTACAAGTAAATTTAAAAATCCCCTGGGCAGAGTTACAAGTATCAACATTTTCCCCTTAAGGGAGAGTTTTTCAAGTTTTTATCCCCACCTGTGGGCTGGGTTTTCAAGTATTTAAAATCACCAGTGAGGTTTAGGTTTCAAGTATAACCCTCAATAGGTAAGGCAAAAGTTAGAAATATTAACATCCCAGCTGAGGCTGTGTTACAAGTATTCACATCACCGCTGGGGCAGGTTTTCAAGGGAAAAACATCCCCCAGCTGAGGCGGTTTAAAAAGTATCAATATCACGAGATGAGGCTGAGTTACAAGTATTAACATCACCAGCTGAGGCAGGTTTACAATTATCAACATCACCAGCTGAGGCTGGGTTACAAGTATTAAAATCACCGGCTGAGGCTGGGTTACAAGTATAAACATCAAGAGCTGAGGCTGAGTTACGAGTATCAACATCACCAGCTGAGGCTGAGTTACAAGTATCAACATCGCCAGCTGAGGCTGAGTTACAAGTATCAACATCGCCAGCTGAGGCTGAGTTACAAGTATCAACATCACCAGCTGAATAAATAACAAAAAGGCACAATACCGTGACTGGAACGATACTCAAATAACCCGCACATAAAAGACAGAAGCTTACGACGACGTTTCGGTCCGACTTGGACCATTGACAAAGTCACACTAACAGAGAAGGAGCAGGACGGCTATATATAGGCAGGAAGAGGTGGAGGTAGTAGTAGTGGTAGTAGTAGTAGTAGTAGTAGTACAAGAATTGTATATAATACCGACAGGATGAAATGACACACGCACAACACCCGGGCATCCCCACCGTAGACGTTTCGCCATCCAGCCAGCCACTGGATGGCGAAACGTCCACAACAAAGACAACCAGACGCCGCACATGTGTCTAATTTCATCAGTGATGTAGTAGAAGAAGAAGAGGTAGTAGTAGTGGTAGTGGTAGAAGTGGGAAATAAGGAAGACGAGCCAATCAAATACAAAGGAAGGGGAGCACTGCAAGAGAGCTAGAAACCCACAGAGGGAGAGCAAGCGCACCGAGGTGCGTGAAAGGGGAAGTGGTGAAATAAAATAAAGAAGGAACAGAAACACGAGACAGGAGAGAGAAAGGGACAACCCAGAGGAGAAAAGGAGAGAGGAAAGGGGAAGGGAAGAAGAAAAAGAAGAAAAGAAGAAAAAGAAAAAATGGGATTCAGGTTAAGTCACGGGTGTTCTGAAGTTTGGAGCAATTTACAATGTAGTGGGAGAGGAAGGCATCTACGAGACGAAGCCAGGGCTAAGGTTCATACAAGGAAAGTTGTGTATAAGAGAGGATTCAACTAAACGGCGACTGTTCGATTTGGGAAGTAGGGAAGACAGTTTTAGCAGAAGACCAGTCAATAGGATGGCTATGATCTCTGACGTGACAGAAAAGAGCTTTGTTAGTGTCGGCAAGCCTAACACTATTTTTGTGCTCCCTAAGTCTGTCAGAAAGAGATCGACCAGTTTCTCCAAAGTATTGAAGAGGACAGGAGGAGCAAGAAATAGAGTAGACACCAGGAACATCTGTAGAGGGAGGAGAGGTATGAACGAGATTAGTGCGAAGAGTGTTAGTCTGGCGGAAGGTAAGCTTGATGTCTAAGGGACGGGGGAGAATGTTGAGATTAGAAAGACCGGAATGTAGGGAAGGCAGAGGATAGAAGAGTTCCCATGAGTAGAGAGTTAGGGAGAGAAGAAATTGCGTTTAGCACGTGAGAGGGCAGAGTCTATGAAATGGGAAGGGTAGCCAAGACGGGAGAACGAATTTTAAAGAGTGAAATTTCTGCTGGAAGGAACTGAGGATCACAGATGCGGAGGGCACGGAGAAAGGGGAATAAGAACACTTTTCTTGACAGGGGAAGCATGATAGGAAAAAGTAGTGAATGTACATGCCACTGTGCATAGGTTTACGGTAAACGGAAAAGGAAAAACCTGTATCTGAGCGGTGGACATGGACCATCAAGGAAAGGAAGTAAGGAATTAGATTCCCATTCAGCTTAAACTAATGGAAGGGGCAAGATTGTTAAAAGCTTCAAGAAAGGTTGGAAGAGACTGGGTCATGAGGCCACAGAGCAAAGATGTCATCCACCCTACGGAGCCAGGTGAAGGTTGCACATCGAGGGTAGGAAGAAGAACAGTCTCGAAGTATTCCATGTAAAGATTAGCAAGGACAGGAGAGAGAGGAGAGCAAATGCGACACCGAAGGGTTTGGGAATAATATTTCCCCTTTGGGAAAGGGAAAAGGAGTTAGAGTCCCACAGAGGCGGATCAGATCAAGAAAGACATCAGTGGGGATAGGGAGTGAAGAAACCCTTCATGGGGGCCCTTTTCTCTAAGGAAATCAAGGACATCATCAAGAGGGACATTGGTGAAGAGGGACTCAACGTCAAGGGGCTAAGCATCTTACAGGTTGGGAGAGAGCGAACCCGTTCAATGAAGTCTTGAGAGTGACGGAGGTGGGCAGGAGAAAAAGTACCAAGAAAGGGAGTGAGGGTTTTGGCCAGCCAGAAGCAAGAGAATAAGAGGGCAGAACCTCTAAGAGGATATGATAGGACGAAAAAGGAATATCAGGTTTTTGAGTTTTGGAAGGCCATAGAAATGGGAAGAGAGGGACAGATGACACGAAACCGTTGAACAAGGTCAAAGTCAGGAGGACAGAGGTCGGAGAGAGTCCTAGTTTTTTGTTGAAAGTTCTCTTGATGCGATCAAGAGGGTTGGAAACGAGGGAGTGTAGGTGGTGAGTCAGAGGCAAGACATCAGCTTTACGGAGGTAATCCTCGCGATAAGGAAAACTACCGAATTAAACCCTTTTTCAGAAGATAGTATGACAATGTTAGTGTTAGATTTAAGAGAAGAAAGGGCAAGTTGGTAACGCATGGAAGGTTGGTTTTTCTTGGAAAACAGACTA